>JAWMAG010000033.1:960000-1560000 GCA_037013455.1 Ceratitis rosa
AAATTCACACGTTATGTGCTAGAAATTAACACGACATAGTGATGGTGAGGTGACGGAAATTTTAGTTTCGCCCGTTACTGGTGATTTTGTGAACAAATAGTGAATTGAAATGATTTCATCTTGAACTATAATTCTGTTGTTCGTGTGTTCATTGCATGCTACGTCCACACACACACACATATATATAGATATACGTATATTTATTAAAAGAAATGTGAAAAAACTTACGCCCAGCTTAATTACACTCGTCACTATGGCGGCGTTCCAACTATTTTCAATACGCAGCAACTCCTGACGTGTCTCGACGCTCAGATAGCGTGGCTCATGACCGGAACTCTGCAACAGAAAGCAATGTTGACGGCTATCCACCGTTTCCGATTCTTTCACAACACGAAACATCGTCTGATAGACCTTGTAAGCGACCAAAGCTTTCGACAGGCCAGCAACGTTTAGCTGTAATTGAAAGAAGAAGAAGAAGAAAAAGAAGATCAAATTTAAGATTTGCTAAACTTTGTAGAAATCATAAGAATAAAGGAAATGAAAGACCAAACAGGAGAGAAAGAAATCAATGCTGCGTTCAGCTAGCAAAATTAGCAACGGAGCATTAAATGAGGCAATTCAGCGACATTTCATTTAACCAAATCTATTTTGCTTTGTAACTAAAAATAATTATTTTTTCTTTCTTTACTGATTTTTTTTTAATTTTTCCTTCTTACACATAGAAAACTTTAACTACTCACAGCTTGTAAAAAAAATTTACGTTTAAAATAGGCCGAAATGAAGGCTTCGCTTAAATTGGCGTAAACAATTGGCTTAAATAAAGTAGGCTATTCACTTCTATATATTTGTACAAGCAAGGCCGCATCTGCTGTTTGTGGGAGCAGCGCTACAGCTTAATAAGCTCTGCGGGTCCTTGAAATTTTTGCGCTTATTATTTTCCTTTACGTTCTTCTACGTTGTTTTGATTGGTAAAAGTTGTGAGCATTATTCTATTTAATTGCGCTGATTTCATGCTTATTTATTATTTTATTATTTTATTTCTTTATTTTTTTATTATAAATTTTTCTGTTTATTTATAATTGTTTATCCTTGAAGATTATTTATAACCGTGCGCACAGTGTTGCAATAAGGCATAAATTGCCGCAGATTGTGTTTAGGTTTAGAGCAAATTGTAATTTTTGGATTATACCATTTAAATGGATTTTTACAGCTTTTAATTTGATTTCATTCATAGAAAACTGAAAGTCGATGTTTTGGCAAAATACTTTATATAAGAATGTTTTGTTCGGGTGTTTTGTCATTAAACTTCGTCTTAATTAAAAGCTTTTTTTCGAAACGAGGACCAGGAAGGGGTTTAAATTCAATATTTTGTTTCTTTTCAGGAAGTGGCCCAGACATCGAACTATTTGATAAAAATTATTTATGATTTAACTAATGGAATACTTTTTATCTGAAATTAATTTAGTGACCAATTTCTTTTGCTCGAAATTTGTTGGAGGTTTTACTTAGATTAACTAAAGGAATACGAGATCGGATAAATTTAAAATGAAATAAATTTTTTTTCTGAAGAGCAGGGTTTGAATCCTGGTTCGACTAACATCCAATTATAAAAACTTAATTTTTCTAATTACGGTCGCCACTCGGCAGGGAACATCAAGATCTCAAAGTTTATTTCTGACGTAAGATCACAGCTATTCATAAATATCCTTAGCTTAGAATAAACTGCAGGACTCTAGATTTGTAGGAAAAAATCAAGACGTAAAACCCACCAAGCTCGATATATTCTTCAACCACTTACATACGCAATATTGTTATTATTTTTTTTTATTTTGTTTACTACTTCAGAGAATATTTTACTTACTTCAAAATTTTGTCGAATAAAAAAATAATTTTTATATAATAATTATTTACACCAACTTTCAATGAATTCACACCACAGTGTCTGTACTTGTACTCTACCATTTCGTAGAAGCAACATTTCCTTTCGCCTTGAAGCCGCAGCAACAACAACAATAATGTCGATTGCACAGTTACAGCATAAAATAAGAATTTTATCTGCATGGTATAAATGCTTCGAGGATTTTTTTTGCGAAAAATAGATACTTACATATATATTTGTGCAGCCCAATGCTTTGCTATTTCATAACATACACACACATATACATATACATATGCATGGCGATACGATCAGAAAGCGCTAAAGGAAATGCGATTTTCAATTTCAACTTATTTTTATACACTACTCTTTCCGCATTTTTTTATGCATTTATTTTTATTTTAATTTTATTTTTTAATATTTTCCATTACAGCAAAGCAAACTAAATTTTATAAAAATTTTCCTTTTTTGCTTTTAGTTAGCCACGAGTTCCCTTTGCCATCATTTCTTATTTGCTTGCTGTTGCAATTTATTTTTTATTCTCATTGTAAAGCGAATTGCACGTTCCGACACGAGTTGCGGTAAGTTTGGCTGGCGCCTGTTGGCTGTCAACTTTCGTATTACACGTACATTTGTATATACATATATAATACTAAGTGTGTTTGTGTATGTAGTGCTGCCTGCATGTGCATGTAAGGAAGATGCTAATGTTTATCCCTTTCTGTGCCAGTTTTACTTTGGAGTTTTCTGAAACAAGTTCATTGTGTTGCTCTATGGGGAACATATGTGTCTTCATTCGCTACCACGTGGCGTATACGTGACATACATACATACGGGAAATAATCTCGTTGTCAGCTTTAGACTGGACGTGCATTGGAAATTCCTTTTTACTGCAATTCTGTGCCAGTTTTGTCTGATTATTGCATTAAAACTAAAAAAAAGTGCAGAAATATTTGAAATGATTGGTTTAAGATGCAATAAATTTTTATTCAGAGGTAAGTAGTTTGAACATCTTTGAATGTTTCGATCAATATTGAGGTTGAATGGGGGTAATTGATCAATAAGTGTGGGCTCACGTAAATAATATGTAAGTGAAGATACATTTTCATGTTTAGACTTCAGCTAATTTTATATGGTCCTATTCATGTTCTTCTTTATTTAAATAATAAAAAAATATTTGCTAATTTTTAACAGCTGCAAACTGTACTTAGCGTCATGGTTTCATTCTCGCTTCTTGGTTTTCTGAATTGGATAAATGTAAACGTCTTTTCCATATTTTTTGTAAAGCTTGTAGGCCGCCAGCATTGAACATGCAAAGTACATCTTTATTTTGATAATTTTCTCTTAAATATTTTTCTTCCTTATTTTGCATTTAAATTTTGCTCCATACTTTGTGGATTTGTTTTGATTATGTCTTTCAGTCAGTCTTCCCTCCTCATACTTCATTTTTTTATATGCCCAAGATTCACTTATTGCACCCAAACACGAGTAAATGATCAGTTTGGCGAAAAGCGAAGGCATTCGCACCTGCCAACGTTTGTACAAATGTAAGATATTTGTATATAAATTCTCATTTTTTAGCGTAGTCACAAATAGTTAAAATCATTAACGTATGTTAAAATTTGACATATTGCAGACAGACATACTTAGACAGGATTAGGGATGCTGCAGATTATTAGGAGTTAGCGCAGGCAGACCTTACCCTATCCGCCTTTATGTCATATTTCCTATCCCGTGCTCCTGTTTAAGGTTTCTCCCGAGATATGTGCATTTTTTCTCTAAAATCAGGCATGATTTTATATTTATTTTTCGTGCTGGAGACGGTAAGGCAGTTGCAATCAACATCTTTATCCGTCGAGCTAGCCCAGGCTTAACCGCCTCATGCCTGAAAACCACTACGCCTACCACAAAATGAAAAAATAGAAATCATAAAAAAACTATCCAGCTGATTTTTGTAGAAACCAGATATTGAAATTGGTTTTTAATATATTTTAAGGTTTAAAAATAAAAAAGATTAGAAAAGTTGGGTTATCTCTGTATATTCTGATATTATATATTTTATATGTAGTATTGTATTGTATATAGTATACAAGTATATACTCGCATGTATTATATATATCATATGTACGAGTATGTCGCAAAAAAATTTGGAACTCAAAATACTTGCGCATTTGTGATTTTCAAGTAACTGTTTTTCATATTCTACTTTCGTTAGCAGAGCTTAAAAGTTTTGTTTTTACCTAAGGCAAACATTTTCATTATAAAAATAAATTATATTTATTTAGAGCTTGATGGAAACTAAGAAGTCATCACAAGTCAGAGAGATTACTCATAAGCCCTGACAAAATGTTGCACTATTTGAGAGAATTTAATTCGTATATATTTTGCACAAAACTTTGTAATTTATAATATTTAGAAACTTCAGAAACAAATATGATTTAGGTAACAGCGCGATGCGAAGCTTTTTTGATATCAACATGTATTTATGTCAAAACAACAACATTAATAACATCATAATATTCTTGTTTCACGAAAATCGAGACTGGCATATGAACTTTTCTTTTCGCATGTGACGTCTTTTGTAAGGCTTTTGTCAAATAGTTAGAAGTTATATGGAGCCAGGAAATGTGAACAAAGAAAGTTTGAAAGCAAAAATGGCAGGAGACCATGGAAATTTTGAGCAGTCTCTCCTTTCGTGGGACAATTCTTGTAGCATTACATAAGTATAGAACATTCTCAACTTTTGTTAAAGAACTTTCTCGTATTCTACAATAAAGAAACTTGTTATCTCGCCATCTTTCCTAAACTGCCAACATTCTTTGACCTGATTTATGTTCCATATTTCGTTCGTTGTTGAACTGATGATTGTATGTCAGAGTATTGTTATTGACATTCTTCTACAAGTATTGTTATAAATTTCAGCAAAATTTCATAGTGCTGATGTGGTTTCAATAGTGGTTATATGTATATTATACAATTGCAGAAAATTTTGAACGTTATGAAATATCAGTATTTAACCGGATCTGTAATGAAATGACGGAAAGTATTATTTTTTTATTATTATTTAAAAGGACTATATACCATATTCGGTTTTAGTACCATTTTAATTTTTTTATTTCTTACTATTAGCCTTAAATATTTTTTTCATTAAAAAATGGGCTCTCATTAATGTGTCACTAACGTGTAACTGTCTGCTAAACGCCTAAGCCTTGTAAAGAATGAAGTGAATGAAAATGTCATTCCTACCAATAACCTTAATATTCGTTCTTAAAAATCTTTTTACTTTTCTTTCTAAATGCCTTTAGCTTCAGGGTAAAATAAGAGCTAAATTGTTTGAACCCATTAAAAATGCTTCATGAAAAATTCAATACCAGAAACGAACATGTTATTGACATCTAATCATTGAATGTAGCTCACGGACACATTATACTCTCTTAACCTGATTAGTTAACAAAGCCAGTGACGGGTAAATACTTGAAGGTACACCCACATACACAAATATATGGTACTCGCCTGCCACAAGGCGGTGTGTTTACTGCATAAAATGAAGTGCAAGCACGAAAATGTGATGATATGTTGAAGGGTATTAACTGGCAAATTTTTTAGTTTTAAATAAAGGAAGAGCCATCTTCAAAATAAAATAAAAAATTAACAACAAAATTTTTATATATAATTGTTTTTAAGATATTTGAAATTAAAGTCCTAAATAAATTAAAGTGTTATTATCTATATAAAAAATTACCTATTACAATTTTAATAAAATTTTTAAATTAAAATTCGCTCTTGTTGGCCAAAGCTGAGCGTTTGGCCAAAGAAAGGCGACACATATTGGATGATTCCATGCCAGTTCTACCAAACACCACACGCAACATAACCTTACAGGCCATCAATTCAGGCTTGAAGACGTTGTTGAAAGCGATCCACTTTTCATACGCAGTCACCATCCACCTTAGAAATGTGTGGATTTCATTATAAATCAGCAGCGAGTCGCAGATATTCGGTCCATGAGGTTTTTTCTCGTCAACTCTTGTAACATCTTCGTATATCATCGACAAACCAAACTGGCGCATTATTGACTACTACAGCATCAGGACGGACCATAAACACTATTCATATTAGTAAATGTCTGACTACCCTTTTCACAGATATCAGAAAAATTGCAAAGCGTATTTTCTCTTTGCTGGTGCCCATATTTAGCATCCGCTCAAATACTACTGAGCTAAGTTATCAACACTTCTCAATTGTGTTTTTTAGTTACGCCATCTAGTGTAACAGTGTAAGAACACGATATACAGACCACTAAAGCCATCTATTGCAAAAATAATGGCTAACCTTATACTTGAACTACTGGGTTTCCCCAAAAGAAAACGGCGATTTCTTAAAAGAAAGTAAATACGTTTTTTTAAACTTTAATCATTTACGTAATTTTCCATTTTCTTGGATGACTTTTCGCCATTTTGCCGGCAACAGAATTATTACACGCTCATGGAACTTCTGGCCTTTATATGCAAAAAACTGAACCAAGTACGATTTTATAGTCTCGTCATTTTCGCAAGCTTTACCATTTAATGAATTCTACAAAGATCGAAACAAATACTATTTCGGACGGAGCAAGGTCAAGGCTATATGTTGGATGCATCAACAGCTTCCAGCCAAGCTCTCTCAGTTTTTGGTGAGTGACCAAATATGTGTGCGGTCCAGCATTGCCCTGGTGGAATATGATACCTTTACGATTGACCAATTCTGGCCGCTTCTCGTTGTTGGGTGTATTCAATTTGTCCAGTTGTTCACAGTAGACATCCGAATTTTAGTTAGTAGTTTAGTTAGTTGAATAATACAACAATAGATTACATGGCTGATATTGGCGCAGCTGTCATTTCTACCAGTTTTCTTTGTTGTCAAACAAAAATATTAAAATCATACAAACAAACCAAGCCTTTAGCTCACTAAAAAAACTTATGAAAAAAAATTAATAGTATGGCCGCAAAAACAATTATGAAATAATTGAGTATTTTCCAAAGTAAATTATAAATTTTGAGCCAGTCTTAATTATGTAGAGTTTCTGCGTGATATTTTGTATCTAAATTGATTGATGGTTAAATAATTCGTGTAAAAAGAACACAAAATTCAAACAAGTTGAGAAAGATTGTCAAATAATTGCCCACATTTTAGAGCCAAATAACACCCGAGTAATATATTAATCGCCTTATGACACCTCTGGGTTGAATGTAATTTCTTCAAAAATAAATACCGCCAAATTATATGACAATGAGAATGTTTGAAAAAATATATATGTATGGATGTATATTGCCGCAAACGTAAGAAAAGCAATCACTAAAGCGAGAAAATTTACACTGAAAGCAATAAAATAAAGACGCTTACAATAGATTTACGAATTTATTACAAAAGACCAAAATGACAGAAAACGCGATTGACAGTGGCGCGACATGAATTGCTTGCTATCCTCGCAGAGTGAGTGGATGACTCTGTAAGAATATTTGGATGCAACATAAGCGAAGGCTTTTAAGGGAACGAAATGGTGAGTAATTTTAAAAATGCTGAAGGCATTCAAACCGTCTGTCTACAAGCTGAAATGTGATATGCTGGATAAATTCGACAGCATATATGTATGTACGAGTATGTAGATATATGACTAGACAAGGTTGTCCAAAAGCATTCTCATTTAAAAGAAATTTAATTTTATTCCAAATCAAAAAAAGTAAAATGCCTAAAAATATGAAGTGAATAGAGTTTTCGTTCGAAAGCAGAGAGTTTATTATGTTTTATTAAAAAAAAAATAAAAATTAAGGCCTCAGTATTGTATTTATAAAATCATATTTAATTTTTTAGAAATTTTTATGCATTCAATTTTTCTATAATCTCCTACAAATTTTAGAAGAACAAAGTATTACTTACATAATCCCACATTGTTTAAAACAAATAAAAATGTATTTTGGAGCACATATTAAGGACGTGCATTTAACCCCCCATGTAGTGCCGTTACAATGAAGAATCAATAGCTCCGCAGGTGTCAGGTGGTACACATGTAGATACCACAAATTGACGCCCTCAAAGGCCACGGTATTTAAACAAACAGAGGCCGTCATGCGTGCTTGCTCTCCATGGTGTTGGTGGTGATGGATGGTGCTGCCACGGCGCTTTGGAGGGCATTAACCGATATACAAATACGTGTATGTACATGCGTATACACAGTTCATGACATGCTGTGAAATGCCAAAACAGCGAAATACCAAACAAAAAAACTAAAGAGCTAGACAAAGCTGAAAGATGTATTGTATTGTATGTGTGTGCGCAGCGGGCGGCGAGTGGCCGGTGAGTGTTGAGGTACGCAGAAATTTGCATATAAAAATAAATAAGGCACACCGCAACACAAATGAGAAATAAGGCAGAGAGAATTAATTTGAAAAATAAAGCACGCACTTTTTGCAAAGCAAAATCGATATTTTTTTCTGTTTACTTCTGTGTGGTATGTGCAAATAGGTGAGTGTAGACACCTTGTAATGAACAATTTATGCAAACATTGTATTTTTTGCACATACGTACATATATGCATTGTATATACGAAGGGAACTCGATAAGTACAGTATATTAATGTTACATGAAAAAAGCTTGGCGTTGTTAAGACACGCAGTTACTGAGTCTGCTCATTAACCCCGGTAGTTGAATATCTATCCTTAATTCGCATCAAATCCGCTGATTTTGGGCAGGCACCCCAATGAAGTTGATGGAATTTGTAACCAAAGATGTTCTTTAAGAGCTTCTGGAGCGTCCATCGCCACGATGTCGAAATTGCCGTAAAACTTATACAGCTGTGTAAGCTACCATTAAGTAGCACCAAAAGTTATTGGATACTAAACGAACTTTCAGATGACTGTTTTTTGTATAAGTCCTTTAATTTAATAATGGAGAAAAAATATGAGCTACAGAGATCAAGAGAGAATCTTCTATGAGAACCTACAACTGGCTACATGCGATGTGAAAATATCTGGTAATGAGCGAGGACAAGACGAAATATTTCTTTCATCAGAAAAACAGTCGGCGTGTTCGCTTCTCGGCTTTCACGACACTGTTTATGGTCATAACTCGTCGAAAATAATAGTTGCGGCTATCTGGAACCAATACGATGAACCAAAATCAAACCATATCTGTCGCTTATATAATTCCTGCCCTGTTATAAGGTGCGGAAGCGTGGACGATGACGACAGCATCAGTTACCGGTGGAAACAGAGGAAGAGGAAGATATCCACTCAGTTGGAAAGATCAGGTTGAGAAGGACCAGTCACCAATGACGCTAAGTGAACAAACACATGAAAATACTTTAATCATTTTAAACTGGTCTGGCGGTCTATTAGTTTTTGGCATATAAAGCATATTTGAATATTTTAATTACCTTTCAAATTAAATGAATTCATTGCTCTACTACCACATTTATATAAATTTTGAGCTTTCAATTCCAACATTTTTTAGGCTTTTAATAACCGCTAATTCAATACAAAAAAAAAATACGTAGAGAAATTTGGTTTGCATAACCCCATTTTACCTCATATGTATATATGTATAGTATATACATATGTATAAGTAATAATTATGAGTAAGCCAACTTATGCACTTAAAAAGTGTTCATATTATAAAAATACATAAAAACTTGTTGTCGAGTGCGGTGTACACTTTTAATGAGCAACAATTTGCTTATATGTGCGAAGCGACGGTTGTACGTGGCGTATGAGTGATGTGTGTTGATTTGGCAGCCTTTTACGAGTAGTACATTAGTGGATAAATGTGCACATATGTATGTGCGCGTATATATGATATGTTAATATTATATTTGTAGCATACACTAGTCAAATGCATATTTTATTTTATGTTTTTTTTTTGTAATTCGCTCATGAGCATATGGCACACCACTTATATTCATTAATTAATATACGCACTGGCATTTATAGTGTGCATACTCGTATATTGTATGAGCTACATTCATTTACGTATTTATGTGCATATGCGTTTGTAAATGTGCACACCAAATTTGTCAATGCTTAATCCTTAAGCACGCATGTATGTATGTATGTGTAAGCACATTTTTTGGTTTTGAGGTTTTGCATTACTTTGTTCCAATTTTCGGTTATGCAAATTTGAATTTTCATTTTCGAATGAATGCACAGAGTATTTGGGCCAAATAAACAAAATTAAGATGTACGCAGAGATAATAAAGATGAATTCATATTTCCATAAATCCAATGAATGTAAGGCGATCTCTAGAATTTTGACATAATAAATTTAAATATAAATATGCTTTCTCTACTTTATATTATTACAAGATTAAAAACTTTTTTTTAAGAATTTAGTACATATATTTAAGCTCTGGCGATTCTCGAAAATTCATTTTACCTTTTGTAACAGAGAAAATTTAAAAATAATTGCGCTTAAATGGAAATTTCATGCATGACTTGCGGGCAAATTTAACCGGAAGCAAGTGGGAAAATAAGAAATTGTAAAAATACGATTTTACATGCATATGAATGTGTGCTTGGTAGAGCGTATGAAATAGGAAGTTATCAAATTCGCCGGAAGTATACCCCATAGTACTCAGAGTTAGTTCATATACACATACGCGTACGCCTATATTTATATACATATACATATGTATATTTACACATGTAGAAATTTATATTTTTTTTGTGCACACAATTTACATTTAAGTCGTTTTTATTATCGTTGATGTCCAATACACATTTTTTTCTGTATATTTGTCGTTGTTGTTGCTGCTGCCGCTTGGCGTATAGTGCAGGTGGTAGAAAATGGTTTGGTTTGTTGGTAGTGGATTTGCCACAGCCATGGAGACACGCAAATTGGTGAGCGCAAAAATTCTCTGCCTGTCATATTTGGTATTTTGAAATTCGTTTCCGTTTTTCATATGGTCGGTTGTAACGGTTCGCAAAGTGTAACATCAATATGTAAATTTTATTTTTTTGTTTCATTTATTTTAAAATCAATATTCGTTCGAAATATGCAATTCTGCATACGAGTACATAAATATGTATATGTGCATCGAAGTGTATGCGTGTTCAGCTGTATGTATGCGTGTACATGTAAAACGGATATATATATATGTACATATGTATTTCATATTCATATATTCATATTTTTTATTTATTTTTTTGTTTTACACAAACACAATAGTTTCAATTTGATTCAATAACTATTTGAAAGGAATAAGTCAAAAAGCTTGCATCAGTTTTAGTTGAAAATCAATATCTTTTGGCTTTTGCAAAATCCATCAAAGTGCATTCGATTATTTATTGCATATAAATTTAAATCTAAGCCAATCAAAAATTTTAAGCGTACTATTTTGAGAGCTTTCTGTGTTGAGGAAAAAGAGAGTTTCAGAAAATTAAATAATAATATATTGTATGTATATGACAGTATATGCTCCGAATTTCCATTTGTAGTGTTTCTCTACTCTGTGGCGCCTCCGAACGAAATACGCAATCTTTTGGAAAGTTTTTTTTTATTTCATGTCAAACATACACTCTCTGGCAAGGAACTATTATTTTTTAATTAAATTTCTGTAAATCCGGATGTTGGTCTGGCCCGATTTTCGAACCCAGTGCCTACCGTATGATGGTATCCACTGTTACCCGCTACGCTACTGCAATCGGCGAAATATTATATTATATCATAGAGTAAAACAACGGATTTAATTTGGTGTTAAAAGCTAAAATTGCTTTAAGTGAAATTTTTCAAAATTTCATGTTTTTGGAAAACTATTACAACCAAAGAGCGTACAATAATATTAAGCTAAAGCACACTTACCGGTGGTGTTTCAAAAAGCATTACTTCCGTGCCTTTCAATACTAGAAAACGTGGCTTGTAACTTTGCCAAGAGATATTATTGTTAATAACACCTTCATTCACCCAGCCCATGTATTCGATGCGTTCGCCTACGGCAAAATTGCGATTATAAAGCTTCATCTGTTATAAAGAAAGAGAAATATATACATTTTGTGTTAGATTTCTCGATAAATAATGATAAACTAGAATGATAAAAATTTAGAGATCAAAATTAATTACATCGATGTACTGTTGCTGAGTTAGTCCAAGTCGAAGGTTGTAAAAAATAATCGTATGAAAAAACATTTGCGATTTAATTCCATTCTTTGAAGTTGTCAGTTGCTAGGATTCAACACTTGGGTACAAATCCCGAAATGTAAATGGCAACCCTCGTCCAAAGAGAGGATCAAAGGTAATGATTTTGAAGGCTCAATGTTACACTCGAAGCAAAATGTAACCACAATATAAAGACCATCGAACTAATCACACGAAATGATATTTTGAATTAAAAGAATTAATAAAAATGTTTTCCTTTCTTTTTATTCAAGAAGTTTCATTTTACTTTTATTAAAAAAGTCTTGCAAAACGAACTTATAGAAGGTGAAGTTGTCACATCATATGATTGCTTGTTCTTCCTTCCATTTCAAAAAATTACACAAACAAAATACATTTAACGATCGATCGTTTTTGACTTTTCGAAACTATAATTACACAAACAAAATACATAGGCTTTTTGATTTTGTATTCTTGTTACTACCGTGTGTGTATTTGCCTTGAAGTCTTGTAAAAATCTGTGGTAACATTTTATACCAAACTAATTCAATAATATTGATAAGGTATTTAAAATTCAATTCACTTTCCAGCAATTGAGTAGAAAGGAAATTATTTTTTTATTTTAATAACGCTTTTGATTAATGTGCGCTGTCAAATGTCACAGCAATTACTTGCCGCATGCCACAAACAACCGCAATTAAAGCGCCGATACACACACACACACACACACACACATATGTTGTTACAAAGATACATGTGTGTATGACAGTTATTTTCTGCTTTATTTATGACCAACTTTTCCCGGTTGTTCTTTCCAATTGCTCGATATGTGGTTTTCATTGCTACGATTTGTCGCCAACTGAGCTGGGCTGTGTTTCGTTAAACATTGCTTTGTTGTTGTTTTTGTTGTTATAGTAAGACTAGCACAGTTACAGTTACAGTTACGGTGTATTAAAAGTGAAACAAAAAGGCTGTTTGTCGGTTTGCGCTTCAATTGCTTGCATTGAATTGCTGCATTTCCGCATTTCCGGCCTTCCATTGAATTGGACTTGGAGATTCTATCGATTTTTTTTTCTCAAATGATTTATGGTCAGCAATGGGAGTTAAATTAATATCTCTATTCTTTGGTAGGAGTGTAAGTTTCGTATTGGCTCAAGTGTTAATTTCGAATTTCAGCATTTAAGGACCACTTTGTCCTTCAAGCAAGAGGAATCTCTGCACAGAATATTTGTATGCCAAAAGGGAATTGGGAGAAGAGAGGCTTAAGTAAAAGTCAACCTGTTTAATTTAAATACGGAAAAGTAAAAAACCTTCTATGCTGCGTTTCGTTGGACTCAAGACTCAACTCAAAGAGCTTAAAAGTATTGCTAATAATAGTATTAAGATAGCAAAAAATGTGCCTTACATCATTTTCCTTTTAGCAACAAGTGCACTTAAATATGTATATACGAGTATATGGACACTACTGTGGTAACTTTACTGATTTATTTTCTCATCAAAGGGACCGCAAAATGCACTCAGGTGAAAGTTGATTCTTGCTGCTTGGCACTCATGTGTTTCAACTCATCATAACGATACAGATCATCGATATATTCATGATTTCATTATTTATTTTCATTTTCTACAATCCGTTGTTGCGTCAAACTTTTCGCGCGCATCGCCATTATTTATCCCTGTCATTATTTGAGTTTCTATCACTCTCCAGAGATTCTTACTTTTCTCTGCTCTTACATAGCTAAGCACATATATATGCATTGTGGAGGAATTGCTTTTTATGTGAGTATATGTGTATGCATATATATCTTTCTTTGTAGTTGTTGTTGTTTCCACTGTCGGTTTACGTTCATAAAACTCACTTGTGTGCAGCAAAAATCCTTTTGTTTCATTGTTGTAAGGATTAAGTTGATTATACTTTGATATCGTACGAGTTGTAGATATAAAGGGTTTTCCAATAGGGATGATATGATTTCTAAGTGTCGTTTTGGCCATGTAAGTTTTACAATTTCATCACGGCAAGATATGCGCAAGAACATCGTTTACGAACAACAACAACAACAACTTGAAAACGTTAACGATTTTTTTAAGAAACTCATCTTCTCTGATGTGGCTCACTTTCATCCGAGTGCTGCGGCAAATAAACAAAACTGTGCGAAGAAAATCCATAAATTATTCATGAACAACCATTACATTCACCTAAATTGATATTTTGGTCTGCTTTTTGGTCTGGCGGGATCATCAGTCCGTACTTCTTCCGAAATAAAGCTGGTAGCACCGCTACTGTCAATGGAGAGCGGTTAAGATCGATGATTACCAATTTTTTATGGCCACAAATGGAAGAAGTTAATCATAACAACATCTGGATCCAAAAAGACGGGGCTACATGTCACTTAGCACGTGCAACAACCGTATTAATGCGAGAAAGGTTTGGAGATTCGATTATTTCAAGAAATTATGACATTGAATGGCCTCCAAGAAGTTGTGATTTAACACCATCAGACTACTTCTTGTGGAGTTATGTGAAACCATTGGTCTTTAGCATTAAACCAAACTCTTTTCAAGCTTTAAAAGTCAATATTGAATATTTTCCTTAACAATTGTGTGTTTTTTTTTTAAATAAATCATATCACTCTTATTGGAAAACCCTATATATATAGTATTTGTGTTAGTAAATACATAAATGCAAGTGTGGACTTTGGTTCTTTTAGCTTTCAGCTTTTATGCTTGCAATTACGCTAATTAATTTGATGGCGCGAACAATGCACTGGCGAGTGTTTGCAAACTGGGTTGTTGGCATTTCAGAGTGGTAAAGTGGTAAATTGGTATACACGTAAGTGTGGAATGATGAGAATTAAAATTTTAGGTCACCTAAAGGACCTACATAGGTCATTGTCCTAATGAAGAAAGGATTTTGCAGTCCTAAGTTTCTAAACTATACTAGATATTAATTTTGAAGACTTTACTTTTTAATTGCCTACTCAGTTCTAAAGGGCACCATATATAGACAAAACCGTCTAAATGTTCAAAGTTATGACTGCCCACTATTTGCAGAAATGTTTGCCAGTTCAGCTGGTGTACTTGGCGCTGCCAGAATCTGCAGAGCTTCTCTCATCTGGTAAGGTCCGATAAATTCGTTGTCGGTGTGCTTAAATCTTGTATATAATGCGATAAATTGGGTATATTATTCGATATTAATGAGGCTTCTCATCCGACCATATTCTGTAAAGATACTGATGCTGATACTGAGAAGCCCAGGTCGTAAATAATCGTTGCCTCCCACTTTGATGATTTTCTATTCCATCTTCACTGATTATGGTTTTGGGTTCGCAATCTCTGCAGAAGTGCTCTCTCCATAAAATCAGTACGCCCTGAAAATCTCTTTGCTTTCTATAGCACGGTACTTGCGGGTTTAGAGGCGTTTGTAAGTCGCCGTATCTTTTCATAAAATTTTCTAGCATTTCTTCTGTCAGTAAGCTCTGTAAGTTCTTTTTATTCATGGATTTTGGTCTCTATCTTTTTCTCTTCTCGTATTTCTGTCGCAGTCCATAGACTGCGAATGATCGCAACGTTGCGACATAAACAATTCTTTTCTCTCTCACGACGCTCGCAGAGTGGTTTCTTTAGCATAACGAGTATTTAAAATGTATTTTTTTTTAATTTTCATTTTTTAATTTAATAAATGCAAATGAAATTTTTTTGCCATAAATATTAGGTAAAGTAAAAAGTTCGTTCGGTTTTTTTTATGCAAATGGTTTCAAACGGTTTTCTGGCTTATCTTTAGTTCCTAAGAATTTAAATAAGTGCTCGCGTGACGGTTTGTTTCCACTATTTCCATGACTTTATCGCAATTTTCGACGACAGGTTTCCCGACGCGTGGTGCATCTTTGGCATCGAAACTATCGGAACGGAACCTAGCACACCACTTTTGTGCTACTAAATTAATTTTTTCAGTCGCTTTGGCTGCTTTTTCGCCTTGATCGAAGAAAAATTGTAAGATATAGCGAATTTTCTCTTTGCTGGTGTCCAACTTTGACGAGCGCTCACAACGTACTGAGTCAATCAATCGAAAAACTGTCAAAGACAAACTTTTAGCGCGAATAAACACGTATAGTATGACATGATACGACACGTAACGCTAGTACTATGGACAATAACGCCATCTCTTAGACAAAAACCGAACGAAATTTTTACTTTACCTAATATAAAAAAATATAAAAAAATTAATAAATCTTTCCCTTAAACTTGAGCTTTTCTTAGAAAAATACATAATTAAGAAATATTTTAAGGATAAAGAATTCTCTCATACTCACTTGTAAATGTGTCAATCCAACAACATTATCGGTTATCAATTTGAGCCATTGACTGAGAATGGCCAAATCATCACAGTGTATTATGCCAGTCGAGGCGCCATTAAGGCCGCGTACTTCAAACGCATTGGGGCGTAGCTTATCGGTGCCATAGATGTATCGCGTTACGTAGGCCATCATCAGCGGCACTGCGAGCGAGCAATCAAGAAGTTCATGCACAAGTTTGATAAGATGAAAGCGAGTGACGAGCGGCGAGCAGCGGCAAACGGTAAATGAAAATGTCAAGTGCAGGAACAGCGAGCAAACCCGCCAGTCATGTAACGACACAATGCGCATAAGTAGTATGCAGACAAAGGTAAGAAATGCGAGCGAGTTGAGTTGATGGAAGAGCAGATGAAAAGAGAATAATAAGAAAATAAAAGGAGAAAAAAGTCAATTAAAAGTGAAATGAAAGCAAATTACAAAACGTAATTAAAACGTAGAAAATAATTAAGAGTACGTAATTGCAAATTGCCGACTGTCGACTGCCGATTGCCGAGTAATAACAACAAAATGCAATTCCCCGCTTCGCGTAGGTAATTTAAGGCGCGTGTGAGCACTTTTACGTTTTAACGGTAACGCTCACGTGTAAGTCAAGCAATATACGAGCGTGTACAATGTAAATGCACATACATATATACTTTCAACTAATTCACTCACGTATGCGAGCATAATGAATGCCACATTGTTCTTGCGTATAAATAATGCAAACGGATGTAAAAAACACACGCAATCATTTCAATATAACGACGGTCTGTTTGTACGAGTATGCACCTACCTGCCACCACATCTACCCATTTCTTTTCCGGTTCCGAACAAATTGACATCGGACGGCTACAACTGCGGCTTATTGTGCCGTTATTTACCGAGGACTTGTAGCCTTCGTCAGCCTTTAATTCCGCACATGTTGCATCATTGTCCGAATCGGGCGTCTCCTTGGCAACTGAAATGTGAGAACCACGCAACAACAATAACAATGAGTAACCAACGTATCACATATGTATAAATGAATTAAATGCATTTAAACACATATACTCGTATGCATGTACGTCGTTCTTTGTGCGAGTATATATGTATGTATATACGTGTATTATATTGTAGCATACACATGCATGTTGGCAAGTAAGTGGTGAAATGATAAAGAAAAGCAAATGAGTGAAAGGAAAAACGAGTTCCGATAAAAAAGTTGTTAAGAGCATGCGATGCCGGAGTTAAGATGGAAAGCAATGCAAACGTATGAAATGTGCAAATGTATGACCAAATGGTTGTGCAACAACACTTTTTGTAATGCAAATGTACTTTGTAGTATTTATGTATGTACCATATGTGTGCAATGGCACACAGGTAAAAGCATGGCTTTTCTTCTAGCGTGTTCTTACTTATTTGTAAAGTTATTATCCTGCTTGGTATAAATAAATATGTTGTTGCTTAAAGAAATGTTAATGTAAACGAAGTTTTAATGGTGACAAAGTAGAAGATAATTCCAAAGGTGTCCGTTATACTTACAGAAATAACGGTATGTTAAAAGAAAAATAATAATAATTGTCTACATTGGATAACGCACGCAAAAAGTGTGTGTGTCTGACAGCAGCATTGTTTTTTTTATCTCTACGAAAATTGGATTGGATATGATTTTATATTTTAATTGGAAGAAAAATGCAGCTGAAGCTTTGAAAGTTGTGGAAGTTTATGGTGAATCTGTGCTGACCAATAAGTCATATTTTCGACGCTTCGAAAGTGGTGATTTTAGCGTCGAGTGTAATGTACTAGGAGCTGTTAACGCCAGGCGAAATCATTGGTGCGAAATGTTATCGACTACAACTAATACGCTTGAGTTGTGCATTGCGTGAGAAATGACCAGAAACGTATGAAAGGCAAGGCAAGAGGATTTGACAACATAACAAAGTTCGGCTCGACGTAGCTGGAACGGTGAGAAGCTACCTGCAAATGCTGAAATGGGAAGTCTTACCCTACTTGCCGTATTCTACAGATCTTGCTCCTTCAAACAACTGATTTTTTCGATGGATGTAAAACAATTTGCGGGTCTTTTGAAGAAATCGAAGAATGGATCGAGGATAAGGAGGACTCATTTTTATAATATGGTATTCAAAAATTACCAGAGAGACGGGAAAAAGTAGTCGCTTCGACGATTAATGCTTTTGCTACTTTTGTTCAATAAAAAAACACTGAACACAAGAATAGATCAGTCCCAGGTGCACTTCCCGGCACACAGTTTCTTATCGGCTGCTTATGCTATACACAAAATATACCTTCTACGAGGAGTGGCTTAGGCTATGCATTTATTCGTCAGTAATTCGTGACAAAGCCTTTTATATACATATATACAGAAAAATAGACAACAATAATGTTGCAAATTTGAAGAAAGCACAGCTGAAAATTTGACAGTTCTTCGTGTCGATGAAATGCGAATGACAGATGAGAAGGATATACCGATAACTAGAGGTTGTTCTAGAGCGCGAGTACCGATTGTTCTGAATATCGTACGGACATGTAAGAAATCACCAGAGCTGAATAAAAGCAATTGGTGGGATATATAAGAAGGCGACCAACACAGCGGCCAACACTTACAAAGTAAACTTGTTGGAGACAACGCTACTGAAAAGTCAAATAGTTTAGGAAGAAGTTATAAAATAAGTCGTTGTGTATTATAATTTATTGAATAATTAAAATAATTTGCTTAAGTTCTTTAGAATTAAGAAACTGTTATGTTCCGTTAACTTAAGGAAGAAGTAGAAAAATGGCAACCTTATTTAAACGTTTTTACAAATATATACCTATATATAAATGTAATATCAATGTTCTCTGATAATAATGAATTTAATCTGTTTCTAGAATACTAAAAAATAAAAATCGAAAGCTATTGTTAAATACCGATAACCAAACTAAGATGTTCCCACATTTTCAAAAGAAACCATTTCATTGAAAATTTATCTAAAATTGATCTAAAACAACTTAAGTAAATTTACAAACTTCTAGTTTCACTGCACATTTGCAATAGCCAAAACAACTGTAAGTGAGTAAATGTACACACAGAATTTACACAGACGCTATTAAGAACATATATATATTTATATATTGTAACGTACAACCTGCAGGGAAAATTCTGGTTGTTAACTAGAATCCAACCGGTTTGCATTTTTGCACTAATCAGTTAATTTTTCATCTATTTTCCAAGTAAGCAATTGGTATTTTTAATACGAACTGTCAATTGTCCGACCATGCATCAGCTTTGTACTAGTTATATACTAGTTAATTTAGGGCTATTGAATTTCTACTTCTCAAAAAAACAAAATAATAATAATGATTGAGATGCAGTGAGATTCGAATCGTTAGCCTCACGTGCTACATCGATAACCTATATCCACTCCGCTATCGTGATGACTTAACGATCATCGTCGTCTTTATACACACTTCAACAGAGCGTAACTGTGATTGGAACTCAGTCGTTACGGAAATTTTTGGGGGAAATTATTATTTCTTCCTTTACTGGTTTACTGCCATAAGAATAACCAACTGTCAGGATTTCATCTTCAAAATGCTCGTATTTAACTTCTCCATGCCGGGTACTCATATGGATTTCAGCTCAAATATGTGAATTTGGCGCAAGTGGGCATTAATGTAAAAGTCTACGAGCATTAAACTGGAAAATTAAAGTTTACTTGTGTGCGAAAATGGAAAAATATTTTGTTAGTGTCAACAAGTTTTAAAACAACCAAAAGCAACGGAAAAAAGTAAGAAAGCTTTTCTAGTTGTAAACACGAATTTCTCAAATTTCCGACACTACAGTGTGACCAGAAAAAGTTTGTGTACATACATATGTAAACATACGAGTATGTATGTATATAAAAAAATTCTTATAATGTTTGAGTTTCTAAGTATATATGTATGTATGTATACACATCGACATATACATATGTTTGTTTGAATATTTGTTTAATGAAAATTTAATAACTTAAATTTGCTTGCTCGACTTTTGAGGCCCAAAAAGAAAAAAAAAAAATCTCTTTGATAGGTGAAATGGGATGGAAGAATTTATGAAAAAGTTTCTTTAAAGTTCAAAAATGACAGCAAAAAGGGGTTAGTAAAATTAAAGGCGGCTAAAAGCAGGGTTATCAACAGCTTTAAGTGGTAAGGAGGCTCGCTACACACACACACACACACACACACACACACACACACACACAAACACTTTTAGCTTGTAAAGGCTCAAATACTTTAAGTCCATACAGAGAATACGTGTAAACGTGTGTTTCGTTTCTTTTTTATATTCTCTGTAAAAGCCGTACAAAGCTTAAGATAGAAGTATATACAGACATCGTATATACATACGTATTTGTATTTGTGTAAGTAAAGTGGGCCAAAAGGTGAAGTGTGTGAGGCCACCACCTTGTTTATTGGTGCTTTTGTTGTTGTATGGCCTTTGCTCGGAGGCTTACGGTTGTAGAATTTTTAAAATACTCACGGCTTTTAGGCACTTGTATGTGTGTGTGTTACTTTAACATACATATAAAACATACATAAGCATATGCTACTGAAACTTAGTCAATTAAGTTGAGTTCATACACACATACATACATTTATATTCATGTCTTTTAGCACATACGAGTATGTACATACGTGTATAAAATGAAAGGCAGTAAATATTCGTTTCTTTGCGCATTAATTCATGTCTGAATTTTTTACTGTTAAAATTTAGTATTTTGCTGTTTAAGTTTTTAATGCTGAGAAGGTGAGAGATGAAAATGTGGAAAAAAATGCAATTTAATAAATTCGAGTTTTAATTCCGTGAAAGAGGCAACATTTTCTTTATTAGCAATGAAATTAACTAAGTAAAATAAATTGAGAGAATAAAAAAAAAAAACAATTTAATAAAAAGATAAATCAAAAGTTCCAGTTTATATAAGCTTACATTTGAAACTATTGTTAAAAAGGGCTTATTTGATAATTAATATTGATCAGATAATCTTTAATATTGAAATTCCTAACTGACAAAAAACTTTTGAAAAAGTTTTTATAATAAAACTTTTGAAATTTTTAAGTATTTTTTGAGAATGCTTTTGCTGTACGTAGAAATATTGTAGATATTAACTTGAAATGGTTTCCATTTAACTTCAAAATTCTAAATGTATATACTTTGAATGCGAAATGTAGCATTAAATTAAATTAATTAAGACGTGAGTATGAAAATGAGGCGTCGAGACTCGCTCTAAGAACATTATGAAGCCTTATTGCACTTGTAAAAATTTACATATACACTCATACGTACTATACACACACTTGTAAGTACTACAAGTATACAATTGTACGAGTGTGTGTGCACATTTCAAAGGCCACTGGCAGACGCATGCCAATTGTTGTTTGTTGTTTTGAACTTTGTTATGGAAAGAACTTTTCCGACTTAATGAGTACAAGTTTTACTACAAAAAATAAAAAAATTAAAAAAATTAAAAAATAATATATAAATTCCGAAATAATGAACTGCCTTTAAAGTAAGGCAAGTGTAAGTTAATTTTAAAAACTATTATAAAAAGGAAGTTGAGTTTAAGTAAATATTTTGAATTTTAAAGTTTTTACTTTGGTTTATAAAATGTGATTTATATTGTATTTTAGAGCATGGCTTAAGGGATTAAATATTTTTATTTGAATTTAAGATGTTGTAAAGCAGATTTTAAATAATATTTAGTTTCAAAAAACAAAAAAATTTAATTTTTCTCACAGTTAAATCATGCACAACTAAAGCAAAACGTGTGCAAGAAATTATTATTGCTTATTATCTACCAACTATAAATATGGCATTCATGAATAAATTTGCTTTAAAGCAAACACCATTATCTGCTCTCACTCACGTTGCTTCTGCAGGAAAGGCGTCGCCGCACGATAATGCTTAACCGTTAGCACAACAATATCACCGGCGTTACGTAATATATTTACCGCATCATCGTGCGGACAAGCTGTGATATATTCGCCGTTCACCTTAATTATTGCATCGCCCACGAATAGCTGACCTGTAATGTCCGCCGCTTGATCCTTGTAAATGCGCGATATTAAAATGGGCAATTTATGCTCGGCACCACCTTTTATGCTCAAACCAAGGCCACCTTGCTTTTGACGGGTTATTTGCACCATGCGTTCCTAAAAAACCGCAAGAAGAGAAGAGAGAGAGGAATGCAAAAAGGATGAGAAAAATATTGAGATGAATGTAGAAAATTCGACAAAAAAAATAGTAACTTGTGTAAGTAGGAAAGATTAATTTTGATTTATACAAGTAAAAATGGTAAATGTTCACATTTTGGAGGTAAAAAGCTCACTTAATATTGAAAAAAAAAATTGAATGTATGCAGTAATCATTAAGCAAAATAGCTTTTGAAAGCTAAAGTACATATATGTATAGGGTTATCAGATTCATGTTTTCAAAAGTACAGGTCTGTATTAACTTAACTGTCAAACAAAAAGTCAGGATCCGTTGGTTCGATCCCTGCCTCAAGAAGTCTGATGAGGAGATGTGGTGATCTCCGAAACCGCTGTCAATTCTACCATTTTTCTTTGTTGTATAACAAAAACATTCAATTCATACGAACAAACCAGGCCTTTTAGCTCACTATAAACTAACAAAACATGTTTTGCTTTAGTTAAAAGTCAGGCATTTTAGGAAATGGATCGCTTAACAACAGCAAAACAAATTCTGAAAAATTTTCCGGCCGTTTAAACTCTTGTTTTTGTCGATGTCAATTGTCCACCGAAACTTTATTGTATCATATAATATGAAAAGAATTTCAAGAAAAAATTGTTATAAATGTCTTTTATTCAATTTTATTTTCATAACCGCAAAATCACATTTACATTAGCAGATAGAAACGGAAAGTAAATTTATATTTTTAGCTTTAATTATTTAATTTACATAGTTTATTAATATCATAAAATAAACCCCTAATATTTTTTAACTTAATTTATTTTTAAATGAAAACTTTTGTAGACTTTCAATGTCATATTTCTAATATTGAAACACATTTTTGCAATCTGAATATTTATTCCGAAAATTTTCAACTCTACTCAATTATCATTGTCGCAAATGCATATCTACCTTATTACTATATTAACATTACGTACGTACATGTGTGTTTGTCAAACTCGTTTTCATTTTCCCTCAAGGACATTGTCATGTTCTACATGCAATCGAATATTTAATTATATTTAATATGAGTTTTATCTTTTATGTTATTACTGCTATGCTTTTGGGGCAGACATTTTTGTTGATATTTCTATGAATTACTTTGGATATATGATGTGTCTATGGTATATTTATATGTACGAGTATGCAAAAGTATATGTAATGTATGTGTCTGTGCACATATTCCCCAGATAAATATCGCATTGCGCACAGTTGCATGCAATGTCCCTGAGGGCGTTCTCACAGTATTTGCACAGAAATAAAATTGAAACTCATTTAAAGTTCCATTTACAATATACTCGTATATCTGAATCGTGAGCGGTTTGAAATAAAGCAAGAGTATAATGCATATATTTATGGCCATTAAAGTATTATGGAAATTGCTTTAAGCATAGAAGTAATGTTTAGAATTCCATTTTAAATGCATAAAAAATAAATATTTATTTGGAAATTATTTATCTAACTAAAACAGTCAGTAGAGTTCTTCAAAATAACAGAATTTTTCTCCCCTCATTTTTGTAGGGCGAATGTGAACACCATTCGTGGCATACATTTAGGCGTAAAGTGAAAAGTTGTTGATTTTGCGAGTTGTAATTCTTTTATTTTTGAAAAACTGTTTGCCTTTAGTTTAAACATTATTTATTCTACATTTAGTAATTATTTAAAAAAAAACTTACTTTTGACTCCATTGGTGGTCCATTGTGTTGAGGATTTGTTGGTGTAACAACTTCTAATCTCTGTAAGGTTACTAGTTCCATAGTTAAATTCAGTCTAAGTGGTTCTGGTTTACTTTTGCCATCACTGACATTAACCATGCCAGTGCGGATCTACAAAAAATATTAGTTTTCAATTGATATACATGAAATTCCAAGCAACTACAAAAAATCTTCGCGGATTCATTTCGTTCCTTTATTTTATTAAAAATTTGTTGTTTTGTTTTATTTAATTTTTGTTTCTATTTTGTGTTGCTCAATTCTTCTTTAAGTTATTTAATTTTATTTTATCTAGTTTTATTTAAAATAAAAACTAATTTGCAAAATTTTTGTTCATTCTGTTTTATTTTAACTTAATACAAGTTTTATTATTATTTACTTTATATCATTTTATTTTGTTTTTATTGTAAGCTAATTAATTTTTCTTTATCTTATTTTATATTGTTTAGTTTTATTTTTTTTTTACTTTACTTCATTTAACTAATTTAATTTAATATTTTTTCCATTATTTTACTAATCTGTTTAATTTTATATTATTATATTTATTTTATTTCACTTAGTTAGTTATTTCACCTTCATTTACACATTTGGTTTTGTTAAGCTTTTTTATTTCATTCTGGTTTAGTATATGTTTATGTTTACTTTTATTTTAATTTTTTATTTCTATTTTCATATTTATTTTTATTTTTATTTTTATTTTTATTTTTATTTTTATTTTTATTTTTTATTTTGCCTTTATTTATATTTTTCTTTAATTTACATTTATCTTTATATTTATATTTATATTTATATATATATTTATACTTTTTATTTTTATTTTTGTTCCTATTTTAATTTTTATTTTCTACTTATTTTATATTACTTCATTTTACTTTGTTTAATTTTTTGTTTTAATTAATTAATTCATATTTTTTAATAAATTTTAATTTTATTGTGCTTAATTTTTTTTGTTTTCTTTTTATTTACCTTTAAGTTTTGATCAACCTTTTCCTCGATCGGAGTGGCCATTTTCGCATTGATCTTCATATTTTCTACAAAAAAATTTATTTCAAATAATATTTAGTATAATATTTGATAAAAAAATAGAGTTAAATGTATATGCACACATATATATATATATATATTTTATATTTATATATCTATACAACATTGACATTGTGAATTAAACACAAAATGTATTGGAACGGAATTGAACTCAAACCGTAAAAGTCATTTAAAAAATCAATAAATAATTTACAGCTATATAAATTGCCCACATATGCACAAACCTGTACCTATGTAAGTAGGAATGTCCAGCTTAATTCTATGAAATTGTAAACAAACCCTTCTCTGCATTTAAGTATTTAAAATGAAATCTTCTAAACGTAAACGTCAGCAAAAGCAATAAATAGAATAAACCTTATAACGGTACATACTAATCGCTAACTACCGACAATTAATTAAACAGACTTAACAAAACGCCCACAATGCATTTGATAAATACTTGAATACTCGCAATCAGGCGGCAGGCACTTGCTACTTGGCTGTCAGTTGAACAATACATACACGTATGCACATGGATGGTCAATGGTAGAATGAGTGAGTCAGTTAGTCACAGCTGCGGCTGACATTCACCACAATTGCTGCTTACTCGACAGTTTCTTAGGTGCGTGCATCGATGCATGAACTCCGTTAGGGGGGTGATTTCCTATTTCTTTTGTCTACGAAATGAACTATGACCAAAGCTGGTGGGGTTTTGTGGTTGAATAAAAGTCAACGACTCAAGTTAAATGGTTAAATAATGGTTAAGTTGAACATATAGACTGAGCAGGTGAGCAGACAACGCCAGGTAGTATTTGGTCAACAATTGAAGGAATAAACAGAGAAAAGGAAAATACAATACTGTTTTTAAAATTTCGTAGAAAAAATGCTGCGTCAACAAAAAAGCTGAAATTTCATTGTAAACACTAACTGACATTGCGTATACGCCCGGTGTTGTGTGTGTGCTTACCACAGCTTTGTTTTTGCCGTTGTAGTAGTAGATGTTAACGCTGAGGTAGTTGCTGGTGGCAGGTGTTTATTTCATTGTTGTAAAAGTCAATTAATTAAATAAAACCAAAGTACCGTTGAAGCGCAATGAAATCAGATCAGTTCGGATAAAGGGATTAAGGGATAAAGCAAATGGTGACCCACTATTATGTAAACCAGCGGCATGTAAATATGTATAGGCGTAGCTTTGCGATATATGATTGTAAACTTGATAATAGTAGATATAATGAATTTTGTTTTGCAATAGCTTACAAAATACGCTTATATAATTAATGCAGGGATTAGTTCCTATTCACTAAAATCTAACTAGTTTTGATTTCATAAGTACAGTTTATATTCGCTTATGCGTTTATAGCCGAGCTGACAATGTTTTGCGCTAATTGAAAATTGAAAATACAAAGTGTCATTAGGTCCTTCTCCACCTGGTATTTCCAACGGAGTGGAGGTCATCCTTTTCGTCTGCTTCCACCGGCGGGTACGGCATCGAAAACTTTCAAAGTTGGAGTATTCTTATTCATCCGGACCACATGATCTAGCCAGTATAGCTGTCTTTTGGTTTGCTGAAGTATAATATATCAATATCGCACATCTCAACGTTCGGTATTCGCTGTTCTGAAAGCGCGAAGTATCATAAATCTTACGCAAAACCGTCTCATCAGATGTTGTCATCGTCCGTGTCTCATGGAGAAGGTTCTTTACTCTTCAATAGTCTACTAAGTCGAAAGTAGCACCTGCTGAGAAGAGAGATTCTGCTTTCCAAGCTGAAATTGTTGCGGGATGACCATTTTTTTGGACATCTGTTTAGGACATTTGTTTCATTGTCATCGATTGAGGAATCGGGATTGCCTTCCCCTGGGGTGCTATTTTCTCTGCCATTGAGCAGGCCAGAGAAGTGTTTACTCCTTAAATTCAGTACACTATAGGCATCAGACACTAGATTATCCGTCTGGGCCTCCCAAGAATGATAACGTCTATTAAATATTGCTTTTTAAACTCGTTTTTCTAACCCTTAGCGGTTTTTAGGCAATTTTTGATTGAAGTTTTCTTTAAGTAGGAGGAAACCAATAGTTACAACCGTATGGCAATTAAGTTTTCTTTAGATATTATCGTTTTAAGGTCAGAAACATAATCGGAAGGTATTCACATTTCAAGCCAAGTGTCGAACGCCGTTAGATAAAACTATTTTATTCGGATCTCGTAAAGATTTAAATGTATGACATCGACCCGGCTACAGCAGTAAAATTATTTTCTGTACTGATTTTTTAAATGTACCGTGTGTCATCGGTAGGCTATTCTCCTGCTCAGTACAGTCGGTGCGTGTTATATAATCAAACCTCAAAACACCGAGACCATAACCTTACCAGTAGACTATAGTACTCCGGATGCTTTGGACGAGACACACCAATTGCTTTTCCCCAGATGATGAACGTTTTTATTCCGAAGTACTGGATCCATGGTTCACCTAACGACAAAACGTCAAATGCTCCGACAATATACGTGTATAAACCAGAACGTTTTTTGATACCTCGGTGTCTCTACGACCACGTATGAAGTCAATAAAAAATCACTTAATTCTTATTTCTGGCGAAGCGGAGTATTTATATGACTTTTCAGTCTGCCGCTTGAATGGCGTTTTTTTCCAAACGAGTAGCAAAAATTAATTCGAGGCATTTATTTTGCATAAGATTTGTGACTATAAGCAATATAAACTAGCATCGGTGCTTAAACATGACTGAAAGTAAATGCACAAAATGCTTATCAAACTATTTCTTAGCAAAATAAATGTTAAAATTAATTGTTCTCGAATGTTGCTTCGAGTTTCATTGAATTTGGCGTTTAAGTTGTTGACCGCGCAATTTCATTCGCCTTTGTGTTCCTGGCGAATGTCAAGATTTTTTCCAAATATCTTCAAATTCTTACCAAAAAACGATTTCTCCATTTTTTTCTTTGCTTAAAACGCTTGCGCTACCAAACAAAAACAAACAAAAATGAGCACACAATTTTTAAGTGAGTGTCTGTATGAAAACAATAAGCAATTTAGAGCGACCGCTCATACCTTTGGGGCCACGTACACGTACTTAAAAATAAATATCCAGCATTGAATAGAGCCGAGACGTTGCCTGAATACATTTTTGTTTTGCTTTCACCATAAATATGTTTATATACCTATGTATATATAATACCTCAGTGCTTTATATTTTTTGTTGCTATTCTTAATTTATTTATTGTTCTGAACATTGTTGGTGCCATTGTTATCGGTCACTAAAGTTTTCATAAGACCTCATTATGGCACAAGTGCGCTTTCGTGTGTCTCCTCGAAGTGCAGACGGCTGAGTATTGGTGTGTGTGTGCACAAAGTGCTCGTATAAAATAAAAATAAAAATAAAGAAATGTATAAATAAGTATATTTATCTGATTGCTTGCTCTCTGGTGTATACATGTGTGTGTATGCTATGTAGGTATGTGTGTGTATAGTTTTTAGGTTAGTCGCCTATCTTTGAACATTACCAGCTGTTTGTTATGCTTTCAGTGGCGTATACTTCTTTGCTTAAGAATTTAGGTCAACTATAATGTATATAATATACACATAGATATTTATGTACTGTATGTATTTATGTATGTATGTATGCATGTGTGTAGGGACTGTCGAAAATAGACAGAAAGTGATTTTGTGTAAAGTTTGTTCGTAAAGCGTTTGGTGACACTATGTTTACCCATATAATTCTTTGTCACACCATTTCAAAGGATAGCTCACACATAAACACACTCGTACACTACATATAATTTTTGCACATAGGTATGTATGTACCTATTGTCTAGCACATTAGAGTGTGACCCTGTAAAGCAGAGAGTGCAAAGACGGAATAAACGGAATAAACTAGCATTGGGGAAATGACGATTTGGCAAGTTGACTGTCAGCCTCCGAAGACAAAGAACTTTTGTGCTAATTTGTAAGAGGCGCCATCATGTCAAGCAGGGGTTAATTGAGCGTGTACTTAAAGCGTTTGAGCAAAACTTGCTTGCTGTCTACCAAAACGGATGTCTAAGTTTAATCTCATTTGTGGATGATTTTGAATTGATAGTGATGCGGGTTTGTGGTCACTTATTGCTGTCTCTACACAAGTAAGATTGAATCTGATATAGGGACTTTTATATATGTATGTATGCATGTATTTGATTCCTTAATTTGATTGTCTTCCAACTCAAAGAGTCAATGATGGATTGTGACTGTGACAAGAGTGCGTCTAATGCGTTGTCGGTGATTCATTATGGATTTAATTATTTAAGGGTTGAGTTGATGAGGCTTTGGTGAGTGTGGTGGAACATAACGTAATTAATTTCAATACTATTTTTTCTATTCTGTAAAGGGGACATTTTTCAAATATAATCTTTTTCTAAATAATTCGGAAACTTTAATGACAAAACTTTCCATCTATTAGGACCACTATTTTGTCGCAGTCAAGATAGGCATAAGCTTCTTAACAGCAAAAACACACAAGCAAAGTTCAACGCCCTAAACGGGTTTCTACTTGACCTGCACTCCTGCTCTTTGAAAGCACTCATCAACAACTCGGTATAAGGGAAGTGTAAGACAGCTTTTCAATCTCATTATGTTGATTAAATTATTGGTTCTCGATAAGGTATGAAAAAAAGTTAGTAAACAACAATGGGAGCCACGAAATGCTTATGTTGAAGCCAGGGAAATGCTTGAAAACTCGATTAGAAAATGCGGTGAATTTTAAAAGGTTCTCCCTTAACCGTTTTAAAAGTCACGTGGGAACCAAAGAAGTACTGTGATAATTGATACCCAGGGTATACTAAGTCATGAAGCGAACACTTATCCAGCCTATGTAATTGCAGTGAAAATTAAACAGCCGGATATCGGGTGCTCGAAACTCAAAATCGATGACGAGAGAAAGAACGTTCTATTCCCCGACTATTTTAAAGATTGAATAACAATTGTCCATATGAAGGATTACAAAGTGATGGTAGCTGATGGTTTGCCGGCTGATTAGTTCAAATATATTAGAGAAGAACTAAAAAATTTGGTCCGATGAGTACACACCACACCATGAAAAGCGTCCTGTAAACTGCATCAATAAATCTCCTCAATATGGCTTATTAGTTCTTATTAAGGACATTGTTTAACAGATTAAAGCATTCTGTTAACGAACTGATTCGATCTTATAACTGTGGTTTCAGGCTTGGTCGATCTACTATAGACCCGGTATTTACCAGGTGCATTTTAGGAAAGACTCACGTTAAATGGAACGACCACTTCCTTGTCGATTTTAAAGCGGCATTCGATAGCTGGAAAAGGATGATGTCCGAATTTGATATTTTGGAAATCTTAATTTCCCTCCTGTCACTACCAGTGACATATTTAAGCGGTGTCTATACATTCGCTGCAAAGCAAAAAAGAAAAAGTCCTTGTCGTCGTTAAAAAAAACGTAGATTTGTAATTTAAGCTGGTTCAGGATCTAAGCCTTATGAGGTTTCAGTTATGTGGAGAAGTCAGCGCATGACACTTGTATACAATTAACTGAGACACTTTGGGTTGGTTTGTTAGATATTTAAAGTTGATTCCAAAGAAACTTTGGAAATAGTGAACCTGTGTTGAGCATTTTTGTCATTCATCACAGTGATTCACTTCACTTAGAAAAAGGAAGAAACAGTACAAATGCTCAAGTGACCTAATATTTTGCAAAATTTATATTGCCAATGTTATAGCACAATTTTAAGTCATCTCTTTAGAACATAAGCCGCTCATAAAGAGGAAATATTACCCTCTGAATTTCAATTTTTTTTAGGTAATTCGAGAATTATATTTGCATGCCGTAGTTTCATTTAGACGACCTTAATCAGTTGAGCTCGATGGCAATTTAATCTAAAAACTCGTGTGTATGCTCCAATAAGCAAAGAAGAAGAAAAGAGTGTATCATTGCACATTTGCTTATGGCCTCAAGCACATTTGAAAACATCTCAAATTTGTTGGTATCTTATGCTTGTACGCTTGTATGTGAGGTCATTTATGTGCATATAAGAATTTTGTAATAAGTACAATATATGGTACACACTCGTATGCGAGTCAGCTACCTACATTCCACGGCAGCATACATATTTAATGCAAAATTTGAGGAATAAGCAAATATTTGGTGGAAAAATGCCAAGCAAGAAAGAAATATGTATTATAATTTATTTGTTTAAAGGAGAGTATATACTATACTTCCAAGTACATCCATGTACACGAGTATGCATTGCTGCAAGGACTTGGCTTTTACACGGCAACTCATTCACTTACTCGTTTTGTCAAAGTTTCAAATACGCCAGAGTTCATGTAAGTAGATACATTTACACAACGCACTCACACACACACATACACATATGCACATACATATATAGTACATCTCACAGTCGAAATGTCATGCGAAGTGAAAGTAAAGTTGAAAGAGGAAATGAACAGCAATGAACAGGTAAGATGTTGTGCATCTCAACTTGTTAACTTCCTCCGTTGTTCACTTTGTTCTGTTTGATTTTCATTTGTTTGTCACTCCGTGGGCGAAATGCACCCAATAATTACTTCGTTTGCTTGTGATTCAAATGCGTTCGAGCAGAAATTGCAGCAAATCAAATCATTCTCCGTGTGGAAATAAACCAAAAAGCGAAGGATGTCGTTTGCCATTTTCAATTTTCGAAATGTGTTGAGGATGCGCAAGGTGTTGTTGGGAGGGAAATTTGTATTTCAGAAAATGTCTTTGATGTGCGAAGCAAATATTCACTGATATTTCGTAATGTGCCTTTACATTTATTTTTGATCACTTTGTCAAATTGCCTTTTTTTATAAAACCGAAGGGAAGCTAATGGATTGTAAATATTTTTTAATAAGTCAATACACAAAACGAAACACTTTTTGTTATTCCTTACAAATATAACTTTTTAATTTTTCAAATTTTTTGCCAGAGTCAGAGGAATCAATGCTGGCGAAATGTGTATTAAATTCGTTACACAAAGATCTGAAAGGGTCATGCATTTCAAAGTTTGTTCGGCATGAACACAATGAAAGGGGCCTAAAGTATCTAGATGATCTTAAAGGGATGGTAAAGTAAAGCTCGCTACATTCAGTTCCCATCACACCACTTAACTAAATTATTTAGGTCAAGTTGCAAAAGTTCCCTATCTTCAATAGAATAAACTGATCTAATGAGCTTGACATCGTGTGTATGGAAAAGAAGTGGGTGAGGTGAGTATAAAGAGAGTGAAAACTACCGGGTTATCCATTTTGCGTTTTAGATAATAAACGTAAATAAAACACAGTATATGGGAAATACTACTTTATTCGCAGATTTTTGCACACTTCGATCCGTTTGAGGTAATTTTCGACCACTTTTTGGCACGTATTGGGCGGTTTATCAGCCATAACTTGACGAATGTTGGTTTTCTAGTGCTCAAGAGTTAAGGGCTGATCCACACAAACACGGTCTTTCATGTAGCCTCACAAAAAATACTCAACAATATCAAATGGCATGATCTCGGTGGGCAATTGTATGGCATGTAGCACCATCTTGTTGCAACCACATATTGTCCAAGTCGTGTTTTCATAAGACAATAACGCTCCGAATTAATAGTGATCTCGGCATTGTCGTTTTCAAAGTATGGTCCAATCACACCTCCGGTGTGGGACATGGTGGGAGAAGAGAATTCTACTCAATTATTTGAGGAATCCCAGAGTTCCAAATATATATATTTATTATTATACCTTTCATGTACATGAAATGTTATATTAACTCTGGTCCGTAATGTGTAAGTATCAAAAGGAGAGGAGATAGGTCCAGCATAATTTATTCCGATCGGCTCAAAATTACGAGCTGAGTTGAATTAGCCATGTCTGTCTAATTGTACGCAAACTGTACTGCACGCAAAAGATCATCTGTCGATGCCAGATCGGATTGTTGCAAGATGCTCATCCGTCGGGGTAAATGCCAGTACTCGACGACGAAGTCTCTCTCCCACCACAAATCCGACACCAAATTAGCGCTTCTTTATATGGCCGCTGTAATAAATGTCGCGAGAACCTACTCGCTTTCGTCCTTGTTTCGTCCATCGCACTTCTTGGATGGCGGTGATGTCAGCCTTTATTCTTACGAGGTCATCAACCAGCTGGGCAGCGGTACCTTCTCAATTAAGGGACCGAACATTCCAGACACTATAGCATATATGCGGCCAATTTTCCAGATTTGAGATTTTGGGTTATACTTTTTCCAAAAATAAAGGTAGTGTTTTATAAAGAATTAAGAACTAGAGAGTGTTAGGTAATATTAACCGAAAAATTCCAATATTTTAGTATAACATTGCCACATTTGTTATGGCATTTTTGGTATGTGTTTAAGGCCGAAACAGAAATTAAGGGACGATGTCTTATTATACAAATTTCTCCAAAATTTCTCCGCTGACTGAAGCAGGAGAGCTACATATGATTCGCTGCATCTTTGTGCTTTCTTTTGCTACTAAAAGCTCATGACCACAAAAAAATTTCCATATATGTACAAACAACCTCATCTGCGAGCACATACTCGTAAGTGCTTCAACGCCGCTGACCGGATACATTTGGCCCAACTTTACCTCATCTAACCACAAGTAAATTAATATAAGGAAAGTTAGCAAAATGGAGTTTTATTACGTTTGCCTAAGTGAATAAAAGCTTAGATGCTCGTTTAGAATATACTCGTATATATGTATGTATGTATGGGCGCCTTGGAGCATGTGTGCATGCAAAACTTTGATAAAATAATGAAATTGCTACAATATTCATAAATGGCTTAATAGGAAAGTTGCAAAGCATAAAATATTTATTTCCATATTTATTGCCCTTTTGAATTGTTGATTAAATAACGTAATAAAATTACCAATATGGATATTAGTTTATCTTTTCTAACTTTGCGGCTGTGGAACAATACATATACATTTTCAGAAAAAAAATTTACTGACAAAATATACTTGAATTAATTTATTGTAGATTAAGTTCGCAGAACTTGTAATATTCTCTGATTTACTGTACGCAATAACTTTTGCTAAATAAAGTAGTTATTCAGAAACTTGTATTTATATAATTTATAGAAAAAATTCATATCTGGCTAAATGTTCATGTTTGCTGCCGAAGGTGTATCCTTGCCATGTGACAGCTGACACATTTGCTTATCTACGTATTTATCACATAACATAATCTCCTGTTGCATTTGGTACACGTTTTGCTTGTGACACACATTTACATTATGCTGCATAAAACATTAGGGTGGGTCAATATGCGGGAAAAATTTTAGAGTTGCAGTTTTTAAAGCTCGCGGGTAGGTGAGAATGTATTATTATTTAAGCACTAGATTCGTAAGAAAAATTAATTTTTATCCAATGCAGAGAAGGCATCTAAAGCTTTCATACTATTAGCCAAATAATATTTATATAATATTAGTTCTAGTAAAATGTAATTTATCATTTTTAAATTAAATTCAAGAAGAACTATCGAATGATGTACCGTTTTGCTCGACAACTTGGCATTTTGAAGTAATGTCATTAGAAATCCCTGTCCGTCTTGGCACAAAATTGGGATAATCTATTTTCCCAGGCTTTTCTTAAGACCAGTTCTTCAACAGTCAAATCATACGTCATAGCCAGAAGTAGATGGTAACCACTTAGCACGAAATCTGGACTATAAGGTGGATGCATAAGAACCTCTCAACCAAACTCGCGGAGCTTCTGACGAATCGCTATCGATGTGTGTGGTCTGGCGTTGTCTTGATGAAATTCCCCTCCTGACTTGCTCTTTCGTCTTTATCGAAGAAAAATAGTGGAATATATCGTATTTTCTCGTTGCTGGCGCCCATCTCTGATATTCGCCCTAATACTACAATATTTTATTTGTCACATTACAAGTTCTATTAACTCGTGTGTGAGTTACCATGTAACCATGATAATCGGGTGCTACGGGTTTACCGCTTTCAGATATTAGGTTAAGCTTGTGAGTCTTTTTCTAGACTAAATTTCTTTTAATATTTGAAGCATGAAAAGACTAGTAACTATCTGGTACATTAGCGTTGCACAGTTGAACGATTGACATTTCGTCTGGTTAGCGCTGGTTGTTGCCCAGATTACAAACTTTCCTGCAGGGTTCCCAACAAGAGTAGAGTATATTTTATTTACCTATGTGTATATGTATATAAACATTTATAATGTATGTATATACGCGGTTGCATTTGATATATATGTATAGGTATGTGAAAAGTGAATGTGCTCAAGCGCTTTTCCTGCGCATATTTGTATTCTTACTTGACAGTTAAACTTTGCGTTTCTCCTTTGTGCATCTTGAAATAGTTTTCCGAAAATGATGTTAAGTACTTTTGAAAACTTTTTCGCACGGTTTATATAAAAGTGAACTACAAAATTTGTTATCTAAATTTAAGTTGCACAAACTTTATGCAAATTTAAGACATTTTTGGGGAATATGAGCAGAAGATATAAAATGAAATTTAGTTAAAAATAGTAGTTATTACAAAAAGCTCGAGAAAGAAGTTTAAAATTTAAATTATTTAACGCTTTGTATTAAAATAATTTATTTTTTTTTTAATCTAATAACTATAAATATAAAAGAAAGTGATGTTAAAAAATCGTAATTTTGGTTCGATTTACTTGAAATTTGATACACAGACACTCTATTGCTTACATTATCATAGGCATTACTTTTTCTTCTGTGAAGTGGACCAGGGACCGACATTTTCGAAAAAATCGTACTTATGGTTCGACTTTTTCTTTTCTTCTTTATTGGCGTAGACACCGCTTTCGCGATTATAGCTGTATTTATAACATTACGCCATTCATTTCTTTTTTTTTCGCTGTTTGGCGCAAATTAGAGATACCAAGTATAGCCAGGTCCTTCTCTACCTGGTATTTCCAATGGAGTGGAGAACTTTCCAAAAGTTGCAATGAATATTCAAAAAAGGTGTTTAAAAATAAGATTAATAAATATAATTTCTTTTTGAAAGTATTCTTTCTTCTCTCACTAACACACTCTCACTTTTATTTTTTGCTATCACAGGAATAAATGTAAATTTATATTCTGGAAATAGATCAGAATCGATTGCTTTGAAATTTAGTACGTTGTCAGCATTTGCATTTGCAGTGCGTATATTATGTATAATTAATTGCGGCCGCGATAGCCGAGTGGATAGCATTGCGTACTGACATTCGGAAGGCTCGGGTTCACATCCCAGTGCCAGCAACATCCAAAAGATATGGAAAATTAATTTAAATAAAAAATTTAGTTAAACTTTCTAATTGCGGTCGCCCCTCGGCAGGGAATGTCCACCCCTCCGAGTGTATTTCGGACATGAAATAAAAAGGCTCCTCGTAAAAAAACCATCAGCCGTTCGGAGGCGGCTTAGTATAAACTGTAGGTCCCTAAATTTGCGGTTACAAAGTGCCAATTATATACACGTATATATATATATATATTCGAAGTATTCATATTTACATTTTCCCGGAAGACTTTTAGAAGCGACTAATCGCCGACTATGCCTGATACGCATTTCAATGCATATGTAAAAAAAGCCCAGCTACTGTAATATTTGAACGTCAAACTTTGAATGTACATATTTATAAACATTACGTACATACATACATAAATCAATATTATAATGGGAAATTATTATAATATTTAATTTTATTTTTTTTTTGTTGAAGCTTAATTAGTGCTTTTGGTTATTCTTTGCCTATCAACTTCGTTATAATACCTATTATAGAATCTAAATAGACAAAATAGGTACATAAAGAACCAACAAAAACAAGTGACTGTGGTCTTCTAGTTGGTCATATACGTGTATGTAGATTTTAGTAAAATTTTGCATCTCTCAGTTTGTCCTTAGTTTTGTCATATTAAAACTTGTTTGTATGCGCGCAAAAAAAATGTAATTAAGTTGTTGTAGATCTATAAACAAATATCACCGTTTATTGACCCCAGAAGAATATCTGAAATTTGTCTTCACACACATGACAATCGAACATTTCGCACACGCAATACGGCCAACGCGACCACAACTAGTTTCGATCTCAGCGACAGAATACACAATGCGTAGGTTTTTTGGAATCTCATTACACAATTTTTGCATTGGACATTATATAATATAATAACAAGAAAATGCACGTACATAAATAGAAATCAACCAGATGTGAAAGATATATTTTATTTGGCGAGTGTTGGAAGATTCTTCAGCAACGTTGTGCAGCTTGTTATAATTGAAAAATAAAGTCACAGGAAAGAGAAAAGTTAATTTTAATTTCTGATGTTAAGCCTTTTTTGAAAAACAACAAACAATTAACAAACAATTTAAGCCTAAACTTATTTGAAACCCGATTTTTCCTTTAGAACTAGAAAATCAAACCACTCACAGCTATGTCGCGAGTTCAACTGTTGGTATTAATTTCCACTAATTTCTAATATTTTCCTCTTCAATTTTCGATTTTTTGTTATTATTCTTTTAATATAAATGGAAATAAAATTGAGGTTTAGTCATATTTTTGGAAAAATCGAAATTGATTTGGAATTAAAGCGGAAGTGTTGTCATTTTCCCCATAAACAAAGCGAATATTTCTTTTATACGAACATACACACATAGGCATTTTATATGAGTACATGTACCTATGTGTGGGTGGGTAAGTGCAACATACGCCGCCACCTGCCTTCAACAGCCATATGTACATATATATGTAGCAGGCAATTTCATTTTGAGTGGTGTCGAGTGGTCTTGTGTATTTATTTCGGCTCATGTTGTTATCGAAACTCTGCGTGCAACATGCGTGCAGCACGTTGTAGCACGGTTGTATACAATTGTAAAATGCTCGATAGGCAATTCCATTTAGTCTGTTTATGGTAATCAAATATTATTTTTGCTGCCACATGCCACGGATATTCGAATTTTCGCGCTCTAAATCATAAAGCCACACTTTAGAACAAATGTCTACACATACAGTGAACTTCAGATATGGTGAACTGGTTACAAAAAAAAAAAAAAAAATATTTATATACGAGTATACATATGTATACGAATATAACATATGAAAATAAAATAAATTCGAACTTGGAAACAACTCTAACAATACATATATTTGTAATAATAATCTATTTGTCAGTCTTAATTTTAATACTTTTATTTATTGTTATTTTTATTTTTATTCATAGTTTTATTTAATTTTAATTTAAATTTTTATTTTTATTTTTGTTTTTGTGTTTATTTTTATTGATAGTTTTATTTTAATTTTTGTTTTTATTTATATTTTTATTTTTATTGTTATTGTTATTGTTATTGTTATTGTTATTGTTATTGTTATTGTTATTGTTATTGTTATTGTTATTTTTATTTTTATTTTTATTTTAATTTTAATTTTAATTTTTATTTTTATTTTTATTTTTATTTTTATTTTTATTTTTATTATTATGTTAATTTTTATTTCTATTTTTATTTTTATTTTAATTTTTATTTTTATTTTTATTTTTATTTCTATTTTTATTTCTATTTTTATTTCTATTTTTATTTCTATTTTTATTTTTGTTTTCATTTTAATTTTAATTTTTATTTTTATTTTTATTTGCGTTTTGTCAGTTCTATTTTTAGCTTTTATTTTTTTATGTTTGTTTTATTTTTATATACTTCATTATTTTTATTATTATTTTTAACTTTCTTTTTAATTTCGAATTTAATATTTCTTGAAAATTAAAATTTGAGATTTAATTTTGGTCAAAATTTGACCTTAAATATAATTTTCTTTTAATTCAATCTACTTTTTTTCTTGCTTTTTTTTTCTTCTAAAACATGTGTTTTCCATTTTGGAGTCTTCTCTAAATATTGTTCTACTAAGGGGGAAAACACTGTAGCTGATTTTTGGCTTCTTTCAAATGTTTAGTTTTTACCTGATGTTTTGACATATTTTCAGTATATTTACTTCATGTAGGATATATTATATTTGGTTAATGAATAAATTTCTGACATATTTTATTAAGCTTATACATATATAAATTAATTACATGATGAATTTTTTATATGTCTATTTAGCAAACATCATTATGCATTAATTATTGAATTCATTGAAATATTTAATATGGTGATAATGTATTTTGTATAGGTAAACTTTTTACTCTTACGTACACCCACATTTGGGTCGAAAGGTATATCACAGAAACTAGTGGATGGATAAAATTTAATGTTTGTAATAACCATGGTCTAGTATGAACACAAATTAAATATGACCAAGAACACCGCTTGGCTCAAGAACGAATATTTATGGCGTAAGTTAACGAAACTTGATTGGTATGCCATTTTCTATAGTAAGTGCTATCAAAAATTTTGCTTATATAGGTTCAAAAACCTATCTTCTATATAATAGACTTATTTTTGAACGATCTGTAATCTTAATATAAAAATTACCTGAGAATCTAGTTATTGGATTCCACCCAAACTTAGCCTTTTCTACTTTTTTGTTTCGTCATTGCCGTACGGAATATAACTTTTCACTGTAAAACTCGTTTCCGTCAGATCGATCGATTGCTGTCGGCTGATGCTTCGCGTTGATTTTTTGGTATTTGCATGGCACCTACTTTGTTGGTTAAGATACTTTATTGGTTTATAAATTTAAATTTTTCTGTTTTAGCTCGTTCGATCGAAGAGTTCGATTGCGATCCGACTTTACAGTGGATCGATCGATTGAGCGAACGGCTGCGAAACCATTTAAGCTCGATCGATCGCGCTCAAGTCGTACTTGTTACTTACCAGAATTGATCACAAAGAGAACTGCTTCCATCAAACGCGATATTAGTATTTGCTAGACTCAATCGTCATAGAAAAAACGGTCGAATATTGCATTTTATTAATTAAAAAGAACTTCCATAACTAATAATGCTCACATAACCGTTAGACTTTCAGATTTGCTTCATTTACAAGTATAGTGTAATAGCATAATGTTCATATTAAAAAAAAATGATATTATTATTAACAGTTCGTATAGATGAATTGTTTGGAAAATTTAATTAGCTCCTTAGAGGATATTTGACCGACATAAACCTAAGTAATGACATGCCAACAAATAAGGACTCTAATAAACTAAAGTGTAATGACCACAATTTGTTAGGAATGTTCATTACACACATGTCTACAATAGTATATATGTTTGTATTTATATTCATCATTGCAATACACACAAACAGCTCATGGTCCAATAGATACTCAGTTTCCAAACGTTTCCGGTTCTTAAAATATGTTGCTGTAAATGATAACATCTGTAGGTACAAGTAAGAGCAAAAACACATACAATTACTCTCGTTTATACAAGCTTATAAATGTACTTCCAGCAGTGTGATTATTTTCCAGTTGTTAAAACCGATTGCCGGTAAATTATTAGCTAAATCAATAGGACAACAACCGGCTGTGCACATCCGGTACCATGAGCTTTACAAGAACTACACACATTCACATACATACATATACTCGTATTTAGTTTGAACCAACAGTCAGTTTGTTACCCGCAAATATTTGCAATTGGCATTTGGAAGCTTCTGTTTATTTATTTGGCAAAAATATAAGTGTATGAGCATATATGGTATATGTAGATAAATATGAGCTCAAGCTGAATTTATCCGTACCAAGGTGAGATGAACACTCAAAATCAAATTGAATGTTGTAAAGACAGAAATATATATACACTTATGGCAATATTGTGATGCCACACTTCTTTACTCAAAAGTAATTACGTAAAAAATTTTTTAAAAGAAGAATTGTTAAAAAACGTTTTTATAAATCAACCTTCTTATTAGTCTGGAAAATATAAAATAAAAAAATTTGCATCTAATCTATCCCTGCAGCATATATTTCTCTATACTCTCTATTCAAATAGTCCTTTAGAGACACTTCATTATCACCATCAGCAACATAACGGTACTAAAGTCAATCGACCAGAGATTGCACGCGTAAATTGCAACTTCATCTCGCAGCGATAAGTCACGCTTGTCTATTGTTGTTCCATGTTGTGTATAATGACAAAGCACGAGTTGTTGTATTGCAGAGAGTAGAAAAAGCAAGATAAAAACATATACTCGTATACTCATACCAACATACAAATGCACATGTGTCCTACAAGCATATTCCATGTGGAATTAACAGTCATGTCATCACTTCGTTCAAATTATACCACGAGCATACCAACACCACCTTCAATTGACAAGGCAATGGAGCCACATGAATATCTACATACGAGTATGTGTGTATACAAACATACAATAGTAGGGTATGATATTTTTTCTCTTTCTATTTGTCCGCCTGCATGATGCAGCGCCGAATCGGTGAATTCATCTCAGTTGGACCAGGAAAGCAGTCAACGGCGATGGGACATACAATACCATTCGGTATAATTACATTTTACCCTAAACAATCTCAATGGAGCAGAAAACAGAAATGGAAATGTGTGGAAAGATTGGTCTCACAAGCTGCGGCTACCAACAAAGTGTGTAACGGTGAAATGCATTCAAATAAAACTGAAAAATTCCAAACATGTAGTGGCCAACTTTGCATTCCCAGAAATATTGCGATGGTATACATACATACACGTATGTACACGTATGTATGGTTTGTACATACGAGTATGTGTGATAGAAGTAATTTTTACTGACTGCTGGAATTCCGTGTGCTTGGAAATAAACCAATGAAACAGTGGCTCATAAGAAAAAAAAAATAAAATGAAAAATAAAAAATAAAAAAAAAAAAACTAAAACAACAAAAAAAAATTAAAAAAATTGTAATAATAATAATAAAAGAACATAGAGTAAAATAAACAAGATAAAAATAAAAAAAAAATAATGAAATAAAAACAAAAATAAAAATAAAAAATAATAATAATAAAAGAAAATAAAGTAATAAAATAAATGAAAAGAAAATAAAATTATTAAAATGAAATAAAATAATTGGAAATAATTTTTTTAATTTTAGTTTTCATTATTTAATATTTACTATTCAATATTTACTCCTCATTAGCTATTATTTATTAATTTTTTGCATTTTTTTATTAATTACTATTTATTATTTATTATTTTTTTTTGTTATTTATTATTTATAATTTATAATTTATTATTTATAATTTATAATTTATAATTTATAATTTATAATTTATAATTTATAATTTATAATTTATAATTTATAATTTATAATTTATAATTTATAATTTATAATTTATAATTTATAATTTATAATTTATAATTTATAATTTATAATTTATAATTTATAATTTATAATTTATAATTTATAATTTATAATTTATAATTTATAATTTATAATTTATAATTTATAATTTATAATTTATAATTTATAATTTATAATTTATAATTTATAATTTATAATTTATAATTTATAATTTATAATTTATAATTTATAATTTATAATTTATAATTTATAATTTATAATTTATAATTTATAATTTATAATTTATAATTTATAATTTATAATTTATAATTTATAATTTATAATTTATAATTTATAATTTATAATTTATAATTTATAATTTATAATTTATAATTTATAATTTATAATTTATAATTTATAATTTATAATTTATAATTTATAATTTATAATTTATAATTTATAATTTATAATTTATAATTTATAATTTATAATTTATAATTTATAATTTATAATTTATAATTTATAATTTATAATTTATAATTTATAATTTATAATTTATAATTTATAATTTATAATTTATAATTTATAATTTATAATTTATAATTTATAATTTATAATTTATAATTTATAATTTATAATTTATAATTTATAATTTATAATTTATAATTTATAATTTATAATTTATAATTTATAATTTATAATTTATAATTTATAATTTATAATTTATAATTTATAATTTATAATTTATAATTTATAATTTATAATTTATAATTTATAATTTATAATTTATAATTTATAATTTATAATTTATAATTTATAATTTATAATTTATAATTTATAATTTATAATTTATAATTTATAATTTATAATTTATAATTTATAATTTATAATTTATAATTTATAATATATAATTTATAATTTATAATTTATAATTTATAATTTATAATTTATAATTTATAATTTATAATTTATAATTTATAATATATAATTTATAATTTATAATTTATAATTTATAATTTATAATTTATAATTTATAATTTATAATTTATAATTTATAATTTATAATTTATAATTTATAATTTATAATTTATAATTTATAATTTATAATTTATAATTTATAATTTATAATTTATAATTTATAATTTATAATTTATAATTTATAATTTATAATTTATAATTTATAATTTATAATTTATAATTTATAATTTATAATTTATAATTTATAATTTATAATTTATAATTTATAATTTATAATTTATAATTTATAATTTATAATTTATAATTTATAATTTATAATTTATAATTTATAATTTATAATTTATAATTTATAATTTATAATTTATAATTTATAATTTATAATTTATAATTTATAATTTATAATTTATAATTTATAATTTATAATTTATAATTTATAATTTATAATTTATAATTTATAATTTATAATTTATAATTTATAATTTATAATTTATAATTTATAATTTATAATTTATAATTTATAATTTATAATTTATAATTTATAATTTATAATTTATAATTTATAATTTATAATTTATAATTTATAATTTATTATTTATTATTTATTATTTATTATTTATTATTTATTATTTATTATTTATTATTTATTATTTATTATTTATTATTTATTATTTATTATTTATTATTTATTATTTATTATTTATTATTTATTATTTATTATTTATTATTTATTATTTATTATTTATTATTTATTATTTATTATTTATTATTTATTATTTATTATTTATTATTTATTATTTATTATTTATTATTTATTATTTATTATTTATTATTTATTATTTATTATTTATTATTTATTATTTATTATTTATTATTTATTATTTATTATTTATTATTTATTATTTATTATTTATTATTTATTATTTATTATTTATTATTTATTATTTATTATTTATTATTTATTATTTATTATTTATTATTTATTATTTATTATTTATTATTTATTATTTATTATTTATTATTTATTATTTATTATTTATTATTTATTATTTATTATTTATTATTTATTATTTATTATTTATTATTTATTATTTATTATTTATTATTTATTATTTATTATTTATTATTTATTATTTATTATTTATTATTTATTATTTATTATTTATTATTTATTATTTATTATTTATTATTTATTATTTATTATTTATTATTTATTATTTATAATTTATAATTTATAATTTATAATTTATAATTTATAATTTATAATTTATAATTTATAATTTATAATTTATAATTAACAATTTATAACTTATAATTTATTATTTATTATTTATTATTTATTATTTATTATTTATTATTTATTATTTATTATTTATTATTTATTATTTATTATTTATTATTTATTATTTATTATTTATTATTTATTATTTATTATTTATTATTTATTATTTATTATTTATTATTTATTATTTATTATTTATTATTTATTATTTATTATTTATTATTTATTATTTATTATTTATTATTTATTATTTATTATTTATTATTTATTATTTATTATTTATTATTTATTATTTATTATTTATAATTTATAATTTATAATTTATAATTTATAATTTATAATTTATAATTTATAATTTATAATTTATAATTTATAATTTATAATTTATAATTTATAATTTATAATTTATAATTTATAATTTATAATTTATAATTTATAATTTATAATTTATAATTTATAATTTATAATTTATAATTTATAATTTATAATTTATAATTTATAATTTATAATTTATAATTTATAATTTATAATTTATAATTTATAATTTATAATTTATAATTTATAATTTATAATTTATAATTTATAATTTATAATTTATAATTTATAATTTATAATTTATAATTTATAATTTATAATTTATAATTTATAATTTATAATTTATAATTTATAATTTATAATTTATAATTTATAATTTATAATTTATAATTTATAATTTATAATTTATAATTTATAATTTATAATTTATAATTTATAATTTATAATTTATAATTTATAATTTATAATTTATAATTTATAATTTATAATTTATAATTTATAATTTATAATTTATAATTTATAATTTATAATTTATAATTTATAATTTATAATTTATAATTTATAATTTATAATTTATAATTTATAATTTATAATTTATAATTTATAATTTATAATTTATAATTTATAATTTATAATTTATAATTTATAATTTATAATTTATAATTTATAATTTATAATTTATAATTTATAATTTATAATTTATAATTTATAATTTAATTTATAATTTATAATTTATAATTTATAATTAACAATTTATAACTTATAATTTATTATTTATTATTTATTATTTATTATTTATTATTTATTATTTATTATTTATTATTTATTATTTATTATTTATTATTTATTATTTATTATTTATTATTTATTATTTATTATTTATTATTTATTATTTATTATTTATTATTTATTATTTATTATTTATTATTTATTATTTATTATTTATTATTTATTATTTATTATTTATTATTTATTATTTATTATTTATTATTTATTATTTATTATTTATTATTTATTATTTATTATTTATTATTTATTATTTATTATTTATTATTTATTATTTATTATTTATTATTTATTATTTATTATTTATTATTTATTATTTATTATTTATTATTTATTATTTATTATTTATTATTTATTATTTATTATTTATTATTTATTATTTATTATTTATTATTTATTATTTATTATTTATTATTTATTATTTATTATTTATTATTTATTATTTATTATTTATTATTTATTATTTATTATTTATTATTTATTATTTATTATTTATTATTTATTATTTATTATTTATTATTTATTATTTATTATTTATTATTTATTATTTATTATTTATTATTTATTATTTATTATTTATTATTTATTATTTATTATTTATTATTTATTATTTATTATTTATTATTTATTATTTATTATTTATTATTTATTATTTATTATTTATTATTTATTATTTATTATTTATTATTTGTTATTTATTATTTATTATTTATTATTTATTATTTATTATTTATTATTTATTATTTATTATTTATTATTTATTATTTATTATTTATTATTTATTATTTATTATTTCTCTGTGACTAACTGACTGTTCCATGATTCGTCAACTTGTTAGCTTGTTGATAGTTTCATACCATTATACGCATATTTAGTGCTATTTTCAATTGACCATTTACTGAATCTATCGCGGCGTAAAATAGTGACGCACCAACTTCATATATTGGTCCCTACATATGAATATCCCTGCAGGTGAAATTGTTAGATAGAAGCTAAGGAACACTAGTTTGCGTCTTTGAACCATAAAGCGATTAATATTATAAATTTAACTGTGCTCAATAATCGACATTTGTGTTAGCTTCATACTGGTGAAATACTAATTACTTTGTGCATGTAGAGTTACCATTTTGAAGAAGAAAAAAAAATACAGCAATAAGGAGACATTACATCAAATTATTGTGCCCAAATACTACTTACATATTTGGAATTATGGAACTAGTTTGAGTTCACACTATAAACATTAGTATGGGATTAAAATTTTTACAATTCAGTGTATTTTGTTACTGGCTGGATGCCTCAGTCGTGTCGTGTGTACATCTCAACAGCTTCAGCTTGCCAATGATGTATAGCGGCGCCTACAGCCGCTACAACGAGTGCTAATAAATGCTTATGCATATCAATCGCCCATGTAGGAGCAACTTTATACATTTTACACCTCTGAGGGAGACAGCTTCCCTAAGCGCTGCTGCCAAAATTACCAACTCAAAATACATACGCACACCTACACGTTCACGGCTGTTTCTTTATTATTACAGATGTTATCGCTGTTGTGCCTTGGGCATAATACTACAACAACTGCGACCACTAGACTATGCCACGCTATGCCGACATTATAAACTTTAATTAAACATAAGCTGAACGCAGACGAATGAACACACTGCATCCTGCCGCATTAGGCCATGCCGAGTTGTGTCGTGCAGTGCGCTGTTGCTTGGCGGCTTGGCGGCTTGGCGGCTTGGACTCTAGTCCGACCAGTCAACTAAATAAGCGTATTACCATTACCAGAAACCAGAGCAAGTCTCTGCTCTCCTGCCATTGCTTTCTATTTTGTTGCTGTTGTTGTTGTTGCATTAGCCGAGTGGGTGTTTGGGTGGTCACAGCGTTCATTAAACAAACATATATACATGTATATATATATATAAAGCATTTGAAGCTGGTCCCGCTTCCGGGCATTAAATGCTATCTGAGTGATTTTGTGTGTATAAAAACCTACTCACGTATATATACTCGTATACATATGTATGTGTTATATACTCGTAGGTATGTATGAGCGAGCATCGTTCTAGCGTCATAATTTCGACAAGTATTTATATATGTATGTAAAAGTATGTGTTTTGCCTTTTTGTTTGTGTACGAGTATGTATGTCAGTCACGGTGGAGCTCGGTAATGTTTGGCTACAATTCAATATGTAGTCGTGTAGAAAATATGAAAATTGTGTTGCCTGCAAATTATGGCATCTGGTTGGGGTAAAGCAAGGTGGACAAGCATGAATTGACGTGAGAAATTAAGCTGACTACAAATGTTTATAAATATTTACATATGTATGTGTACGCTTGTATATAAAATGAATATGCTGGTGATTAAGGACATTCGGCTAAGATTTAATATTTGATATGTTAATATGAAAACAGGAGCTAGCTGAGAATAATTACTCTGAATATTATTAAAAATTCTGTTTAGGTATAATTTAGAGTTCAAAAGCATAAAATCACAACTTCTTCTAATAAATCCTTCCGGTTCCGGTACATTTCACACTATAGAGAGGAGTGTTGCTGCTAATTTAAACCTCAAAAGCCTGTATCTAAATAATTTTAAAATTTGATCCCTTGTGAGTTTATAACCATCGAAGTGGCTCACTTTATAAAAGAGAGACTTAGATATAAGAAAAAGGCATCGGTTAGGTATGACACCTCTCTTCTAAACTAGTTCAATGACTCTGTGAAAGTCGTGAGAACAGCTAAGTAGCTGAATGTGAGGAGTTTGCGACTCTCATGGTGAGACATTCTAACTTTGCCTCCGAATGCCTGCTGGGTGGCTTGCCGAAACGATTCCAGACATTCCAGTCTGAGTTATTGGTTTTTAAAATTACAGAGAGTGACCTTGGAAAAATTTAATTACGCCATTTGTACATTACAATAGATTTGCATTAATGAATTTTGAGGTGTAAATCCGATCTCGTTTACCGAAAAAAAAAACCATAAAACAGCGGAAAGTTCCTTCAACATTTTGACATTGTAATGACGTATTTTGTTTTGCACTTTCTTGTGTGTGAAGAGTTCCTTGACACTAGCAACAAATTTTGAAAGGACAATAACTTATGCATAAAACACAAAGAAGCTGGCTTAGTAACACAAACAGCGAAAGCGTTTCAATAGCACAAACATACATAGATAGCGCACGAGACCAACCAAAGAGACATATTGATGCACAATTCATTTAAGTAAAAGCGTTTATATTCAGAAAATCCAAAAGCAATGAAACACGCTTTGTTTTGGCACAAAACGAACACAAAAATAAACAAACAAGCAAATACAAAAAAAAAAAAAACGTTAATAGAAATGCGTTCAACGACAGCGTAAAACAACAGGAGGCGTCTTCTGATAATGGATACGCGTGGCTGGGTGATGGGTGGCAAGAATGCCAGACACTTTATGGACACGCGCCGTGAGAAGTAATTTGTAAGAACTCCGCTCTGTGTTGTATAAGTATATTGCTCAGTTTTGGAAACATTGTGTGGCGCGGGGAAGAGATTTGGTGTGGTTGGCATGCCGCAAATTAAATGAGCCTCACAAATTGTAGGCGGTTTATTTTCATTTGGTTACACTTCTACACATTTTCTATTACCAAAGATATGAGTGAAGGTGTGTGTATACTACATCTAATATTATTCATGCCACAACCGACTAATGAGGTAGATAAAATATGAAATAAAGAAGAAATATTGCTCGTTCGAAGGATCTAGCGGGTAAGTGACGAAAAGTGTAGCTAAAGACAAAAATAAGAATACAAAGAATACATTTGAATTAACGCTGAACGTGTTGTAAGTGTGTTCGAAGTAACATTAATATGTTAATTGAAGAAAATGAAAAATCAAAGGGACAATTCCACGCTAAGTTACTCAGGTTAAGCCAGTTTTGACCAGCTATTAGAATGCACGTATAGGTATATGGTAGAAAAAAATCCATCAACTCAAATTAATTTGGCGACTTCCCTGACTAGATGGGCGATGTATAATATTGAATTTTCTACTAACTCTATGGACTTAAATTATCTAAGAAAGAGGGCCTCGGATGTTGCCCCTTTTTCATTGGATCTGGTGTCTAAATGGCGGGTGCCAAACCCAGCGCACAACCGCGCTAGGCGAGTATGTTCAAATAACCCCTGCGGGTTAGGGGTTCAAGAATTTACCCGCGGTAAGGCATGCCTGTCGTAAGAGGCGACTAAAATCCAATAGTTCCCGCGACAGTCGGGTCTTTATACCGGAACGACCCGGATTTTTTTATCCGGCCAAGGACTGTCATTCCCGCAACATTCCCAAAAAATTACTTTGAGGAATATTTTTGCGGCTACAACAACAACAACAACAACAGTATGTTCAAATTATTTTTACATTTTTCAAGCGAGTCGCTTGCTTCCAGACCGACACACGCTTCCAACCACACCTCAAGTAAACAGACGTTGCAATTATACTTCAGCGAACCCTTAAGCCGAATATTTCTGAGTGGCTCTTCAGAAGCCTCTTCTAGTTTAGCAGTGACCCTAAATTCTACACGGGTTGGTTACCACATCTTGTACAAGAGTTGCTCACCTTTTTGTAAGCAAGTGTAAGAATTGAGTATAGCACTACGACTGTAACTGCAAAGTCTATTGGGATCGGAGAATACCGCATCCTACAGAACGATGAGCTGTACGAGATAAACGGTGACATTGACATAGTTCAGGGATTTAAAGCTGACATAGTCAGCGTCATGTGGTCTGGGTGGATAATATTACTTCAGCTTTGAAAGTTTTCGATACATCAAGACCCATTCCAAAAGTTAGAGAAGGAGCTATTGCTTGCGATCGGAATTGTGGGCCAACAATTTCCAGAAACTGACATGATTTGCCCCCATGCGCTTTTTTTCTTTCCAAAACTCAAGTTATCACTCCCTGGAACCCTTTTCGACTCGATTGGGGCCGTAACAGAAAACTCGCAGAGGAAATTGAGGTCGACCGATTTCAACAGCCGCTGCAAGAAACTGGCTGACAGATCGCGCTCATTTTTGGCATAGTAATTCAGGACAGTGCTATCGCCTTAACAGTGCGGGTAGTCTAAATAACCATTTCCAGAAGCTTTCTTAATCTACTCTCCTTACCATCTTAACCACTGATAAACTCGGGTAACTGAGAAATAAATCACAACACATTTGATATATTAAACTAAGCGTTTCGGTTGAAGAAAACGTTTAAAGCAAAGCCTAATATTGGATTTTTGTTCTAAGGTCATTCTTCGAACGATACTACTTCAGACTACTAATTTGAATGAAAAAACTTGGTTTATGCTAAGGAAAGTTTGATAAAGTTCGCAAAAATGTCAGTTTCGGTAAAGCCTTTGAATTGTATGACCCAAGATCACATCCCTATTACCGAAATCGGGCTGGCCCTGCAGATGAGTACGTATTTGGTCTATTAGAGCTGTTCTTTGGCAGTATAAACAACCTAAGGGATTTCTATTGGTAGGTATAGCATGCTCTTACATACTGCAGATGTGAATGCTTCTAACTTTAAGAAAACAAAATCGGTTTGCATGAACTTAGCTCTTCCTTACACTCATACATATCTATTATTTCCTAAATACATATATTGTATTAATTAATTGCAAACAAACATACATATAAAAATATTTCGCATTGTTTTTATGATCAAAGAAGAAAAGTGTGAAATTTTTACGCATTCTCTAACGGACGCCCATAAATAAACGAAGCCGGAGAAAGTATGAAATAAAAAGCATGCAAAAGTATTTTCTTTTATTTTACTTACCACTGGCGTAATAAAACGAAGGACGCGAAGGAATATGGCCGTAAGAGGCTATGTTGCTATTGAAAATATGCTATTTTTGTTGTTGGTTGTTATTATTTTGGTGGCACAACCCACTCGACGAGAACTCTCGAGTTGTTTAGATGGCGCTCCCGGGTATGCTCGCAGTGGCGCTTGTGCTCACACTTTCTCTCTAGCTCTCTCACTTGTGTGTTTACGCCTTATGCTTTCTATGTTATTTCGTTTATTTTTTGTTTTTGCTGTTATTCAAGCAAAATCAGCTGTCAAAATCGCTGGTAAGGATATTGTTTTTAGGCATTTTCGCTTTCGACAGTTCTTCCTTCACTCTTATGTCAAAATTCTTGGGAGAAAAGTAAAGTAGAAAAGGATGAGGGCGGTGAGAAAATGACAGGAAAATTCGCAAATAACATAAAAATATACATATATACATGCATGTATATTATTCACATAACAATATCGCATGTATTGTATTAGCCTGCTTTTAGGCGCTGGCACAAGTTGTATTTTATTTGCCGCTAAGTTTGCATGAAACTATAGCGAAATAGGTGCTCACACATATGTATATCTATACATCTGCACTTGTATATATCCAGATTATAAATCATTTACACTTTCATTAATACTTTTTCTGTTGGATGTTAGATTTCTAACATTACTGTGGTATGAATGGATAAAGGATTAGAGAATCTCTTCTTGGAATTTTTGCAATTTTCTTATTTGATTACTTCTTTCACATTGATACAAAATTTTAACATTAAATAAGCAATTTAAATTATTCACTACTATTTCGAAGTCCTCTATTAGTTTTCTGATACCTACAACACACTCACGTACACACATCGAATTGGGTCACATTATATTCGATTCCTTGGCGTAGCAGCACTATATTGTAGCATACCATCTTTTTCCTAATAATACACTTTTTATTCACTTTTATTTAAAAAAAATTACTTCACTTTGCTATTTTGTTTTGCTTGATTGGATATTTTCTCCTGAAACATTAAAATATCTATTTGATTGCATTAAAAATAATCCTTTAATCTTTTTCCTCAACTAAGAATTGCAACATTAAAATATTTTCACGCGCTGCCTTGTCCTCGCACAACATTCTCTCGCGCAATTCACGACATGTTTGCTGGGGACGACCAGTTGGGCAAACACAGCAACCATCTGTGAGCGAGATTTGGTAGCGTTGCCAGGTGGTTGTTACGGAAAATTAAAAAGAAAAACCAGAAAAATTGTATATTGATGGATATTATATGTTTTAAAAACAATGCTTAGTTAAATTGGAGTTTAGAAACGCTGAACGGGAAGGTGTCCTATGGTAAACTAAATAAAGCGGTGGGTTTCCGAAATAGCAGCTATAGTTTCTACTGTTCAAAACTATTGTTGTAATTTTTTCATTATTTCCAAAAAATATATGGTCTAAAACAGTTCCATGAAAACTAAAACTCAAAAACAATACAACATAACAATGACCCGAAAGAGCATCTATAAATAAAGTTTCTACAAATAATTATATATAATTTTGGCCAATTGAATTGAATTTAAATAAAAAATCAAATCTTGTTCCCCAAAATTCAATATTTTTTTTAAATAGTGTGTGCTTTAAAGAAAGACCATCTTTAAGCGGTTAATGGTAAGAATTGAAGTCTTGAACAAAAGATTGTTTTTTTTTTTTGAAGTTTTTAACTAAAGCACTGAAATTAAATATTCCTCATCCTTTATGCTTATCTTATAATAGTCATGTTCTCAGGCCGATAAACAATGTTATTTACACTGTTTTAGAGAAACTTACAAAAAGTTAAAAATAGGTTACTTGTTCGATCTTAGTAGATGATTCATTATGGGGAAAAAAATTTTTTTTGGGACTGAGTATAATATCAACAGAATATGATACTTTGTATTGTTACCTGAAAAGGATTTAGGAACTAAAAAGGTTTATTTACATAAAATATTTTTTGGAAAAAAAATTGACAGGAAAAGGCCTGGGTTTGAGTGCTGGTCCGACCAATATCCCAAATTATAGAAAACAAGCCTTTTTAATTGCGAGAAGCGCCTCCGCAGGGAATATCAACCCCTTCGAGTGTATTTCTCACATGAAAATTAAAAGCTCCTCATAAGAAACCCATCAGCCGTTCGGAGGGAGCTGAGTATATACTGTAGGTCCCTCCGTTCGTACGAAAAACATCATTGTAATTATAGCAAATTTTTAACATAAAGAGGTTAAGTGATAAAAATTTTAAAATATTTGCGAAATGTATTACACTGACTTTATTACAGATTCATAGGTACACATGTATGTTGATTAGACCATTTAATATTTTAAGTATATTTATTTATACAAATAAATTACATCTGGTAATACTATTTGAGAAGACTTTCAGAAATCGAATTTAACAACCGTCAGGTGAAGCTTTTCTTAAGTCCAGCGCTGGAAAGCTCATCATTAATAAAGTGTCCTGCATAAAAGCTTTCATGCGCAGCTTTTCTTGTAGTTTTACTGCTTGCGAAAGTTTTGACCAAGTATCTTCACCATTGGCTATAATTAGTGCAGATGCGCACCAATAAATTCTTTTCGAGTGAATTACTTCAGATGGTTTAACTGAGCACAAAAATAATATTTGTTAATGCCAAAAATTAGCTATGGGTGTGCTGTTATCGAGATAATTTAAAGGAAGTAAATAAAAATAAATATCACAGTAAGAGTGAATATGTAAATTTATACTCAAAAACCAAGTTTCTTGGGTTCTTTAATTATAAAACTGCAGAAATATTTTTGACAAATTTTAGTTTTTCTTTGAAAATCTTATTCTTACTACAGCTACTATTAAATTTTACATAATCTTTGTACTAATCTTTGTAATAAATTTTATGTAAAGTTTTAATACAAAGTCTAATACAAATTTTCCATTCATTATTGTTAACATAATTCAAATACCTTTATTTTTATATTCCGCCTAAAAGTATCGGTAGATTATTTGAAATCCGTAATATGTAAAAAGTTTTGCATACTTTTCGGGCTTCTGTAAATAAATATTTCAATAATTTCAAGTAAAAGTAAGTAATACCAATTGCAAACTTACCAACAACAAATTTTCTACCAAATCGCATCGATTTCCAAGTAAATAATTCCTTTTAAGTCAACAAGAATGTTTTACAGTAATATGCCATTGCCATTACAAGCTTTTAGGCGCATAGCCACGAGAATTGCTAAATTTAAGCAATAGGCAGTAGGGGTAGTAGTTAGTAAACGTAAATTCCAACATTTGCCAATAAGCGCGTAAAACTTTTTTGCATTGCTCAATACTTTGGCAACGGAAAATATGCAAAGTAGTCATAATTTCACTTTGGCTTCGAGGATTGGTGTTTATTTGAATGTTTGTTTGGTTTCAGTTGTTCTTGAAATTTTTAAACAAAAATTCCAGCTGCAAATATAACAAGAAAAATATTTAAACAAAACTTTGTTCACAAATAACTTCAAAAATTTAAAAATTTGAAGAAAAGCTAATTAAAAAGACTTAAACAAAAATGCTTTCCCTGCATATTAATGGTTGAAAGTAAGAAATTTACATACATACTGGCTTGCAGTTAAATATATGTACATAGGTATATCTAAATATCAAACTACTCAAAACTAAAACCAAATTAATGATTGAACAAAATAAAAATAAACTTTCTTGTGTGAGTCATAAAAAATATTATATCGCATTTTTAATAAAAAAATTTGAGATAAAATGCAATAATAAATAAATAAACAAATAAAATCAAGCAAATGTCTTTGGGTGGGAAATGAAAAAAGTTCCGAAAGAATTAATGTGAACTCAGTGAAATTTATTAACTAAAACAAACTGTACCTTTTTCCAAGCTTTGCATACTCGTACGTTCAGCCATTTCTACATAGCATATTTTATGCTGAACCGCATCGATAAGTTAGTGTGGATTTTTTCTGGTGCTTGATTTCACTTGTAAGCCTAAATAAACTTTCCAACATAAATAACACCTCAGCACACCCGCTGCAGTCGAAATACGTTTTGGTCCGTAAATAAAGATAAATGAAGGTGTTTGCAGTGCATTTGTAGATTTCCAAAAATAAAAGGTAGAGGAGGACAAAAAGAAAAAAAAATATTTTCTGTTTCTGTTTGAATGGCTGGCAATTTTTTCACCTAATTCCATAGTTTCCATTTCGAAAACAAAGTTTTTTCATTTCACTTAATAGCATAGTTTTAGGCGTTACACTTTAGGGTGGTTCCCATGGGCATGTAATAAGAGGCTTTTAGAAGTTTTTATGCCATCATCAAAAAACTTAATTATTGTCAATCTTTAAAGCTAACTTCTAAATTACATATTAAACATTTTAATAATATTTTTATAATTTTTAGCTAATATAAGCGAATTCAAATCTACTATATTAAGATAACCGTCTTCATTACCTTCACTGTTGTAAGAACTGTTTGGCATAAAGCTATAGAGTAAAAATAGCCACACATAAAGCTGCTAGGGTGCTCTACAATAAAAAGCTTGCGATGGTAGTCAGAGTCGGGTGGTTATTTCCTAATTTATTTATTATTTTATCTCTGTTGGGGAAAAGTAACTTTTTTACACGACGTACGGCAATCGTAATGGTTGACTTACTATTATAATGTGCGTCCGATAGGTGTCGCCCAACTAATATCACTTTGAATTTTCTGAAGTCATGCTGTAGTGATGTGACTCAGGCGCTACCTAACGGATCGCAAAAGTAAATTTATAACATGAATTGTTAGTTCTAAGTTGGTTATCGTTCTGATACAGGGGCGCTATTTAGAGGTGAAAGCCGAATAGTTTTGGCGAATTTATTGCGCAGAAGAATGGAATATGCAGAACAGATAGACGATTCGATATTCTCCACCATCAACGATGAGCCTTCACACAAAATAGCCATAGCATAACGTGGCGACCTATGCTGATATTCGCGTCAGAACATTTGCTCATAATTGTCTCGATCGATTGGATCCCTACTTCGTTTACGCAGATCGCCGGACATTTTTGAACTTCGCTTCATATCACCTAGACGAAATCAGCCCAAATCAGCGCAAACTTTGAAATCCAAAGAAACATTGCTCACAACTTACAAGACAATGGGCCGGCCGGTTATTTCACCCATATACGGCAGACCGAGAGTTCGAGCTGTCTCTTGAGCCCCATATAATACCGAAACAATTAAGGTTTGGATAATGGATTAATAATGGTATGACGGAGTCTAGGTCAAAAAAGCTTGTGGTATGACCACGAGGACTTAGACTGATTCTAGGCGGGGTTTGCTAGCCGCTAAAACAATAATAACTTGAAAAAATATAAATATTTTAAGTAACTTCCGTTTTCATTTAGAAGGCCCAAAAAGAAAAAATCGTTAGACCACCCTAATAGAAAGTCCACGCAGTATATACGTGGATTTTTTCGTAAATTGAGTTGTAAAAGTTCGTCAAACAACCATATTTTCTGGCTGAGTAACACCAAAAGCTTTTCTGCGTCCATTGGGCATATTTAAATCCACCATTCAAGAAATGGCCTCATTAGTTAACGGCACATACTCCCATGCATCTGTATGTGTGTGTGTGTATGAGGGTAAGAAATTATGCGTTCAAATCAAAAAGAAAACATTTCCATTATCTAATGCGGACAGCTTTTGTTGCAAAACTCTCAGCCGAATTAACTTTTCACCGCTGAATGCGTATGTATGTATATATATATGCAAGCACATATAATATGTATAAACAGGCAGCTATTAATCGCGGTAAGCGCCTACATATACTATTTCATTAACAAAGTAGTTCGGCGGCACCTCACACATCAATTTCACTCATTATCTGCCTTTGGTTTTCCATTAAAGCTCACACACACACACACCACACTTAGTCAGCAACACCTGTGTGAGTTTGATTGTTTTCTTATTTCCTAAAGTAATGCGAAAGATAAATAATTGCAAATCTTGCCAATTCTCACACCTCAAAACCAAAGAGCTACTAATACTGTCGAAAATCTTACGGGATCGCATTAATTAACTTCACTTCCGCTTTTTATACGCGCCGCACGCGACTAGAGGTAAAAGTGAATATTCCAAGAGGAGAGGTCGTATCATTCGTTCGTTTTTGATTTTCTTGGTCTTCGATTTTACGCTCTTTGTATTATCTTTAACTTATGGTTGCCATTGTTTTTGTTGTTTTTAGCACATTTTCCGCTTATTCATTCATTCATTTCCTCATTAATTCACAGCCTATTTCTTTACTGTTATTCCAACTTTTTATTGCTGTTTTTATGATATTGGTTTTGGGTGTTGCGTTACTTTCTAGGGGAAAAACTTTTAATTAGCTCGAGGTTAAGCTCAGGTAGGTATATTTACATGAACACATACACTCTTACAATTCAATTAATATTTAATTAAAATTAATTCAACTTCTTGGCGCACTTTTTTTTCTTGTTGTTCGAACTAGCTTAAAATTGAGTTTTTTGAGTATGCTGAAGTGAATGAGCAAGTTTCGGACGCATTGCAGTTGAATCTTACAAAGAGGTCTGAATTATGGCTGCAAATGTGGGAGTTGCGAGTTCTATGTCAGTCTCCGTTCGTAAGAGTTGGTTAATATAATTTATCCTGAACTGCCCATTCGTTCATGTTTTGCAACCGCTGAAGCGAATTTTCGCCGATCTCTTCCTCCAATTTGTAGTGCATTTTGATGATTTTCCAAAAAACGGAGCGACCTACAGTTCATTCCAAGCCGCCACCGATCAGCCTTTTATCTCAAGTCAGAATTACAGTTTGAGAGGTTGAAATTACCTCTGATAGGGCGGCGGCATTTATAAAAACTTCTTTTTTATTTCATTTAGTTTTATGATTTCATTCGGGCCAAGACTCGAACACATGACCTTCCACATGCTAGCACTCACTGATAATCACACGACTATTGGCACCCAGTTCGACAGCATGTCTCAGGGGCAGGCACTTTAACCGTGACTACATTTCCATCCAACTTCGCAATAAGCAAGTACGGTCCACAAAAACGCAGAGGAGAAAAAAATTTTCCGTAAAGTTACTAAAGCACCAACGGTAAGCGGGCATTGTGAGAAAAATATCGAGAGATTTAGGGGGAAGCGAGACGCCTTTAAAGTAGGTAAAAGAGAGGAGTTGAGTTGAGTGAAGAGTGAAGCGTCTTACGAATACTTTTAAGCCTTTTCTTCTATGAATGAGAGTTTCATACTTCTTCTATTATGTTTGAGAGACGCTATCTATTACCTGCTGGAATGATATTGACATGATTGGTCTCTCTACTGATTTATTCAGACTATTGTCGAAACGAAGCGAATGACTCTAAGAGTAAACGAGAGCAAAATGTAATATTTTCGTGTCTTGACACCTACTTCACTGTTGACGGTCGTAACATCGAAAATTTCTTAGACAATTTTAACTATCTGAGGATCCGATCCCCATTTGACGCCGTTCTGTGAAGAAATAAACCGATTGACTCTCTTTTGTTGACTTGACTGCAGATGGCGATGAAATAGCTGCTGCATACATTGGAGAGTTGAATTGGGAATACTCATTTATACGAGCATTTCAAGTGAAATTCTTATTCTTGGTAATTTTCTGTTTTGTTTTTTTTTCATTTGTTTTCTACGTTAAAATCTAAGCATGACCAAGAAGTTCTGCTGGGCTTTGCCATTTCCTGAAATAGCTTGCTTGGGGTTAGGTAAGGTTCCCTACACAAATTTCAATATCGTTAAATTATATCAAATTTCATTTCAAATCATTAAAATCAGTTAAATACAGATAAGTCTTAACTGCAACGATAAACACTGTTTGTTGTCGACAGGTAGACGGTGTGATGGCCGCAACGCTGAAATTGCTGCGACACACCACTGAAAAAACAAACAAACAAACGCCGTGTGTCATGTGAATTCATTTCGTTAGTATTGTGCTGTTATTGGTCCGCAACTGGAATTGCCACTTGAAAATACATGAGTTTTAAAAATTAACTAATTTGTACACAACTCGCCGAATTGCCATCAAAAAATTTGAATAATTCATAATTAAAAAACCACGTCACGACAAGCAATAAAACCGCAAAATTATTTCTTTTTCAACAACAAATGCGTGCATTTGACTGAATGATGTGCACATGTGTCGCTGGGTGAGTGTGTGTGGGTGTGTGTGGATGTGTTTTTTCCATTAAAAGGACTCCTGCCTCCCTCAGAGGGATTGCGAGTTCGGCAGCCTGGCAGAACTCTAACCAACGAATATGGTCGGCTGTTGACTGACGTTGCCACAACAACAACCAAAACCATAAATTGGCGTACAGACACATAATCAGCGGTAAATATGCACTTTTTTTTGCTGAAAAAAAAAAAACCTTATTCGTGTTGGAAATATAAACGTAGGAGTACACTATCTTTTGAAATTGTTCAAATCAGGGAAAACCAGTATCGAGAAATTTTTGGTGATCATAAGATCATCCCAGGCATTTTCTTAGTGTGGTTTGGCGTTGTCCTGATGAAACACAATTCGCCTCCTTTGGCAGAATCTGGGCGCTTCTAAATGAGTGCTTTCTTCTGTTGCTGACAGTAAAGAACCAAATAAAGTGTTCGGCTGTAAGAGAGCAGCTCATAGTGGATGATTCCATGTTAATAACACAAAACACTCAAAAAAAAAAAACCTCCCAAGCCGTCAATCCTTTCGACCATCCTCATAAATGGGTCAATGTTGTTAGGATTCAGCAGAGATTCGCAGATGATGTGGGTTTTTTCTCGAAACGAAATCGGCGAAACCGAAATTATGCATGATGTTGTTGTTGTTGTTGTTGTTGTAGCGGCTAGCTAACCCCGCTTAGGGCAGGTATCATTAATCTAAGTCGCCGAGGTCATCTAAGGGGAGGTCCAGGAAACATGCTGTTTCGACGAGGTTGGACCAAAGGGAGAGGGGGGTTAGATGAGTCGGTTTAAGGGGGCATGTGAAGAGGTGGTTAGTGTCGTGCGGGGACTCTCCACATGCAGGGCATACGTTGGGTATGCTGGGGTCGAGTCTGGATAGGTAGGAGTTTAATCTACTGCAGTTTCCAGACCTAAGCTGTGCAAGGGTTATGCATGATTAACTGTTACAGTGTCAGGATCATAAACACTATTCACACTTTCAGCTGCCTGATTTGGGTTTTCGGCTTTACCGAAGAAAAATTGTAGAATTTAGCGAATTTTTTCTTTGCTGGGGTGTAATGATTTTTATGTGAGTCGACTGGGTAGGTCAGTTCAATTTTAAAATAATCGTATTTAATACAAAAAAAATAAAATATTTAAATGAATAATTTCAAAAATTACATTTATTCTATGAAAAAGGTTTTAATTTTTATGGTAATTTCTTTTATGCCATTTTTATTCTACGATTTTTACTTTGTGTAACTGTAAATAAATAAGCACACCTGAAATTCATATAAAATAGCATTTGTTTGCATCCTTCGCATAATCAGGCGGTCACCGGTGGACGTGCTGTCAAATACTTCAACAAAGCGATTTCAACTAACGGTAACTGTAGCGTCAACAAATATGTAGTTAATATAAATAAGGAAACATACATTTGCATGCATTTTACATATGTATGTATTGGTAGCTGGTAGCTAACTATGTACATATGTATGTATGTATGTGTGTATACAAAATAATTTTGATCTCCACCACTCGAGCAGAGAAACACTTTCCAATGAAAATTGAAATTGTTGACAATTGTTGTTATTGCATTGGCTATTTGCTTTCTATTGTTGTTGTTATTATTGTAACTGCTTCCTTAACAATTTTCGGCGCCACAATACGAACAACATCGAGTTGTTGCAGGTTTTTTTTTCGCATCGGTCGCCACTCGCCACTTCATTCGCTGACCACATTTCATTTGCAGCAGCAATTGTACGACGAGGAAAACACAATGCCGGATGTAAATTATGTATGTATGTATGCATGTGGAAATGTATATGGTAAGTGCATGTGTGCATTTATAATTGCATCTGTTTCATGTTGTTGTTTGTAGTTTAGCAATTCGTGACTGGCGCAAAATTACACGCATTTCGCAGTAGATTAAAGTTTATACCATTTTCACGCATACGAAGAATTACCGCGAAATATTGCGTGTGCTAAATATTACATACAACACATACACACATACACACACACATATATGTTTATGCATGTATGTATATCCACGTGATGAAGTGAAGCATTTTGCCAAAAATTTGCTTTATTAAATACACTATTTTTAGGTGAATCGACAGGTTACTCGCGCACGACAGTTGACCGTTCTTTTCACTTTGCGACACTCTTCTTCAATTTGATACCCTAAATGAAGCCAGGTCCTTTCAACGAAGTGGAGGTCCTCCTCTTCCCCTATTTTCACCACTCAAAGCTGAAATAATTTCCATTATCCGTGTAACATAACATAAGTGGTATAGCCACTATATCTTGATTCGCTGAAGTACACGGTGTGTCCCAATAATAACCGAACTTTTTGAATATAAAATAGTAAAATACACATTATACAATATTATCTTTGAAAGTTATTATTTATTCAAAATAGGTTCCATTTGACTCAACACAACGTTTGGAACGATCAACCAGCGCATGCATAGATTTTTTTATGTCATTTATAGAAATGTTCTTCAGTACCTCGGTTACGGCTGCTTCATTTTTTCCAATTTTTTTTTAATTTTTTAAACTTCAAATTCAATTTTTTTTCAAGTTTGACACAAAATTTTATATTTGCTCTTTGTTCCATTTTTTTCTGGAACCATTTGCACACTTTTAGTTTTATTGAAATGGCTGTCACTTTTACATCTGTCATCCGACTTACATGAAGTCAGGTGCGTTTGAAAGAGGATGAATGTATCTTTTTAATGTTGCAAATGTTCAATAGATGGCGCTGTATGTTGTATGATTTAAATATAAAGTTCGGTTATTTTTGGGACACACCGTGTAAGTCAATGGCGTTGATCTCCGGAGTCAACGTTCCATCGGCTACGGAACTCGAACTTGAAACTCCTGGTCACGTCCACACTAAGCCCAAAGTAATATCTGTTGGTCGGAGAGTGAGAAGTTCTTTATTGGATTTTTATTAGTTGCTTTCATTGACATTCCCTGCCAAGAGGCGATCGTATTTAAAAAAAAAAAAACAAAAAAGTTTTTCATACAGTTTCTATAGTTTTGGATGTTAGTCTGGCCAGGGTTTGAAATCATGGCCATCCTCATATACTAATTGACCATATGATTACATGGTGAGCCTGGTGCTTCAAAGCGCCTGCTAGAAAACCTTATCTGGAGAAAATACGTTGGGATGAGATTTTGGCGAAGACACTGCATTAAGCCGAGAATGTTAGAGTAGTCCTGTGAAACCTTCCCTATTTCAGCCGTGACACGTATCTTACACATTCTCAGAATGCGAGGCGTGGACACAAGAGTAGGATTTTAGCTTTATAATTACTGAAACCATTTAAGCCCGAGATTCTCCTTGAAATTGAGGTGTGCATCTTGATGTAAAGGAAGTAAAACTTTTAAGCTGCTTCCGAACGCTGAGGTTCTTATGACGGGGTTGACATTGCCTGGCGAGAGGTGATCGCATTATAAAAAACTTCTTCCCTGACCTTATGTGAGTCTGGCAAGGATTCCAGCCTATGATCTGTTACCCCCTCGGTTTCAATGGCCGCCAATTGTAACTGCGTAACAAGAAGTAAATGCTAACGATGTTAATATTATATCCCCGGTGTGAGTTACTTGCTTGTAATATATTCGAAATTAAGACAAACAATTTTGTTTTATAATTTTAAAACAACTGACGTTTTATTTGATTAACTTTTTATTTATGGTAATTCGTTCTTTTCATTTTCTTCCTCCTTTCCCTCTTCTCTCGATTCCACTGGTAATATAACTTTTCTCCTACAAATGCAACAAAACCCAAAGCCAAACTGCCGAAGAACTGCATGCGTATCCAGAAAAAGTCATTCAAATCCAGTGGCCGCCCCGACTGCCAAGGTGTGCTCAGATCTTCGAATACGACCATTTTCAATTTCGCCATAATAAAGAAGTTCAATGATATCCATTCGTTCATTATACCGGACGAGTGTAGACGCAATATATAATCATCCAACAGGTCACCATAAGGCAGATCTGGACGTGTGGGCAAGCAAACGAATGAGTTTTTGAAGAAACAAAGATCGGTATTGAAATAGAAAATTGGACGATTGAAGAGACTCTGCTGAAACTCGAAGACTTCCCAGCGTACATTGGACACAGGATACACGAATTTCACGTTCATCGCTGTGCGATGCTTTAGCCACGCGTCGTAATCTCTCGCAATCACGAAGAGCTCTTTATGCTGCGCGACACTCTCGTTGGTCGTTAACATATGCTGTTCGTTGACGGGGAATGAAATTTTCAAACCCGCAGCCGCCATATCTTCATAACTGCGGTACATCGGCTGGAGCGGTGGGTGTGTGAGAAAGGATTGCAGGTAAGCCTGATAGGTGGTGTTCGTGATAGTGCTCATGTAACATAGTAAGAATATGATAAACTTCACTTTCAAACTTGGGTTCACCGCCGCCACAAAGGATTGACCCAACATGCCGCGTATACTTTTATCATTCAAGAAAAGATTAATAAAAGTCAAGCGCTTGCCTTTGTTGAGGTGCGTGAGTAACGCGGCGAATATTACAATGAAAACGAATATCCAGAAGAGCGTCGGCAAACGTATAATTCCAACGAATAGTTCGTTTATAGGCACAGCCTTCGGTAGCGGCACCATGAAACAGTAATCGAGAGTTTGCACTGGATAGGACATAACCTCAAAATCTTCTAGTGATTTGGGAAATGCGAGACCTGCTGCCACATCAACGGTGTTATTGAGAGCCAACGCCAGTAAATCGCCATAATATGTGGTTTTGCCCACCTCAAAAGGATGTTCTATAGTCAGAGTCGCGTTTCGTTTCTCTGCAAAGGTTCGCATCAAGCGACCGATGTAGCCCTCTATTTCTAACTTGCCGTCCGGTTTGAAGTAGAGCATGGTGCGTGGTTGCAGCTGATCGGGGTAAGTGCGCATTTTCATGCCATGCATATCAAGAAACTGATGTTCAAAGATGGCGCTACTGGCGTCTGTGAGTGATTTCTGTTTATAATGCGGCGCGTCGAGTGGAAATCGGTTGCAGATGTAATAGTTGTGCGTTACGGAGAAATCCTCTTGTATTATCAGCACATTGTAAATATCTGCAGTCATTGCGGCAGCACAGTATTTTTCTATCAGTTCAAGATCACTGGCCTGCGAGGCGTAAGCGATAATGCGAGTTTGTTTTAGGCCACGAAAGACATGAAATACTTCAAATGCTGTGGCCACACCTTCGTGTGCGAGACAGAGAAGAATGATTAACTCTCTTGAAAAATTTGCTTTGAAATCATATTCCAGCCGCCGATTAATAAGCAACACCGGCGTTGAAATTTCCGGCAGAAGTTGCTCAAAAATGCATTCCTGCGTGGTTGACTGACAGAAGGCGATTGTGTCGTAATCACGCTCCCCACGCACATTGCCAAGCATTTCCAGCATTTCATTTGTCATATTTTTGTTATAAACATTGCTGAGAAGGAGGTTAGCATTAGTAAAATTTGTTAGAAATGCCAACAAAGAAAATTTTAGAAAACACTTAAATAGTTGAACTTTTGTCATTGTGACGGTTAAACGGTAATTAACGGTAGCTCTCGCAGTAAATACTGAATTAATTTTCCGTTTATCTACGTTTAAATGCAAATTTGTTCAGAGTTTTTCACTTTGCGTGCAAATATTTGCATTTGAATTATGTTCAGAAATACCGTGTTGTTGTTGTTGAAATTGTTGAAAAGAGCCTTTTTCATGTTTTCTGTTGTTTAAGTTGAGATATTTGTGATATTAAATTATTTTTAATTGCATTTTAAGTTAAATTAATTTTTTAATGAAATTTTTATGAAAAAAAGTTGGGTTAACCCCCGCAATTCCGTCACACTCAAGGCATATTCTATAGCGCCACTATGGGGTTTCGCCGTGCCGGATGCATACCTGTGTAGTTAACAATGCGTACCACCACCATGCGGAGTGTAAAACCTTGGCCAGACCAACATTCAAAGTTGTGGAAAAAATAGTCTAGTTATGATCTGCGTTCGGCGGGGCACATCAACATTTCCGTAAGAAATACACTTGGAGGCATTGGCTTTGTTTAAAAAAAGCAACTAAAAACATTATCTGTATATATTTAAAAATCTTATGCTCACTTGATCCACATCTAACTTGGAAAGTTATTGACCGGTTGAAATTTCGTCAGGTTGTTTCTGTGGTTCCTGGAAGGGCTTACACGAATAATTTTTTTACGAGAAGTGAACCAGGAACTGACCTGTCTGGAAGAATCGTGTTTCTGGTTCGATTACTTGATATCCTTTTTGAAAGAACGTGGATCGTTCTATTGTATGTGAAGAAAATATATATTCATGGTTCGCTTTAGTTAAATTTTTAGATGATATGACTACATGGATAATTCTTTAGTTTACCGGACCAGATGACCTGAGACCTGGAGTCAAGTACGATATGCTTGATGAATAAAAATATTTTCTTTAGGGGAAAGGGATTGCCGACTGATTGACTTGAGTGTGAATAAGCTTAAACCCGAACGGTGCGTTTGGCTTTCTTCGGGGTATTTTAGTGAAAGGCTTGGAGCAGCGAAAAATACAGAAAGCCACATCAACGTTTAGCCGAATCTGCTAGTTTTTTTTTCATAATTTTGGATATCGATCCAGCTATGGTCCGACCTTCTGCATGGCAGTGTGTACTGTTAACTACTCGGCTAAAACAGTCTCTCATCATACCCGTGCAGAAGCGTTGACAACAGCTAAGGAATCGGCTTAGGTGGTCCTTCAAGGTTTTGCTGATATGGTGATATGCTGATGATACGATGGAACATTGAGCTATACGAGATATGCGGGAGACAAAGCTGGTTTTCTGGCTCGGTTGAATGAAAACATTTCAGCTCAGAAAACATTCGATTCAGTATGTACTGTTGGAGACAGAGCAAGAGGAAAAATTAAAACCAGCTAGAAAGATCAAGTGAAGAAGGATTTGCCTAATGCTGTCTCTAATTGGTTACAATCGTGTAAATCGTGCCTACGTCAGTTAAGAAGTAGAAGAAAAAGGAAAAAAAAAACAACAAAAATGGTAAGAATAATGCTGGAAAATATTCTCTACCGAAAAAACCTGAAAAATAAACTTCTTATAATCTTATTCCCTGCTTAGGGCGCTCACAAGCTTTTATATAACTTCAAAAATTTTTTATAAGCAAGAGCACCAAGGACTCTCTAACAATTTCCCCTAATTAGGCGCATTTCACTGTCTTTGCACTGCAAGCGCTCTTCATTGAACAATTTTAATACCATTTTAAGTGTTTATTACGGCAAAATTTCTTTGAGAATTGAATGCAACACAAAGGATTTTCTTTTAAATTCTTCTTCTAGTAAAATAATGAAATGGCAACACTGAGGAAATAAATCATCCAAAACGAAAATGGATACATCCTTTGGCCGCTGTGCAATAATTGAATACTTTGACTAGTTGTCGATCATGAGTACACAAAAATTAATAATAATAGAGAATAATAATAATATTATAAGCGTACTATCGCTTATTGTGCATTTTGAAGACGAAAGTGCCACTTTTGTTGTCTTATTGTTGCAACAATTTGGCCAGTGGCACTTCACAGTTTGTTGTAGTTTGGTGAAAGAAATGTAGTGAGCATAGTCACTACTGTTAGCAGCACCTCCGTTTTGTGAAATAAGTAAAAAGAAAATATTTTTTTTATTTTTTTCTTTGTTTTTATTTTTATTTCTACTTTAAATTTTTTTCCATCGCTTCCTTTGAATGCGCCAACTTTTTTACATTTCCTTCCCTATTTGCTTGCCTTTGCCTTTCACTAGTTTTAATTCATTTGCCGCTTTTCATTGCGTTTATTAATGGCGTTGCTGTGGCTGCGCCTCCGCCGTTGGACATCGGCTGCCCGGTTTGGTTGGCTGGAGTGTTCAGTGTGCGCGACGCAACAATTGCGTGAATTGCTGCGACAATTTTGCACTGTTAGCGATAAATTGCTGTATTTCACTTTATGCTTTTATATCATTTGTTTAGTATATATGTATTTATGTATTCTTCTTCATCTTTTAGTCTCTTTTAACGCTTACACTTTCCGCACCGTCGCCGGCGGGCAAAGCAGCGGCAGTTAAAAGGAAACAAAACGCAGCGTGGCGGCAGGGCAAATAGTGCGCGGCGTGTGACAGCAATTGGAGTGTCCTTTTTAAACGTGGCGACGTGGTTTACAACTTTGCCGCCTTTCAGCGTTCCCGCTAGTGAAAAGTAATTGATTTATGCGCAGAAAATGTTCAGTTAATTGGACGACACTGTGGACAGTGCGTGGGGTTGTGAGTGGTGGTCACCTTTGTGCTACTGGAAAATCGGATTTGAAAATAAATAAAAAAATAATCACAAATAAATGCCCTGAAGTGTATTTAAAGAAGAGCTTGGAAAAATTAAAAAAAATAATAAGCGAAATATTTTTCAGTTAGCTATATGTAAGCGATGGTTAAACAAAAGTGGTAGAATGCATGAAATGCTTGTAAAAGTAATTAATTGACGGCGGAATTGCTTTGGTTTTAGAAGAGGAAGACTCAGTTCTTTCTACTTTCTTAAGTACTAATTATTGCTATTGAAGTCTTGGCTATTTGAAGGAGTGTTTGATCAATGGCTTTTGAGGCTTAATTGATTTAAAAAACAGGCTTCAATTAGCTTACAGTTCTTATTTCGTTAAAAATACATATAACAAGAACTGGAAGGTTCCCAAATTATTAAAAGGGAATCTTTCTATCTTACCTTTTTATTGTTTTTCAAAATGTTCTCCATTAAGATCTATACACAATGACCGCTGTAGGCGAGTGCATAGCATTGCGTACTGCCATTCGGAAGCCAGGGTTGAAATCCTGGTAATACCAACATCCAACAGTTATAGAAAATTAATTTAAATAAAAAATTAAGTTAAATTTTTTATTTGCAGTCGCCCCTCGGCAGGGAATGTCAACCTTTTCGTGTATATTTCTGACATGAAAAGCTCCTCACAAAAAACCATCAGCCGTTCGGAGGTGGCTTAGTATAAATAGTCACTCAATTTGTTGGAAAAACATCTAGATATAAAACCGAAAATCGGCCGAAATCGCTTCAGCGGTTACAAAGCGCCAATCTTGAGTCAAGACTATGCGATAAGTTACTTCAGTCGATGTGTGAGAATTTACCTTTTCATGGCGGGAAGTGATCTGTTTTCGGCGGTTGGGTTTCCTGATTTCTTGGAAGGCAACTGACAAAAAAATGACTGGGCTTGACTCAGAATTGACTGTTCTGGGTTCTTCTAGTTTTACGGTTGGGACAGTTTTCCCAAAAAAAGGCAACATTTTGCTTGGAAGTGCTTCATGCGTGAACAATTTCTGCTGGATTCGTTTCATCTTTAAACACCCATACAGGCCAGTATGGTTCACTTTTGGCCTCTTACTCTTAAATCAACGATTCGTCACTTGTCGCGATGTCATAAACGCGTTTCGAAGCAGCAATGTGTGCCCATTAATGTATACAGTTGTCTCAATCTCATGATAGGTCACATGACAATCTTGCAGTATCATTTTAGCATCCCGAACAACAACTGATTTTGGACGACCTTACGGGCAAACACGTCGAAAGTTGTAAAAAATAATCGCGGGAAAAGGTTCCGGATTCAATTTCAATTTTTGACCAATTTTCAATTCAAGATCTTTTTGTAGAATACGAAATACTTAATTTTTTCGTGCACTTAAGTAAAAATCACAATTTAAATAAAAAGTTGCTTAATGGCTTTGTGATAAGTTAGTGAGCGAAATGTCTATTTGTTTGTTTGAATTGAATACTTTGCTGTACAACAAGGAAAAATTGTAGAAAGAAGTTTAATACAAAGAATTAATAAAGCGTATTTCTCTTAACAAATATTATGTCAAAAATAATGCAAATCTGTGTGTGTTCAGTGTCTGTTTTGAGTTGAAAACAAAGAAAAGAGTACATATATTTGTTTTGACACTCTTAAATGAGAACACTCAGTCACTTACTTCACTTTTCACCTACGCACATATTCATATATATTTTGTAGGCACTACTCCGCTACTAAAACATTTATTGCTGTTGTCATAAGTGAAGTTTGTCAAAATGCGAATTCTTGTGAATAAATAAGGAAAAAGTTTGGGTTGTCAGTCAAGTTTTTTGTAAAAACGCACTGTCGAGTTGAAAATATCTATAGCAGAGCTATTCTTTCGAAGTGTTGGTATGTAAATTATCATAGCCAATTTCTTTTAGTTGACAGGGGGGATAAGAGCATTTGGGCGCTCTTCATTCCTTCTAGCCCTGCAGTATAATTTTTCTCTTGTCCTTCGTCAAAAATATTTCCTTTTCATGCCGGCTGCATTAGCCGAGTGGTCAGCAAAGCCTACTACCATGCCGAGGGTAATGATCCTAAACTCTTGAATAGAACATCTAGTTGGAGTCGCCTCTACTAAGAAATATTACCACATCAACAGTATTTCTGACATTGATGAGCTTTTATTCCTCATAAAAACACATCAGTCGTTCGTAGTCCACTAAAAATAAACTGTAGGTCCCTCATCTGTTGGAAAAACACACATCAAGACTTTTGTAAATTTGCAATAAGCCTCTGGACAAAAAACAGTGCCTATCTGTTATGTGACACATTCTTCTCTTTTTGGCAGAAGAAAAAGGTTTTGGGTTTCGTTACTTATTAGGCCTAGTATAAAGCAATCCATTTTTTTGCAATAGATGGCTTTAGTGATCTAGGGATTTAGGATGCTCTACAGTGTGGAAGGCCAATTATTGGAAATGTCAATAAAATAATGAAAACCCTCGAGTGCGGTTTCGATTGCGCAGGCGCTACACATTGCACAGCGACCAGCTTGGAACTACCTGAAAGACCCTGGATTCCCAAAGATGCTCAATGTAAGGGTGCCACATGAGTTATCGAGAAAAAATGTTTTGAAATCACTGCTAAATTGTCATACATTCGCCGCATTCCTGAAACGAATGGTGCCTGGTGAGGAAAAGTGAATCAAGGGCAGTGAGCAGGCACAAACGGTATCCAAGCGAGGGTTGACGGCCAGGAAGGATTTGTTGTGTGTTTGGTGGGATTGGCAAAGAATTATACACTATGAGTTTTTCCCCTTCCGCCAAACTTTTAATTTTGATGTGTACTGCCAGCCATTGGACCTTCTGAAGGAAGCAATCCTCAACAGGAGGAGAATTGTGTTTTATCAGGACAAGGCCAGACCACAACTCGGAAAAGTGATTACCATCTTTTCTTCTCTATTTGCCTTAAGAGAAGCATGTGAAAATCGATTGTCCCAATTTTTGCCAATAAAGATAAGTGTTCCTATGAGAGAGGCATATTGACATTACCTTCAAAATAGTAAAAAGTTATTGAGCAAGAGAGTGCATATTTGACATAAATCAGATAACTCTAAGAATGGTAAATAAAGCCAGGTATAATTATTGAATTTTTTTGAATTTTTTCTTATTAAGTACCGTAATTTTTATGGTTAAAAAGGAATTTTAAGTTTCAAGTTTACTGCAGTCAGTATTGAAATGAAAGTATTTCAACTTAGTAATTCTGATATGCATATTTTAATGCAACCGTATTTACTATAAGTAAAAAATCAAAGGAAATTTTAATTGAAAAAAAACCGCAATTTTGAAGCTCATACACAGTTTGAGAAACACTGGTCAGTCACTGCCAGTAGAGTAAATGGTGAAACATAAACAATACTAAATACTTTTTAAATTTTTTTTTTATATTTCAAGTAAAACATTTTAAAGTTTGAATGCTCCTTAATTGCTGAAAGTGGCAAGGCTATACTTATTTATGTAGTTGCTACTACTTTGAAACGTGTATAATATAGGTATACATATGTATATATATACATACAAAATTAATGTAGTGCAAATATATTCGTTTGTACATATACCTATATGCTCGTATGTATGTAGTAATATGAATGAGTGTAATCATTTTAAATGCAACCTTTCGTCACACCACAGCGACCACATAAAGCTTTTAACTCGCTCGTCAAGTGTTGTGGCGCTATTTAAACATTTTAGCGAATGTTGGAACATACATACACATGTAAACAAATATTCATTGCCTGCTCTGCTTTTCAATTACATACAAAAAATCACTTTTATATATTCACATTTTTATATGTATGTATGTGTGTATGGTTGATTGTATGCTTGTATGCTATGTTATGTACGTCGTCAGTCAATTATTGTTAAGGAGAATTACCGCTAATTGAGCAGATGTAAAAAATACCAACCAATTTAAGTGCAACTGCCATTAACGGTGCATTTGCAGGAGTGCCACGTCATGTGGCAAGGAAATGCAACATTTTTCATTTTTCATTTGATGTAGTATACAGAGTGAGGTTTCAAATCTACAAAAATAAAATAATTTGTAGGCTAAATTAGGTCATGAGTGGCAACATAGGAACATAAGAAGAGAAATTAATAGAAAGGAAGTAAATCATTTTAGATATAATTTCAAAATAAAGATTTCGATCCTTATGTCTAATGTCAGCATGCGATCGGTAAAAACAAAATACATCGAAATAAATTGTTAATATGTAAATGAGTAGTCGCAATAGACGAGATGTTAACATTGCGTACTGCAATTCGAAAGGCCAGGGTTCGAGTCCTGGTACGACCAGGACCCAAAAAATTATATGTGGTCGCCCCTCGGCAAGGAATGTCAACACCTCCGAGTTAATTTATGACAAAAACCTTAGAATAAATTGTGGGTTCCTCCATTTGTTGGATAAACAAAAGAAGTAAAGAATTTTGTATGATTGAAGTAAGTGAAATGAAGGGTAGGAAAAAAGTTCGTTCGGTTTTTTTATTGATTTTTCAAAATATGATAACTTTGTGTACATTTGCCCGATTTGAGTCAAATATGCGCCGTAAACGTCGTAAACTTGTTGCCAACCAGATGCCAACTTTATTATACCCCTCTCGTAGAAGGCTGCGTCCCTATTGACAAAAAACTTGGAGAGCCAATTTCCACAGGCCTCTCTTGAGGCCAACTTCTCACTATTAAGCGCGTTCGCCATGGACAGGAAAAGGTGGTAATCACTTGGTGCCAGGACCGGACTATAAGGTGGGTGCATTAGGACCTCCCATCCGAGCTCCTGGAGCTTCTGGCGCGTCACTAAAGACGTGTGTGGCCTGGCGTTGTCCTGATGGAAACCCAAATCGGCCTCTCTTGATCAAAGATGACCTCTTCTGGATGAGTGGTGCCTTCAAGCGATCCAGTTGTTGGCAGTAGAGGGCCAAATTGAGCGTTTGGCCATAAGGGAGCAGCTAGTAGTAGATGATTCCTTGCCAATCCCTACCAAACACACAGCAAAACTTTCCTGGCCGTCAATCATGGCTTGGCCACCGTTTCCGACGGCTCACCGCGTTTGACCACGACAGATTTCACTTGCCGTTGTCGTAAGTAATCCACTTTTCACCACCAGTCACCAAACGCTTCAGAAATGGGTGGATTTTGTTGCGATTCAGCAGCGATTCGCAGATGGAAATTCGGTCCATCATATTTTTTGCGGCAGTTCGTGTGGTACCAAAACATCGAGTTTCTTTTTGAATCCAATGCTATGCAAATGGTTCCAAACGGTTCTCTGGATTATCTTTAGTTTCTCAGCAATTACGGAACGGAACGGAACCCAGCAAACCACTTTTGTCCATCTTTGACGAGCGCCCACAACGTACTGAGTCAATCAATCGAAAAACTGTTATAGACAAACTTTTTTTGGAGCTCAGCTGGATACGAGTGTTATTTCTTTGGTTTGGATGGATTTTATTGCGATGGATTCCGATTTTTTTCTTACTTCATGTAGTCTCGAAGGAAAGACAGTTTTTTAAATTACATCTTTTGCCATTTTTCTTTGTAGACTTTTTCTGAGGACGTTTCCAGCTATGATATGAGGTATAGTTAACGGTACAAACACTTGCTTCCATACAACGCTGTTGAGTCGAAGCTTCAGAGTATTTTTTTATTTTGGCCGATGACCAACCAGCCGGGTCGAATCTTAGAATCACATTATGAGTGTGCGTGTTGCTCTGGTTGTCCCCCCAATCTGTATATTTCCTATTAGATTAGTGGATTAGTGTGTAGATTAAAGTACTTTTGTACTTAAGTGGAACTAAAAACAATGAAAAAATGATCCCAGCAAAAAACTAATCGTCCATGAAAATGACAGCACAGACTGTTTGGTCCAAGTAAATATTTTTTTATAAAAGAAATGGATTTTCCAAAAAATTTGTTTCCTTTAGTCTCGTTATTCGTGGGACGATGCTTGTGTGTCACTATATTTATTTATTTATAGAAACAAAATACCGCACTAAAAGCATGCATTAATGTAAATATGAATAATTCGATTTTATTAATTTGAAAGTTTGTATGACATAAAAAATCTCCCCGTAAGTAAATAATATTTGTGTGTGTATGTGTGTGTGTGTATTTTATATACATCCGTTAATTTTGAAATCTCAAGAGTCATTAGTGAACTAAAATATACAAAATGAATTATGTTTATGATATAATCGAATAATTGTAAGCAAACCACAAACACATACCCTTACATACACCCACGCATAAGTAATAAAAGCTCACAAGTAAGCGTTTATGAATTTGATATGAGATAAATATTTAGATGTATATGTAAACATACATGTGGTTTGACTGTATGTAAAAGTACAGTTATACAGAATGTGCCTGCATTTATCGAATTTTCTAAATAATAAGCGAATAATTATGTAAGCCTTGTTGTTGCAGATTCTTCTCTACAACATAATGAAGTTAACTAAACACAGCTTTAACTAAAACTAACACACAAATGAAACCAATGGGAAACACCAAAGCATAACTATGTACATATGTATGTACGATATATACCATAGACATGTATGTTCGTAGTTGCTTAGGCCACAGCTATTCGCATTGCTCTTTGCCGCATCTGGTTGTTTGGTTGTTGATTCACAATCGGCTGATCAATGCCGATTTGAGTGTGTTTGTGTTTGTTGGTATGCTTAGCTTACTATTGAGCGCTGAGTTAGCTACACGAAATGTTAGTTAATTGTGGTAATATTGGTTTATTTGTTGTTTTTGTAACTCATGTATTTAGTTGTCGATAGTTATTGCGGAGCTGAATTACTCTACTACACCAAGGTTGAGCACTTAGAATGCGAGTCGTGCATAGTTGTACTTTACGTAGTAGTATGTGGTTGCGTGTATGTGTGTGTGCGATATTAGAAGCACAACACAAAAATTTAATTACGTTTGACTGTAATGTGGTACTGGTGTCAGTACACACTAAGCTTCGATAATCACAGAATTTATTGAATTAGTCCTGATTTAGAAAATGGTATTGGTAAAAGAGTAAGGAAAAGCTCTTATATCACACTCTAAAAGAGAGAGAGAGAGAGAGAGAGGGATATTAAACAACTTTTTTAAGACTCACTTTATATTCGAAAATTGAGGATTAATCTACTACTGCAGTTTGTTTTTCAATGGCAAGTGCATTTTTTTACGACAGAGCCCGTAGATTGCCACCGAATGGGATGACTTTGTTCTGTAGAATGGGTGAGCCATCTACCGTTTGATTTTTCATCTTCGGCCTTTTGAGTTTTTTTTCACATTCTCGATGTATCAAAACAAAAAATAGCGAAATATTGAAAATTTATGTCAACTGGTCGCCTTGTAGTTGCCATTTTGGCTATTATTGAACTATTTTTTGTGGAGAGCATTTAAGGAGAGATACTACGTAAACCATGCAGAGAGGACTTGTAATCCGGAGCATGAAATTTAAGTCGCTATTGAGAGCCACACATTCGAAAATGCGTTGCAAAATTGGGTCAATAGACACAATAGAACTGCAATGCCAGCCGTGACTGTTAGAAAAAGAAGAGGTATTCCATCATTAACCGGAATGCTGAAGCATTTCAATAAATCAGAACTCATATATTTGTCTGTGCAATTTTTTAAAACAATTTTAAAAAGAAAATTTTTCGTGGTCCACTCTTTACAGGCAGTTACTAGAAGAACCGGAGTACATATGCTGAAAAAAACGACCAAATAAGGAAAGTTGCAGATTATTATTTTAAAGAACCACGATAAAAGAACTTCAGCTACCGTATTAGCTACAGAGCTGCCGCGTTTTTTGTACTTAATTTGGAAGTGATCTTCATTTTTTTTTTGCAAAAATGGCTACCGTATTAATGATGTTTTAGGTTTCAAAATGACTCGGATGGTCCTGTGTACGAATTTGCATAAATATTATATATCTGTTCTAATTGCAGTGGTCTCTCGATAGGGACCTTCCGAGTATGTTCCTAATATTAAATGGAAAGGCTCCGCATAAAAATAAATGATTTTGGAAATTTGTCCAAAAAAATTTCAGAAAACACTTCTTTTTGCGATTTAGTTGAATAATTTAATATAAGCAAGTAAATTTGCCTACTAGTAACACAAAAAAAGGAAATCAAAGAAATCTTTTATTAGCTGAGGGTGTTGACAGTAAAGGAGATATTGCAAAGCTAAAATTCTATTATTTATAGGCTCTCAAATAGCGATATCTTTCACATAAAAATGCAAATTTGCACCAAATTATCCACTTAATATTTATAGCAATTACAAAATGAAAAAATTCATCGGCTGAAATGGGGAACAATTTCTGTGAAAAAAATATTTGATAAACTTGTTAAACTATCTATGCAATAAAATTTATAACAAATACCATAATTTGTGGTCACCTAAACGCCTGCAATTTACAATATTAAACGAAATTGAAGTATTATTAATTTGTTGTCAACCAACCAAAAAAAAAAAGTGTGCGGCGTAGAATTTGCGAGACAACGTGTGACATTGCAAACTAAGCAAAAATGCTTTACAATCCAAATAATTGTAAATATTTCGATTTATGACAATAAACCATGCAACAGAGAGATAGCATTAAAGCACATACAATACAACACGCATGAGTGTGAGTGTGTGCAAATATGAAATTTATTAAAATTGCGCGTGCCACATTGGCGCATATTTACTTATAAATACATACATATGCATAAATATATTAGTAGTTAAATGCCATATAATATTTGCGAATATTTGTTAGAATATTCATAATATTTACACATGAAAACAAAATAAATATGCCTATATTTATTTATGAAAAATATATATGTACAATATGTAATATCGTTTTATGTGTAAATCCCTTTTTGTGTATTTGTGTTATCGCAAGTCATGTGATTTTAGCCGCGCTAATACACTGACTCGCTAATACAAATATAAAAGCTCGTATATTTGGTTTGGGAGTTCAAAGCTTTCCATGCAAGTCTCGCAAAGTCCACATTTAATTAGTTTATTTGCATTTCAATGCCATTTAATGGGTAGACAAATATAAAATATCGAAATAGAAATACAAATACCCATTGATCGGTGTAAGTTTGTATACGTGTATATTTGTGGATTTAAATCATAGTTTATAGTTATATTGCCGGCACAAACACGCCTATAAATATGCAATATAAGCAGAAATTGAAACGAGTATATTATACTTGTATGTGTGGGAGTATAACTTTTAGTGTTTGTATTTGTAAGCAACGAGTTAATAATTTCCAGGTCAGCTAACGATTTGCAGTGTAATAAAGGAAGATAATATTGATTTGTTTTATTTACAAATTTTAATTAGCATATCATAAATTGGTATACGGAGTTGTTTTCATTTGTTGGTTGCCATATCGTTAGAAAAGAAAGGCCTTAAAAGTTTGAGAGCCACTGTGTGGTTGTCAGAACTGCAGATAATCTAATAATTAGCGGTGTGCCTTTACACCTACAGCCATATATAGTCCATTTCACTCAAATGCTGAAGATTATTCACAAAAAAAGTGGTCGACAATTTTTCACAAAAATTTCCTTCAGCGACGAAGCACATTTCTCACTTGAGGATACGTACGTGTTAACTACCATTATATAATTAAAGGGAAGACATTATACCCATCGCCTGAAGATGTGATTGGACCTTTATTTTTTGAAAACTTGAGCGAGGCAGTCATTATTAATTCAGCGTGTTACATTCGGCCGGCTTTTTTGGTCTAGAATTGAACAATATGTGGTTTAAAAAAGAAGTGGTGTCATCTTGGCGATGTCAATTGGCCAAGGAGATCGTGTGATTTTACACCAAGTGTGTCGATGATCCAACATTGAATACAGTACCCACCAGTGAAAGCAAACGAAGAGGAAGACCGCCACTCCTTTGGAAAGATCAGATGCATTATCTGGCAGCACTGGGTATTTCTAATTGTTGTTATATCGGATATAATTGTTGTCGATGCTCGCATATCGGCAACTACTTCTTACTCCATTAAAACATCTTCAGAGAAAATAACAAAAATTAATACGAAATCAAAACGTTGGTGAGGCGCATTAAAGTGATGTGGGCTAACAACAAAGACTTCGACAAGCTATTGAGGAAGATTATAAAATCCTTAAGCACCTGAGCAATTTATAGGGGACCATCACGAGTTGAAATATGTACTATATTCCAAGTCAAGAGCTGTGAGAGTCCATTTAACATGTCCTCAGTTCAATGTTCAATGAAATCGAAAGTGAAATAAAAGATTAAACCATTTTATGCTTTTTCTTTAACGGAATTTTACACTTTGCGACGCAGCCAATAAGCATAAAAATACCGAGCCACCGGACAGAGAGGTGTAGTGCTCAAGCGCTAAACACACTTTTTCAACATTTTTGTAGGCGCAAATACACATTTTTGGTAGAAAATATAAAAGTCAGTGGACCACGAAATCCGTGCTAAAATTTTCAAAAAAACACAATAACAATAACGTAAGCGAGATATTCCCAAAAGCGCCAATAAAAGCGTTGAAACAATGTTACCGAGAAAGCACCTTAAAAGATTGCCTGTGAGCCGAGCGGTGGCAATGAAGCGGAGCAGAGGCCGGAGTTGGGAGCGGAGGGATCACAAGCTCAGTGTCAGATCGAATGAGTTTGGCCATTTGCCTGCCAGCCAACAGCTGTTGGTCGCCAACGAACTCGCAACGAACGTTTAGGTCATAAAAGTCGCAAAAGCACGCACACGCCTGCATACATACAAACACATACATGCACATAGATTCACGCACGCTGGAAAGCAAGACAGTAGTAAATACACCTGTAATAATGTAAAAATACAATAAAATGCTTTTTTGGCAATGCTAAACGTAGTTAGTTGCAAACTCGAGAGTGAAGAGGCAGGTGTGTGAGGCGCGGACAGTGAAGTTACTTTTCAAATGGTCGGTCCCGATGCTGGCGTCGTCGAGCGAAAAGTTTTTGATGGGAATTTTCATGCGCATTAACAATGGCAAAGTTTGTCCGAACCTACACTCAGTCACACCCACACACACACACACACACACGCACGCACACAATCATCCGCTAGCTACTCTCTCCTGCGCTAGTAGAGGGTGCCCGTTCGCTTTTTGTGGACTTTTATTGGTAACATTTCAAAAATTTAAATGGCAATACAAAATGTACAAAATGTAAATGTAAAATGCGACTTTTATGCAACACTGAGTGAAATTTATGGCATTTTAAGAAGTGAAACCACTCGCAGGGATGTGTGGTGGGAAAGCAAACGTTTGGGTTACTCTGTAACTACACGGAGAAAATAATTAATAATTTGAAAATTACAAATAAAAATGATTTTACTAAACTACCGAAGAAAACACCCAGGCCTATTCGTACCAATTTAAGTGTCAGGAGAACTAAGACTATGAGAAGTCATGTTTGGCCTATTGTAATATTAAACTTTTGTTCGACTAATCCGGCGTGGAGCATTAGAAGTTCTCCCACATCATACGGTTAAGGAGGAAAACAAAACTGCTCAGAACTGTAGCTTTTGCACCATAAAAATGCTTCCGCTCTTTCGTTATCTATATATGTATATATAGATAAATTTTAGAATCATAAAGATACCATAATCTTCAAAAGTTTCCGACCGACAGACTTGAAAGTTTGATAAGTTGCTTTCATGGTTCTTGGAAAGGTTTACACAAAAAAAAAATTGGAAAGAAGTGAACCACAGACTAACCTGTTTGAAAAAATCTTATTTATGGTTCGATTGCCTTGAAATTCGGTACGTAGTTGACTTTTTGCGAAAAAATGGTTAGTTTTACTTGAAATTTTTTTTCATGGGAAGTGGATCGTTTTACATCCTAAATTGAATACTTTTGTTTGCTGGAACCTGGATCAAAGTTCGATTTGCTCGAAATATTATTATATATTTTCGTAAAAGACTTGAGTTGCGAAGTAGTGATCCACACATGAAAATAATTTGATAGATGAATCTTTATATATAAAATGTTGCGTTCGTTTCCAAAGATTTGCATTTCTTGGAAGGTTACCGACCGACTGAAATTTTAACATGATCCATCGGCGGATGTACATACATATGTTCATGCCAGTTACTGGAAATGAGGACAGGCAATTGCCATTTAATCGAATTTCCGAGTGGATTACATTACTCGATAATTTCTGTAATGTAGTGACGTCAAAGGGATATTTGATTCACGGAGTATTTCCAAATATCCATATCAATTATAGGCTTGATGGGTGGTTGAGTGAGGGAGCTGTCCTCAATCACACTATTCAGTACAAACTGTAAAGCGAATGCGTCATATATAAGTCAAAAGACCCGTTGCGAATGCAGATGAGGCAAGATTATTTTTAATTATTTGGAATTGGCCGGGATTCCACAGCGCATATTAAATTTGAAAATCGATTTGAACTCAAAAAATTAAACAACAGAACGCAATAGAATTGTTGCTTCCGGAACTTTAAAAGGGGACACATCCTCATTCCTCGAATCCCTATCATTCCCTTTCAGTTCCCTGTGCGACTAGCGTTTGCAATCACTATCAAGAAAGCTCAGGGTAAATCTTGAAAGCTTGTGGTTTACATTTAGACACGGATTTCTTCACACATAGTGCGTAGCGTAGTAGTAAATCCAAAAATTATATATACCCACAGGTATTGGGTAAATAAAATTATGAGGAAAATATTTTTAACCAACGTTTGATTTTTTATACATTTAAAATGTGCAACAGCGAAGTTTTGCAGGGTACAGATAGTTGCTTAGACATCTGTACTATTTCCTGTTCCCAAAACTTAAGAGACATAAGCATACTAGAAAGTTCATGTCGAAATTAATGAATGGCAAAAAAAAAACTAAAAAAAAAATTAAAAATGTGCCACGGAACTGCTTTGTATGTGACCAAATAGAAATCGATAAATTAATATTTTTTTGGAGCAAAAATAAAATTTTTCTTGTCATTTAACGTATCTTGATATGTACGATTATATCTCATTGCCACATACATAGTATGTGGTCACGAAATCCGTAATTAAAGCTCCTTAACAAGGAAAGTCCCACTCATCCTTTTTTTAAGTGTACTGCCAGCTGAGCAATGGCACCGCCAAACTAAGCCATGCCGATGATGGCGATGGTGGATACGCGTGAAATTAAGCACAAAATGTTGCTTTTGTTGCCATTTGCTAAAAGGCTATTAAATGATTTTGCTTAATATTGTTTTATTTTTTACTTATCGCTCTTTCCACTGAGTTTTTTGTTGCTCTTCTTGTTTGTTTGTTGCTTTGTTGATCTCTGTAAGTAATGAAAATTTGCATGCGCCCTCGCCGCTTCTTAATGCAGCAAAACTGCCGCATTGTAGCATTTAAGTAGCAAAGTTTTTTATTTTGTATATAAGTTTCCTATAAAAGTTACTTACTTATTTGATATTATAGCGTCATTATCTTTGATATTATTTGCCGTAAGTAGTGATAAAAAGTATCTTTTCTTAAGATCATTAAAAAAATATGTATTAATGCACGTGCGAGCGCAAACAGTAAGAAAAGATTAAAAGTAAAAATATAAAATCACATTAAAAAAATAAAAAAAATAAATACAGAATAGAAAATTAAATAAGAAGTTATTTTTTTTAACTAATTTTTTTCTTTTCTGCTATTTCTATTTCTATTTTGATATTGCCAATTTGTCTGAATATTCATTTCAAAGAGAGTTTATGCTACAAATGATTCTCAGCCTGCAATTCAGTCTTCCTGCAAATTAATATGAATATTTTCAAGTGAGATTAAACTACATAGTTTCCATGGCAACAGTACTAACTTTCTCTTCTTCCCTCTTTCATGGGTTTAGAGACGCCGTATTAAATTTTAGTCCATGGGAAGATATGCATAGTTGTTTATTTCAGGACTTAAAATATTGTCCCCGTCTTATCCTTGTTTGTGCTGTCATAAGAGATGAGACTATAGTAAATGACAATTCTATTCGCGCAACAACTAATTTGATTTGCTACTGACCGAGCATTACATGTCCACAATGCAGAGCAGTACACAAAGAAAAAAGAATTAGTACAGCGAAGAAACCAAAAGACGCCGCTAATAAATTCACAAACAATGGCAACGCACAGCTAATGCGCTGTGGTGAAAAAATTGTGTACAAACAAAGAAGTAATCGTGAAATAATAAATAAAATTCAAGTCAACTGTCAAATTTAATGAAACTCACTCTAACTGTAACTGTAATATTGCATAAGTTTGTTTGTTTGTTTACTTGTTTGAACGCGAGTTTATGATGCGCAGCACTAGTGGGCGAAGTTGTCCTGCTTAAGGACTTACATTTAATCAACTATGAAGATGTTTTAACGGTTGAAGTGAATATTCACAAAAGAGAGTTGACGATGTTGGCGGAGAATATGAGCGAAAGAATAGGAATAAGAAGTATTTTCAAGGCTATGTTGTGGGAGCAAAATGCAATTTTAAATAAAATAAATTAAATGAAAATCTTAAATATTAGGTCAAGTAAACAGTTCGTTCGACTTTTTATTGATTTTTCAAAATATGGTAACTTTGTGTACATTTGTCCGATTTAAGTCAAATATCCACAATATTTATTCGTAAACTTGTTGCCAACGAGATGTCAACTTCATTATGCCAAGGCTGCGCTCCTATTGGCAAAAACCTCGGAGAGCCTATTTTCGCAGGCCTCTCTTGAGGCGTTCGCCATGTACAGGAAAAGATGGTAATCACTTGGTGCCAGGTCCAGACTATAAGGTGGGTGCATTAGGACCTCCCATCCGAGCTCCTGGAGCTTCTGGCGCGTCACCGAAGACGTGTGGGGCCTGGCGTTGTCCTGATGGATGACAATTCGGCCTCTGTTGATCAAAGATGACCTCTTCTGGATGAGTGGTGCCTTCAAGCGGTCCAGTTGTTGGCAGTAGAGGGCCGAATTGAGCATTTGGCCATAGGGGAGCAGTTCATAGTAGATAATTCCCAATCCCACCAAACACACAGCAAAACTGGCCGTCAATCCTGGCTTGGCCACCGTTTCCGCCGGCTCATCGCGTTTCGACCACCACAGATTTCACTTGACGTTGTCGTAAGTGATCCACTTTTCATCGCCAGTCACCAAACGCTTCAGAAATGGGTCGATTTTGTTGCGATTCAGCAGCGATTCGCGATGGAAATTCGGTCCATCTTGTTTTTTGCGTTAGTTCGTGTGGCACCCAAACATCGAGCTTCTTTTTGAATCCAGGGTTATGCAAATGTTTCCAAACGGTTTTCTGGTTTATTTTTAGTTCCTCAGCAATTAAATATGTGCTCACGTGACGGTCTGTTTCCACTATTTTCATGATTTTATCGCAATTTCCACGACAGGATTCCCGACGCGTCGTGCATCTTCGACATCGAAATTACTGGAACGGAACCTAGCAAACCACTTTTGTGCTACACGTTCGTTTACAGTATTGGGCCCATAAACTAAATTAATTTTTTCGGCAGCTTTGTCTGCTTTTTCGCCTTGATCGAAGAAAAATTGAAAAATATAGCGAATTTTCTCTTTGCTGGTGTCCATCTTTGACGAGCGCTCACAACGTACTGAGTCAATCAATAGAAAAACTGTCAAAGACAAACTTTTAGCGCGAATAAACACGTTTTTAGCGCCCTATAGTATGATATATATAGTATGATGCGACACGTAACAGTAGTACTATGGACAATAACGCCATCTCTTAGATAAAAACCAAACGAAATTTTATTATTAGCAAAGGTTAAGGTAATGAGGAGCGCTAGGTAATCAAATGAGTAATGAGTAATGTATCATTTCGAAAGTTGATCACTTTACATCAGTTAAGAATTAAATTGGATGCTGTTTGTAGTAGTAGAAAAACTCCAGAGCCATGCCTACCGAGACGAGTCAGATGATTTTACATTCCAACTGCGTTACCTTCTTTATTTGCTTAACTTTTAAACATTCCAATTCAAATAATTCACATTCACACAAACCTTCATACATATGTACGTTGACGCTAAAACACACTTCAGTCATCACGGCGACCGTTTGCCGTTTGTCGATTGACGATTGTTGATTGCCTTTTACCTTTGTGTTCAACAACTTGACATTCCGAACTGATTGTCATCGAGGTAAACAACTTCAAATGTAACGTTTATTGAATTGTTAAATCGCTGATGAGAAAATCGAGGCGAATGGGAATACAATATTGTCGGCCAAATTAATGAAAGCATTTGCACAAATTAATTTCGTAAAGGATTAACAAGGATATGGCGAGTGGCAGAGAAATTTCGTAATGCAAAAGTGCCTCTGCTGAAGGTGGAGGTGGAGATGAAGAAGAAGTAGAAAGTGGGGATATGTGCTGTGCTCATTAGCATAACATGGCTAAGCAACCGCATGTAGACAGAGGTTACAAAGTAAATAGACACATATCCACACATACATACTTACATACATATATATACATGTGCTCATTCGTATGAGCAATCAGCTATGAACGAAAGGAGTTTGAGGTCTTTTCAAATATAAAACACACACACACACACATACAAGTATTTATTTGCTGTGCATTTGGTTTTGTACGCAGGAATGTGTATGTGTGTATTTGTGTATGTGTATATGTACATATTGCTGCTGCTACATATATGCGTACTGAATTGAAATTTACGTAAATTAGCATTAATTAATCAAAGCAACAAACGAATTTGAACTAAGAAATTTCAAAATTGCAATCCACTCCCTTCCCCTTACCCCATCGCCAACGCCTTTGCCTTGTACCCACCACGAAGGTGAAGGTGTTTGCATTTGCGTACAAATAAATGTGTATATTTACCTCATTGTATGCTGAAAATCAACAATCAGTAGCATAAACAACAACAAATCCCAAACACAAACCGATAAAGTCGAAACTCTAACCGAAACTGAGGTGGAAGTGCGGAGTGGCAATGTCTGTACATTGAAGCTTATTGCTGACAACGACATACAGACTTATTTACACATAGACTTGTATGTGCAATAAGCAGATGCATAAATGTGTATTTGCTTTTATCCTTATGACACGACAAGCATCTGAGCAATAGCAGACGTTTGAGGTAGCATTTGGTTAGTCCAAGCAGCTTCATTGCTTACCAAATGAACCGAAGCGAGGTGAAATGGTCAAAGGTGACCTAACAAGGTAACATAATGGTGCATAAAATGAATAGCAGAAGTGTGTGTGAATACATATAATTCTAAGTAAATCCTTTTATTTTGGAAAACGAAATGTATTTGCCCAAAACTTTCCCTCATCAACCATTTTTCATGAGCTAAAAATGGGTTTGAAACCTATTCGATCGACTATGAAATTGATATTTTTGAATAAAAGGTTCTGAAACCATGACAGTAGGTAAGCCCAAATCGACCACAATCCATCACATCGCGGTGAAAGTGGAACCGATTTAAATGAATTTCCTTTGATATGTTCAGTGTTAAAAAGGATTATCTCTTGATTAAACATGTTTGTTCAAATATTTGTTTTTAAAGAAAAATATGTATCATACATAAGAAAGAATAAATATGAAAGCGTTATAAAACTGAAGAGAATTGATAAATTTTTGATTGGCCTTCTCTTGAGAGTAGCGAGAATCCAGCGTCCAGTAGAGTTATTTAGCGCCAATTCGGCTATATTTTCCCCCAGACGTTGATTAGACTCTACTCGGCAAGTATGATTAAGGTAATGAGCAATAAAATTTATTTAAAATTTCTCTGATCAACTATACCAGCGCTGAGCTTACATCGAAGCTCTGCGAAATCTTTTATGAAACACATCATATGAAAGCACCATGCAGCTTATACGTGATTATAAGTCTCGAACGGAGGTTTTCCAAATGAAATATGAGATGTTGACATTGTTCACGAAACGTTTTGTCGCGTTGACAGCTCTCAGCATACTGACCAACTGATCCAAACGGTCTCATTGCAGCGGAGGGAAATCTAACTACACTACAGTGATGGCGACCTGATGAAAATAAAATCTCTGCGGCTCTGAAAGTAATTAGAATTACTTTCTGACTATGCCTCGTACCCGTTTCACCGATTTATACCCACTATTCGATGGAAAAAAGACGTTGTGAACAGAGATACCTTCAGTGAGAGCCTGGGACGTGCCTAAATCGGGTTCGTAGATATGGTTGGCTGTAGAATCAGAATCGAAAATCTCAAAATCCCCAAATATATGCATCGCTGCCTGCGGGTGAAGAACGCACGTCAGCAAACACAAAGACAGTTCAAAGACAGACGTCCAGCCGAGTTTTCTGGTGAATGGAATGCAGTTTTGGACAGAAACTGGAAAGCAAAGTCATCTCTTCATGAACAAACAACTAGCTTTACATATGACTCATCATTCGCTAACTGCCATATGTTGCAAAGGCTTCGGCGAAAAGAAGATCGAATGAATGCCTCTCAGAAGTTTTTGAGAGAAGGGTTTTGCAGGAGGATTTATGATCCACAGCTTATGGGCAATAACGAGTACCATAGACGAAGGAACGAAGAAGGAAGAAGATACACAACGACAGTGCCATAGTTCAACGAATCAAGATGCAGCGCTTGCGGTGGTGAGAAAGTTTTTGATACTGTATTATCTGGTGGAAGCAGATGGAGAAGAAGATCTGCGCTGCTTTGCAAATATCAGGTGGAAGTCAAACGGAGAGCGAACTAAATTCGCTTGTCATGATGCCACGCTAAACACAAGGTGAGCACTGAAATTGGGGAGTAAGAACCTCAGACTCCGGGCTTTTACATTCTTAACCACTATCTAGTGGTTGTTACTACTTGCGACCTTGTGGAATATATGATAAAAATCCATCAGAACTTCCAAGGAGAAGGAGTGCGGTCGAAAATGCCTTAAGTTTTAAGCCAATACATAACAAAATATTAGTATTTTTAAACAAATCAATGATAATGCACTATGCTTGTTTGTAAGTATGTGTGGGAGCGTAGAAGTTTTTCCTTGCTTTATTAAATTTTTTACATTATTATTATTGCTTTACTACACAAACTCAATAATATTACAAACTCCGGAAATTATGTCACCTTTCCCATTTCTCAGCCAAACTGCGAGGAAAACTTTCCAAATTTCAATAAGAAAACATGGCCAATTCCTTTAGACAATTCCCGAATTGGCTGTGTCAGCCAGAATTGTATGCGGTGATGTGTTAACACAAATAAGTAAGTAAATGCACTCAAATGTTGATTTTATTTCGCGCTCAGCAGATGCCAACTCAACCAAGTTTTGCCCACACCACATCTACACCAGCCGACCATCCGCCACCGATGCAATCACTACCAATATAACCAATTTACCAAAGCCGCTAGTGTCACTGGAGGAGAATATGTACATGCTCGTATACATACATACACACATAAGCGTGTATGTTTGTTAGTATTTTTTTGTCGAAAAAGAAACTTTCCAAACTCAAACGAGTCAGCGACGAAGGACTAAGTTTATGCAACACCATACTACGATTTTTGAAACTCTTGGCGCTTATAAAAACCTCAGCTGTATGACAACAACAATATGCAAGCGCTCACCTTTTCAGCGGCCCAAACCGATTGTGTCAAAAACTGTAGGCAAATAAAATTTGAAACGCAGACACTAAATCCACAAAGTCCAATTGAAAAGTTTCTCCAAGAAGCACGAGCAGCAGTGGAAAGCGTGTGCGCTGTGGGAGCTGGAGAGTGTTTTTTTTGTGTGTGAAAAAAGTTGACGTTAAGGAAATTATTGCTTGCGGCACGCTGCCGTGTGCAGTATTGGCGCCAGAGTGGAGGAGCAGCTTACGACTACAGAAGGACCTTGTTATGGGTGCGTAAGCTTGGTGGCATTTCGCCAGCGAGAAGCAATTAAATTTCTTAATCGTCGCGGAAACTGGACGCATCAATGAATTTCTTCTTCTTCCTCCTCTTCTTTTTTTAAAACTAGACTCTCATATTTTCTTTAAATGTACGTTATGTACGTGTGTGTATGTGTGTGTGCAGTTGTTATTGTACGTAAAGTTTACATTGTGGTCACAGCTGGCTGGCAGCATTTGTCATTGCCTTATTGCTGTTGTTGTGGCAAGTGAAATATGTATATTAATCCTTAGCGAAATTGCAAAATTCTTTTGGTAATATGCAAATCTCGGTCGTGAAATTTATTGAAATTTCGTATTTACATAAACGACTGGAGAAAGAAAACATTTGCTTTATTTAATTTTTAATAAAATTTCTCTGTCTAAAGGCTAATAATGCCGTAAATTACTTCCGGCGAAGAGGAGAATTAATTTAGAATTTTTGTTTGCGGAAATTTTGTTATTAAAATCTTAATTTTGGTAAAGTTTTTTGTGTCTATTTTGAGGCAAAAAAAGAACTTCAAAAAACTGAAGCGACCAAAATTTTGAGCCAAAAAAGAGGTTGAAGAGAACATGATCTTTGAAATCATATTATGTTTGAATACTACAACGCTATAAATGTACCAGATCTGATTAGTTATATACCTTCTGCTCAAAAATAAACGAGACTGGCTCAATAAAACAAAAACGGTTAATTATTCTTCAATATTTATATTATCCCCTTCAAAATAGTCACCATTAGAGCCGATACACATATGCCACCTTTTTTTCCAATCTTCATACCACTTCTGGTAGGCCGCTTTAGGTATGGCTTTCAGTTCCTTCTTCGAATTCTCTTTTACGACTTTAATCGACTGAAAATGCTTTCCACGAAGCGGCAATTTGAGTTTAGGGAAAAGAAAGAAGTCACACGGTGCCATGTCGGGTGAATACGGTGCTAGCGGAACAATATTTACGTTGTTTTTGGTCAAATAATCGCGTACAAGACGAGACGTATGAGCAACAATTTTGGAACAAGTCGAGCAGACACACGTCTCATGCCCAAAACATCGTGAATATGCTATGAGCGGATCCATTTGATATGTTGAGCTCACTAGCTATCTCTCTTTCAGTCACACGACGATTTTCCAACACAATTTTCTTTACTTTTTCGACGTTTTCTTCGTTTATTGTCGTTGCTGGACGACGATCATGGGGCAAGTTCTCCAGCGATGTACGGCCGTCCTTGAACGACTTATACCAATCAAAAATACGTGCACGTGATAGGCAAGACTCCCCATATGCCTTCTGCAAGATTTTCATTGCGTCCGTCGCACTTATTCCATTGGAATAACAAATTTTCAAACAAACTCTTTGCTCAACGTTAATTTCCATAGTAAAATTCGAAAAACACACTCGAGGTTGACTTGTTTATAGTGCCGTAAAAAAAAACTATGTAACAGATCGCGCTCAAATTTGACAAGTAAACATCCTCCAACCTAAGCAAAAAAAAAGTATGGCCATATGTCTTGTCCTTGTCGAGTTATGGATAAAGTCTCGTTTATATTTGAGCAGAAGGTACTATTATATTTAGTATTTAATTCCTATAAACTTTTGCTGGAAGAGAAATTTTACTTTAGATACCGCAGGAGATTATTGCTGTTCCGATTTTTACAAAACTTGCCACATATAGTAAAGGTACCATATTTCACTAGTCAGACCGTGAAATCGCTGAGCATTAGTAAGCCAACCTGAATTTTTATACCCTTCAAGTACATGTAATGATATCCAAACTCTGGTCCAAAGTATGTACATAGATACCAGAGGGAGAAGAATTATACCCATTAAAATTCAAGCCGATCGGATCAAAATGAGGAGTTGAGTTGATTTAGCCATGCCCGTAGTACGCAAGTGATATCAATAACCCATTCCTACTTGTCGTTCTTTCCCTTATCATCCCTTTAAGATCATCTATCAATCTTAGGCTCCTTTCATTGTGTTCATACAGAACAAACTTGGAAATGCACGGCTACTTTAAATTCTTCTGCGATGATGCTAATACTTATTCCGACGGCATTGATTCCTCTGAATCTCTTTTCTGCAGCAAAATCTACTGATCCTGAAAGCTTTAAATAATTAAGTCATTTCCTTCTCTTTTTTAGTGTAAGAGACAAGTTTAACTGTGGCCTTCTGTGATTGCTTTCAGGCTCAAGGCAGTTCGGATGTCTTACTAGTTTTCGGCTATCGTTCTGTTGGATTTTTCAATTATCTTTCTGGCGCGTTACTCGGACTAGTCCTTAAGTTTTTTTTAGATATTTCCAAATTAGAATGAAGTTTGATACTCAGTAAACATACGATGAATTACGCATTGGTACTGAAAATTATCGGAATCGGACGACTATACCTTACATAGATTTTTCCAGATATGATTGTTTGGTCAAAACTTTGTCGAAAGCGGAAAACTTCGTCATATAGTCCCTCCAATTAATTTTTCAGATACAAAATTTAGTATTTTATTCTAAAATGAAATATCATAAATTTTGGTGGAAGTACAATAGAAGAGGAGGTGGAAGTGATCCATTCCGTTGGAAAGACCAGGTGGAAAAGAGTCTTGCTGCTCTTGGTATTTCTATTTCCTGAAAACTGCGAGAAGAAGGAATGAATGATGCACTGTTGTTAGCTCGGCAATAATCGCATGAAGAAGAAAAGTTTTAAATTTAATTTTGACTTAATTTTTTATTATTATTATTTTTCTTAAATTAATTTAATTGCTTGCAGTGTGGTAGATCAATGTTGGTGCATCTTCAGTACTCCTTTATTATTCTGATTAATTTTTAGCCTAGTTACAGCCATTAATTCTGAATTTAATGCTTCTTGTGACTCGTTTTACGATTCGGTTCCTTTTGATTCTGTTCTGAGAGCAATAAGGTTTGCACCCATATTTTTCATTGCCTGTTTAAAAATCCAATCAAAACTCCAATATATTTTTTCACGCAAACATATTTTTTAATAACAGCTCACATACCTATACCCGTTAATGCATATTCTCCCTCACTTTCTTTCTTTCGTATAGAAAATCATTAACCGAAGTAAATGTGCTGGCAAAAGGAAAGCGAAATTGTTTACGAAAACATAAAATTTTAACTCCTCACTCCAGCAGGAAAAAAAGGACAAAAAGAAAATTTAATAAGACGACAAAACACATTCGTTGCGCCTGATCTGCGCACACCTGTTGTTTTATTATTTGTCGCTGCTTGCTTTCTCCACGATGGAAATGCTGTGCAAAGCTAATTTGCCATTCCTGCTTGCCTACATTTCATATTTGATAAACACATTTACCTACAACTGTGCGTATATTGTGTGCTTACATATTTTGTTTTTATTATTTTTTCTTGCTCCATCGCCTCTAACGGTCTTATTTTTCTAATTTTCACCAGCAGGTGTCACCATTTACGGCATAAATACGCAGAAGGTAACTTACAGCCGTTGAATGAAGTTGATAAACGATTTAAAATTTTTTTCTTCTGGAATATTATATGTAAATGAGTAGCCCAATTCTGGGGAATATCACAATTTTGGTAGCTACACTAATGTGAGATGTTGTGCGCCTAAAACTATGCTTAACCTATTACGATTTTTTTTAGCATTTTTTTTGCATTTGTTTAACTTGTGATTTGGAAAACTTGATATTCCAAAAAAAAAAAAAGAAAAAAATTATAACAAAAACACAATCAATCAAAAAAAAACTCAATACTAAACCTACAAATGAGCAAGTGTTGGTGTGAATCAATTTCCATTGTTTCGCCTTTCAATTTACATAATTCACTAACGAAACCTTTTATTATTTTCATTTTAAATGATAGATGTGTTACTGAAAGAACTTAGTACGCGGGTGCAGAAAAATTACCTTGAGGGACATATTGCATACTAAAGCTTTATAAGCAACCAGAAGCTCTTTAGTTGCCACCCGAGCTTTTTTCGGCTTATTTCAGGATTGAATGAATCTCAACCCAAAGGAAATGCCAACATACAATTTCGCCCCACTGATTCCAAGGAATTTTAATTTTATCTATACTTTCGAAAGACTACATAACTCACAGCTTTAGAAGTTTTTTTAGCAATCACCACTTAGTATTTGTAGCCAATGGGGAGTAAAAGAGCTTTCAAACTTTTTTTTGATGTAACAATAAACGCCCTCAGGCATCATAATTTCCTAAAAACTCTGTTCTCGAAGGAGCTTAGCAATGATAATATTCCAGATCAGCTTATTTAGAAAAGTTCACTGGTCCAAATAAATGTAGATTTTCGTCGTTTTACCCAATAAATTTCACTCTTTTGATTTTGCTTACCTTTGGCTTGCATTTTGAAGCCTCAAGTCTCTAACAAGGTCATTCAAATCAGTTTTTCTAAGCCAATAAAGCTCTTTTGCAGGTCTTGAGGAGCCAAATAAGGAGGAGGCAAATAAGGAAGATAAAAAAAGTTCGATTGACGCTGTGGACTAGAAACATTTTCAAAAAGAAATAAATTTCCTAATACTCTTTTCTCCTCTCATTTGATTCAACTCGTAGCATAGCATAGTCTCGCTTGTTGGCTTACGAGCGCTGTTCAGTTTCTTTGTCAAACGCAAGTTGACTAACATTTTTCTTTCATCCTAAAATCACCTTTTTTGTGTATTTATTTCTCCCGCGAAAAATAATAGTAGAACATGTCGAGCAGTGGGGCATTCGCTGACAGCTTGTGCCAATTTTCACCAAAATCATAAGGTGTGCTGTCGCAAAAAAAAAAGAAATAAAAAAATAAACGGAAAACAAATTTCTTGATGTGCTTATGTGCGTATGTATATGTAGCGACACTTACAATGTTGCTATTAAATTTTGTTTATAGTGTTTCATATGTTTGCATATAAAGTGAAAATTCTTGTTAAATATGTTGTAAAAAATTTAATAAGTTCACTGAAAATGTTTGTGTGTGTGCGTGTGTTGTGTGCGTTTTCATATTGCGAGCAAAAACAAATATAACGGTATATAAGTGTACAGCAGCTTGAGAAAATGTTTTTGCAATTGCCATGCACTTTTTATTAATTCATAAAGAACACCATTTTCAACAGATGTGCGTGTGTGTGTGGTTTACAGATTTTCGACTTTCTTCCTCTTTTGAGGGGAGAGAGACTTGAAGATTTGTTTGTAGCCAATTTTACACTGCGTTGCTAGCAATTGTTGTTGTTTAAAAATATAATAACACATTTAACTTAATTCTGTTGTTGTTATAACTCGGCAGATAGTCTGCTTGCCAAACAGTGAAAATTAAAAGGCGTTTTCAACGCCATAGTACACCTTTTGGATGTTGCCACCTTAGAAAAAAAAATAGGCAAATAGAAAACTTCAACGCAACGAAAGTGAAAGTAAATATACAAACACAGATTTACTTATAAATAAATATAAACATATACTTTCTTCTCGAAATGAATTTTCAAGTATTTTTTCCAATTGTTTTGCTCACAATCCGCCCTTTTCTTAATCTTTGTACGACTTCCGTTTCCTTTTCATGGGCGAAAATATCAAAATACACGCTTGATTAAATTTTTCAAACCATTTAACAAATAAGCAATAAAATCTGCGAAATTTCATTTAGCTAATAGTAGTATCTATGTATGTATGTGCGTGTGTGTTTGTACATAGCATTGTAAAACAAAGTGGAAATTTTCAAGCAATGACGCGTAGCTAAAAGGCAATCGTAAACGCCGATACTACATACCGCTTTGAGGAGGTCAACCAGTTAGCCCTTTCGAAAATCACACACTCCCCACCGACAATTACAACTACAAGAACCAAGGCAATCGCTTGTCATGGCTGAAAATAAATGCCGGCAAGTTGTTGAAAATTTCACATTTCGTCCTTTTCTGTTTCCATGCTTTTTGCTAATTTACAATGCAAATCGAATTTCATTTTAATTAAATTTACTTTGGAAAGCGTTTTGCTTGCAGTGTTTCATCGTACGCGCCCAAAACTATTGCTATGATTGAGATATAATTTCACCACTAGCGGAAGATAGTAATTATTTTTTGACTTCTTAGTGAAAATGCTCCAGGCGCTACATTTGAGTTGAAGAAAAGTGGAAAAAAATTAATTGGGAAATTATTAAAGTCAAATATTATTTTTGTGCTGATTGATTGTTAGCACTTTTTCATGGTTTATTTTAAGAAAAGAGTTATTGTTGATCTTAACTGCTTCTGCATTAATTGATCTCAATTCATAATATCATTTGTATGGAATTTTCCAGTATTTACTCAATATTCGTTAATCAAATTCAGCCTTATTCTTGAAAAGCTACAAACACAACAGACTGCCGAGCGTTTTTCTACTCGACTTGTACACCTGCTCTCTGTGTGCACTCATCAACAACCCGCTATACGGGAACTATGGGACGGCATTTCAAGCTCCCTACGTACAGCTGCAAAAACAGCTGGTACGATGAGGACTGCCGTGTCGCAGCGGAGAGAAAACAAACTGCCTACCTGTCAACCTTGCGATAGACCACAACACGTGCGGGGTGGGATAGATATCGGGAACTGAAGAGGGACGCAAGACGCTTCTGTAGACAAAAAAAAAGAAAGAAGCCGAGATGCGTGAGTATAAAGAGCTTGAGAAGCTGGCCGACAAGGGTAACGTTCGAAAATTCTACGAAAAAATACGGCGATTTACAGAAGGTTTCAAGACCGGAGCAAACTCTTGTAGGACCCAGGCAGGTGAGCTAGTGACAGATACCCAGAGTATACTGGATTGATCGAGGGATCACTTCTCCAGTCTGTTGAATGGCAGTGAAGAGGAGATGGTGAACCTGAAACTTCAATTGATGGTGATGGAAAAGTTATTCCGTTACCCGACTATGAAGAAGCCCGAATAGCAATCGCCCTCCTAAAAAACAACAAAGCGGAAGTGGCCGATGGATTACCGGCTGAGCTATTCATATACGGCGGTGAAGAACTGTGGAATAAGTCTTCTTAACATCGCATACAAGGTCCTGTCGACCGTATTGTGTGAAAGACTAAAGCCCACCGTCTACAAACTGATTGGACCTTAACAGTTTGGCTTTAGACCTGGTAAGTCAACAATTGACCAGATATTCACCATGCGCCAAATCTTGGAAAAGACCGACACACACCACCTTTTCGTCGATTTTAAAGAAGGCTTCGACAGCACGAAAAGGAGCTCTACGCAGTTATATTTGAATTTGGAATCCCCGCAAAACTTCGAGATCGCAGAACCAGTATTAACACCAATAACAATTTCAGCCTGGTAATCCGCAGAATCACTCTCTCTAACAGGTGCCACTTTGGACTGAGTAGACAATTGAAAAGTAAAGTCTTCTCTCGGCGCAGAAGCGTGGACGATGTCGACATCTGAAGTTTTGCGAACGATTTATGGTATTTTGCGTATTTGTCAACGGGGAATACCGTAGACGATGGAACGATGAGCTGTACGAGCTATACGATGATACTGACAAGGTTCAGCGAATGAAGAGACAGCGGCTACGCTGGGTAGGTCATGTCGTCCTAATGGATGAAAGCACTCCAGCTTCGAAAATATGCGACGCAGTACCCGCTGGTGGAAGCAGAGGAAGAGCAAGAGCTCCACTCCGTTAGAAGGATCAGGTGGTGAGTGACTTGGCCACACTTTGTATTTCAAACAGGAGCCAGACAGCGAAGAGAAGAGAGGAATGGCGCGCTATAATTAACTCGGCTATAATCACATAAGCGGTGCCAATGCCGATAAAGAAGAAGAAGAAGAAGAAAATGATGGTTGAAATTAGCTCATTGTTTCATATATGCATTCTTTTTCCTGAGTTGGTAATATTCACGTTGGTTGTGCACTCGCTTCTCGGCTCATTGGTTGAGTGTGTTATATCATTTATATTCCCTGTGGTTTCATTATAGTCAACAGTATCAATTACATACATATATTTATATTTTTCGCAATGACTGCCTTCTTTTGATAATTAAAGACATTTTGTAAGTAAATATTTTTAAATTAAGTGCTTAAAGATCATAGTTTTCAAAGGTAATTTATATTATTTACTTAATGCTAAAGTATCATATATCAAAGGAAACTGAAAAAGGTATGTAATAAATAATAAAAAAGTTTTAAAATTTTGCATGTATTTATTTACATTAGGGTGGTTATGTTACTTAAATTTTCCATGCTCAGAATAAAACAAAAAAATTCTTGTAACCTTTTTCATTCAAAGTGAACAATAATATATATTAAAATTTTTTTATTTTCAAATGTGGCTTTGCTTTTAGGGAACCTGGATTGTTGAGCGTTACCTGCTTCAAATTTGTCTTAAAGATAATTGCGAGATCGTTTTGGATTCCGTCCTACTTCCGTACGGAATATGTTTCACTTTAACCCATCATTATTGTTATTTATGTTGCTTTATATTCAAAAAAAAGTCTTGGTAAATGTTCTCCTAAAAAACCATCTTTGTAACACATTGATTACAAATATTGTTTTCCAATGTTGCACGGGACATCTAGATGGGAATTTCGCTATTTGCACAACAAATGGAACTGCTACTGTGTAGGGTCAGAGAAAATTTATTTCATTCCGATATCAAACCTTTTCAGAGTCAGAGTTTACGAACAAAACGGCGTATATTTGACTTAAAGCGGACAAATGTACACAAAGTTATCATATTTTGAAAAATCAATGAAAAACCGAACGAACCCACCCTTGAACTCTCCCTAGTTTTCACAATAAAGTAATTTCTTCGAGTGCCGGTCACCTTACTGTGCCACCGTAAAGCAGGATTAGTCTGACTACCGCTGTATAAGTCCAGTACACAGTATTCGGTCTTAGAACTCATATTTTTCCTATCGTCGTTTTGCAAGCGCAAAATGGAGTATTAGCCTTCCAAGACCTTACTACGCAATTCCGTGTCCAGTCGTGTTAGATAGCAAATCCCTTTGGTACAGATGGCTTACCTCAAAGTAAAAAGGAATTTTTAAAATTTGGTGTACCCTAATGTATTTTCAACTTCAGTTATCATCATCAGAAAGCGATTGATGCTATAGACACTCAAAGGAAGAGGTATAAAAATATTATATAAGCAAATTAAATATCTATATGTATGTGCATATGTATGAACTTGTTAGTACATAAGCAAGTGTCTGCTAGTAGTTTCTAGGGGAATTTAGTGAGACGATTGCGAGGATAGATGAAAGTGTGTGCACCGACTCGTATATGTTGTTGTGTAATTGCAATCTCATTGGAATTCACATCGCAATCCACACACGCAGCTGGCTTCCGATTGCCACAAGGATGACTGCTGTTGCCGGCTGCCTGCTGCTACGCAAATCCTTAAGCACTTATAAGGTAACTTTTTACAATCAATTACCGCAGACTCCTAGTCAGTGTTGTAAAAACACTTAAGATGCAACACCATCAACACTCGATATGTCAATCAATGAGCTTGAGCAGTTAATACTCTATTACAACAAAAAAAACTTATATACATATAAGTTAGTATATACATATGTATGTGTATATATACACTCCTATTGCATGTAGTTGCTTTAATTTTCTCACACACATGCCACCACACCTCAGTGCTCGTAAAAATACACTTACAGACATGCACACATATATATTTACATACATTTGTATGTATGCATGAGTAACTGTTATCTGAAATCACACGTGTTTAGCTGTTAGCTGGAAAAACAAATTGAATTATGTGGTAAGCAGTGAGCAAAGTAAAAACAACAAACACTTACATACATACATACAATACATAGAAAAACCTACACGGCTTACATACATACTTAAGGTGGCATTAAGCTTTTATTAAATCTTTAGATGACGCCTGTGATGTCACTGATAAAAGTAAATGATTATGCCAAATTTGATTTGATTCGATTTGCGCTTCAATCAACTCGGCATTAGGCAACAACAACAGCAGCAGCAACAACAACTGAAATTTGACTCAGATATATGACTGTAATGTTTTGACTTTGATCCGAGTAAATTCCGCAGAAAAATCAACTGCAGCTGTATGCGAAATATGTTTGTCTCACAGTTATTTAACTAATTTAATTTTTCTTTACATGTGAATTCATGCACATAAGGTATGTCCCACAAAAAATGAGACTTTGCAAAAGTACTATATTTTGCCATCGCTAGCTGTTGCTGAGTACAGACAATTTTAGATGGTTTCTACTTCTCTGAGGAGCTTAAACATCTGATTTTATGGAACAATTCAGCTTTATTATCAAACTTGCCTAGTTGTCCGACATTTTGAAAGGAATGCTTATAGATGGCGCCGTCAAAGAAGTAATTTTATTGAAACTACTGAAGGACATTTGCATTTGTATTTTTATATTTTTTGTGTAGTCTTATTTTCTGTAGGACATAACTTGTCTATACATACATATGTCCGTATCTGTCAGCATTAAGAAAATATATTTTTTTATTTAACTATGGGACACAATTTTTTTGTATTATTAGGGAATTATTTATACAAGGCCATAAAGTAAAAATTGAATATTTAAATTTTGGAAAAAAAATTCATAAAACTCATGAATTTTGCAAGTATTTTAATTTCATATAATTTAGTTTTCGCTAATATCAGTTAATTTTTTTTTGGAATCAACAGAAAGTTTCCAACTCGGTTTCATTATGAGTGAGCGTTGATTTCGCAAACCTCTGCCACCTCTGCTCTCTGCCATCTTTTTAATTTTCTTTCGAAATTTCTTCGAGTGTTATGTGGTTGAGGTGAGGTCATCTTTTCGTTATATATAAATTATATAAATTAAATTAAATTATAAAACTATCATTTCTCCATCGCGGACTAAAGTCATTAGATCTGGGAAATATATTTATTGTCCGCACCTTTCTGATTGAATTGCTACTCATTTCGTGGTTTTAAAAGTATAGAGCTCTATTTTGTCACCTGTTAAACTTAACTCTCAAACCAAACATGTTTTGTTTTAGTTGTTAAAACTTACTACAAAATTAGTGATTCATTCGTGGCTGCCTTTAGGGTTTTAAGAGAAGATTATGGTGCACATAATCGTCTAGCTACTCAAGCAATTGGTAACATTCGAGAGAAATTTGAAGAGACAAGCAGTGGACAGCGATTTTTCGAACAAAATTTTCTTTAGATTTATCAGTCGGGGGATAAAATTATTTAAGAGAGGCCATTACACCCAAAAACACTTACTGTCTGGGCCGATCTTTGGTTAGGAGATGTGATTGAATTTTACTTCTTTAAAAACGACAAGGCCGACACTGTCACCTTGCCATGCGGAGCATTATGGTCGTATGAAAACCGATTTTTGGCTTTATTGGAAGTAAAATGTTCCGGCCGAACAATCTCTCGTCTTGGTGATGTCAAAAGGCCACCGAAGCCGTGGGGTTTGACACCATTGGACTATTTTTTGTTAGGCTACGTGAATGACGAGCACTTGAAAACCAACATTGAAGGTAGAAAAAATTATCGACGCAGTCATTTGAGCGATCCAAGCTTTATAATAAAAACGGATATTCATGAAAAAAAATTTAAATGCATTTTATTAACATTTATTTTTGAAACAATAAAATGTATACTGATCTTATTAGTTAAAAACTAGTTGAGGTTTTTTTCATTGCAGCTTGTGTGCATGCGGGATAAAATGGTTTTGATGTGTACTACTTCATATTTACGTATGTGATGTACCTTCCTTGTAGGGAAAGACACCAGTTGTTAACTAGATTCCTATTAGCTGCCATTTTTTTTACTCAAACGTTAGTCTTCCAACATTTTCCCATGTCAGCATTGTTATCTTTAGCTCGGCGATGCACCACGAAATTTTAATTTTACGACTTTGTATTAATTTTATATTAGTAAACAACTAGTTCCTTAACGCATGTTGAATTTATGCTTCACAAAAATTAAAATAAATAATTTTGCATGCAACTAGGTTCGAACAGTGAAACCAATAGCAACAATAAACTGCGCAGTAAATTAAACTCATCCATGATGTGGTCAAAATTAGCACCACACCGCATACGAGTACATAGCATAGTGGTGAAAATTAATATTATTCCCGCAAGTATTTTTGTATACTAGTATATCTTTTCACTACAGGGTCTATATATATATGTGCATATGTTATGTCTAAGTTCAGATATTTGTGAGTATATCAACGGAATGGGTGTGATTTCCAAAGTCAGTAAATTTATTACCAATGTAAATTTATGTGCATAGCAATGTGACAAGTTGGAAGTTGCAATCGGCGATATTTCTGCAGCCCAACATGCAAAAGTTGAGCTTTCTAATGGAAATAAAGTGTAAATTGTCAATTGAATGCTGAAAGTTATTTTTGTCAAAGTGGAAATTTCCAAAATCGGAATTTCAATGTCTACAATAAATAAAACGGCTATATATGTAAGTTAGAGTTTAAAATAGTAAATTTTAAGAAAATAAATATGTTAATTTGTAGTGTAAGTGCCAATCTTTTCACATCTTTTATTCACATATATTTCTAAATATATACTTTTAATTTAGAGTGACACGATTTTTAGAATATCCATTATTTTTGCAGTAGATGGCTTTAGTGAGCGCGTTCTATAAGTGCGATAGGATTACGGTAGATAGCGTTAGAAAGATAATATTTTGTATTAAAAGGATAACGAGAGAAGAGTTGATAATGTTACTTAGTAGTATTTGAGTAGATGTCAAAATGGACACCAGAAAAGCGAAATTACGCTATATTCTAAAATTTTTCTTCGATAACGGCGAATATGCAACTCAGGCAGCTGAAAATGTGAACACTGTTTATGGACCTGATGCTGTAATAGTCAATCATGCACAATTTTGGTTTCGTCGATTTCGTTCCAATAACTTTGATAATAATGGAAATCATCGAGTCTGAAGTCACTTTTTCGATTATTCAGAAGCTAAAAATTGCACAAAAAGAGTTTGAAGCTCGATGCATGGATGCTATATGAGTTAACGAGAAAAAACCTCATGGACGGAATTTTCGTCGTTACAAAGTCTACCCAGCGCCCAGATTTGGCCAACAGGACAACGCCAGACCACAAACATCGATAGTGACTCGCCAGAAGCTCTGAAAGCTTGATTGGGAGGTTCTTATGCATTCATCTTATAGTATGCACCTCGCATCAAGTAATTATCATCTACGTGTATACCTATCTATGGCGAATGATTTAGCTGGTGAAGAATTGGCCTCAAGAGAAAAACGATTTTTCTAATCTGGAAAATGGCAAAAAGTTATCGAGCAAAACGGTGCATATTTGATATAAATCGGATAGTTCATACTATGGTAAGTAAGCCTTCAATTTAATGCAAAAATTATGGACCTAGACCTAATATTTACATATATTCGTACATACGTGTACATACATATGTTTGCATATAGTATACTGTGACAATTTCTATGCTTGATATTTTGCTTTTCTTTTGTGGTATTTTGTATGATGGACCACAACTTTGCTGTGGAAACTAAGGTTGCACACACATTCCGGCATTTGTTAGTTGAAAGCCAGCTTGTTACCTCTGCATTTTTTGAGGTTATGTTAGGTAACTCTTGTGTGCTGGCTGTAACTAAGAGACACCTACTTTACATTTATTTACTTACATTGGTTTACGTAACGAAATGGCACATGCATACATACTTATTTTGTTTGTGAGTATAGGTGTATACTTAAAATTCAGTTGGCATTTCATTATTTGGACAAATATGGGCCAACTTTGTTGCAACTTTTTAATGGTATTTAGGGTATAGAAGAAAAATTATCATGTATAAATAACTGTTTCTATGAGTTTTGTGCTAATTGGCAATGCTGGTGTGGAATTTTAAAAGCTTTTTCCAAAAAGCTAAAGTTATGCGGAAATGGTTTGAAGGTTAGTTTGTTTATATACATACATATATACATATTATATGGACATGAGCGAAATCTGAGTTTGATAAAAATGTGTCTCTTAATGAAAAGTTGTCGTTTGCGGCACGCCATTTATCTTAACATTTTAGATTTTAACTATCTAAAGTTACAGGCCCATTTGTGATGCGGTGTGAAGATTATTTGCAGATAATCTCATTAAACCAAAAACGGCGGATATTTGAAACATACATTTATAGCTCCTTGTCTAGATTAATATTTAAATAGCTTTTCTTTTCGGGGTTTGGTTCGATTTGCTTGAAATTTGGAATATAAATCGTTTTGGGATCAAGGACCGATCCATTGCACTTCTGGAAAGTGGTCGTAGGCACAATTAAATATTTTAAAACTAATAAAAATTAAATTCTAATATTATATAATTTGTTTAAAATAACAGGCCATGAGGGCAGTTTAATTTAACTTCATGAATTAATTAATTTTTACTTAAATTTTCGCTGGCTGAATTAATTCCGCGGGGTTTTCCATTAAGCTTGAAACGAGTATGAGTATCTACCTTGCTTATTTTATGTCTCTGCAGAACAAATTAGCTAAGAATAGTGAATAGAAAGCAAATAAAATTGAAAATTATTTAAAGTCAAAAAATCTAAATATTCCATCAACTGCGATATACTGGAATAAACTCAAAATTTGTGTTGAAATAAAAAAAGAAACGTATATGTACATACGCACATAAATCTATATAATTGCAAAACCAAGAGCGGTTGAACAAATTGAATTGAATGTTTTAATCAGCATCGAGCACTTACACATTCACATACAATGTGCCTTATACTATATAACCCTGCAAACATTTTGGGACCATCTGATACATTGGAGTAATCCAATAGGTACTCCTCTGTAGTTTACTATAGGATCAATATACGTCTCGCTAGCAGCAGGTTATCCGATGATTGCTCGTGTTTTAATTTAGCGCGCAATAAGATTTATACTCATATATAGAAAATGTGTAAAAATGAACTTTATTCAACTTCGTTTCGTTGGTAAGCTCTGCTGGTACACAGAAGGTGTGCTGAGTTTAAGTCAGTATTTTCCAATGTAAATCGAATTAAATTGAAATATGTTTGTTAATAATATAATTTTAATAAAACAATAGCATTAACATAAATTCATATGATAAATATTATGTTTTCGAAAGTAAAAAGTATGTTCGAATGTAATTTTTCGTATATACCCCGTAATGTAGCCCATTGTAGGTACACAATGGATTACTCGGATGTTATGTAGGGGTGGAGTATACGATCCAACCCTAGGACGAAGAAGTATTAATTAGACTATATTTTTTGTATAAATTGTGGTTACTTTTGGATTACTTTGTTGTCGGCGTAGAATCATATTTCACCCGTGTATGGAGCAGCCGTGTTGTTTGCCGGGATTGCATACTAGTACATACACGTATTATCGTATACGGTCATGCAAGGCCATCATATAAAGCGTTTTAGTTTATTTGGCAATAACTGGCTGATTGCTGGCTTCATATCAGCACGTCTGTGGCTGTCGAGCGTTGAACTGCCAATTTTGGCAGTGCGTTAAGATAACAAAATTTCTGCGGGCGATTCGAGGACCGACCCAAAGTGAAATTGGTCGTCCTCGTTCGCAGACTACAGATTGTCTGTATATCGCACTTACATATATCGCATGATGTGTTTGTCAACAAAAGCAAATGCAACAAAAACAAAACAGCAACAATGTGGAAAAGGATACGTATGTATAAAACAATAGATGAACGATGAGCAGCAGCAAATTGTAGCAACAAATGTTGTTGAAAATTGCCAACGACGCCATTAGCAATGAAATCAAACAAAGCGAGCGTAAAAAACAACAAACAAAAAAAGAAAACAAAAAACAATTGGCAATCTGCGCATTGTCAGCGCGTTGTTGTAAGCAATAAAGAAATAAAAACAACAAACAACAAAAATAAAATGAAAAAGGCGTAAAATGTAATACATGTGTGCGTGTGTGCATGTGACACTAATGCCAACAGACACACGACTCTTGCTGATTGCGCGGGGAAAAACGCGTACAAAATCAACTAACATTTGGCGTGATGCGTAGACAAATCAAATAGAAAAAGTTGAAAAATCATATGCAATATGTGGCAACATTGGCATGACATGTGCATTGGAAAAAAATCAAAAGAAAATAAAAACAACAAATGCAGCCATAATAAAAAATGTTGTAAAACTTTTCGACGCCAGCGGCCAAATGAACCGAAGCAGAAACTGAAGTAGCGACAAATGGCAATGACAAATAAGTGAAAATTAAAAATAAAACGCGATGAAAGAGTGCAGTAATATTGAACATTTAGTACCCTTTCGAAAGAAATAAATGAGATAAGTTTTTAAAATATAACGAGCTAATTAAACAAGTTAAACGTTTAGTAGATTGGAAATGACTTTATTAGAGTAAAGAATTGAGTAGACACTAAGACATTTCCAGCGGAAGATCTACCAAAAACATTATCTAAAGATTAAAAACATTAAATAATGCTTAGAGTAAAAAATAAAATTAATGAAATCCAAAATTACAAGCGAAAATCAAATAAAACTGTGGGTACAAATCGCGCATTTTTACCATATCAAAATAAAAATTAACTGGATATATGTTTTAAAAGTCCCGTGCGACATTATTTTCTTCCACTTTTTGTTGACATCAGCATCTGAATAGTTCCCCTACTAATATTATGTTTATTTATTATTCTTGACATCGAAAAATTGCTCAAATTTAGACTTTGGAATGATTGTAGGATATTTGTACACACATATAACTCGCGCTGAAAGGATTTTTCATCTGACCTCCTCTTTCAATTTGCTATAGATTTTATAATTTTCTAAAAAAAATTAAAAAGCCCTAAATTTTTTCTGAGCCGCGTCTGAGGAGCATATCAAAAGCTCAGAAATACCAATTTGAAGCGACCACCGTTATTGTGGTGACTTGTTATCATGGCCTACTTATGAAAAAAACAAGATACACAAACTGTTTAATTGACTAAACCTTGAGAATATTTGGTGCCAACGATCTGTAATATGCTTAGGTTATCGGTGGAAATTGATACATTTCCAGTTGGTTCGAGCAATAGTGTTGGATTTTTCAATTAGCATGATTTAATTATTTTTAATGCATTTTTTTCAATTTAGTTTTACTTTCTCCAAGTTATCACGCCCCAGAAAGCCATTGTAGGGTATCATTTAAAGCTTGCGGCAGCCACAAGCTGGCAACTGTCAAACAGCAAACACACTAGCAGACAACGTTTCACTAAAATTTCACTTTGACTGTAGCAACAGAGTCGCCGATTGTCAACTACAGATAAGATAAATCACCATTACCAAACAACAACACCACACTCGCCGATTTGTGCTTCCCAGCTAGTTAACGGTGCTTAGCTGACGCGCATTTGGCTGAAGGCAGCTTTTCGCACTGTGAGAGTACTCTCCTGCTCTGCCAGGACTGGGCGAGTAGTGATTCTTGGCGTTGATGTTGTCCTTGTGAATGTTGCTGATACTTTCTCGCTGTTGTTGTTGTTGACGACAGTGACTTTGTCGCTTAGATGCTGATAACGAATTTGATGAAGTGCTAAGGATTTATGTGACCGCCATACTCCTCGTGGTAACCAAAAAAAAAAAAAAAAATAAAAAAAAAATATCGAGAAGATGAGAAACGAAAAGAAGCTTTAACATTTAATCGCGAATTACAAAAAGACTTTAGTCGGATAAAAGCTTACCGTTGTAAATTTGTTTGTTTTATCCCTTCCATTAGGTTAGATTCGCTCGTTCGTTCGTCTGGTGAGTGATACTTTTGTTGGCTTATTGTTTTATTTTATTTTTCTAAGTAGTGTTAAATGTTAAAGGATTAAAATGATTTACACACACTTTGTGGCTGCAAACAAGGGAGCAACAGATGCTGACTGCGGATTTCGTCTGCCACTACATTACTCCATTAGCTAATTATCTGAAAGCATTTTAAATGCCGAAAGCCGAAACAATAATGCAATCAGTTGCAATTATAACCGGTTACTTGTAGTTAGCGGAAGTAGAGTGGGACATTTTCCTTGGAGTCATCATTAGCATTTGAGTAAATAACAATGGCGGGCAGACAATTAATGCTGAGTGTGTGCACTCATAAATATCTAAAGAACAGTAGGGTGGAACAAAAACTTGGATATCGTCTCGTAAAAAAAAAAAAATAAAAATAAAAATAAAAAAATATATGTATATAGGAAAGAAATATAAAATAAGAAAAGAAATATAATAATGTAAGCTAAATTCCTAAAATTAAATGAAACTTAAGTAATAAACTAAAATTACATAATAATTATAACAAAATAAATTAATTAAACAAAAAACAAATCTAAAATATAATACCATATAAAATAAAATAAATTAAATTAACCTAAATTGAATTAAAACAAGAAGTAACAAATATAAAAAAAAAATGAAAAAAATAAAATAAAATAAAATAAAATGACTAAAATACCTTCAGCTCAAATATAAACGAGACTGACTCAATAAAACAAAAACGGTTAATTATTCTTCAATATTTATATTATCCCCTTCAAAATAGTCACCATTAGAGCCGATACACATATCCACCTTTTTTTCCAGCGATGTACGGCCGTCCTTGAACGACTTATACCAATCAAAAATACGTGCACGTGATAGGCAAGACTCCCCATATGCCTTCTGCAACATTTTCATTGCGTCCGTCGCACTTATTCCATTGGAATAACAAAATTTCAAACAAACTCTTTGCTCAACGTTAATTTCCATAGTAAAATTCGAAAAACACACTCGAGGTTGACTTGTTTATAGTGCCGTAAAAAAAACTATGTGACAGATCGCGCTCAAATTTGACATGTAAACATATAACAGTCCTGGAAACCTAAGCAAAAAAAAAAGTATGGCCATATGTCTTGTCGAGTTATGGATAAAGTCTCGTTTATATTTGAGCAGAAGGTAGAATAAAATAAAATAAATTAAAATAAAATAAATTAAATTAAAAAATAAAATAAAATAAAATAAAGTAAAATAAAATAAAATGAAATAAAATAAAATAAAATAAAATAAAATAAAATAAAATAAAATAAAATAAAATAAAATAAAATAAAATAAAATAAAATAAAATAAAATAAAATAAAATAAAATAAAATAAAATAAAATAAAATAAAATAAAATAAAATAAAATAAAATAAAATAAAATAAAATAAAATAAAATAAAATAAAATAAAATAAAATAAAATAAAATAAAATAAAATAAAATAAAATAAAATAAAATAAAATAAAATAAAATAAAATAAAATAAAATAAAATAAAATAAAATAAAATAAAATAAAATAAAATAAAATAAAATAAAATAAAATAAAATAAAATAAAATAAAATAAAATAAAATAAAATAAAATAAAATAAAAAAAAATAAAATAAAATTAAATTAAATAAAATAAAATAAAATAAAATTAAATAAAATAAAATAAAATAAAATAAAATAAAATAAAATAAAATAAAATAAAATAAAGTCAAATAAAATAAAATAAAATAAAATAAAATAAAATAAAATAGAGTAAAATAAAATAAAATTAAATAAAATAAAATAAAATAAAGCAAAATAAATAAAATAGAATAAAATAATATAAAAAGGTGAAATTAAATAAAATAAAATATTATAAAATTATATACACTTTTTTATAAAAATTAAAAACCCTGTGCTATAATCTGTGTAAAATTTAAGTGGATATATTTACATATATAGTCTTATGTGCGCGGCTATTTAATTATCATTAATGAAAATTTAAGTTTTCAAACAATATTTATTTTGATTTTGAACTTAAAAATAAAAGTTGTTTTTAATATTTTTATTTTTGAAATTTTTTAATACTCGTTGGAAAGACATTTTAAACATCCGTCTGGCACCAATCTCTACTAATTTTTTTGAACCATCCTTATGGAAAGTCTTACCCTCGTATTATCTTCATATGAGCTGTATATTTGTGCATTTGGCTTTGGGACATTGTCGGCTTTCAGGTCTCCAAGTACCAGCTAATACCTTGGCGACAACAAATGCTTTCACAAGATTTCAAATAATTAACCCATTGTACATAAACATAACTATAAATATTATAATGCGCATTAGCATGTGCGAAATATTATATGTTTATATGTGCTCACATATGATTCCAAACATACAAGCTAGAGAAACATATGTAAGTATTTTGCTCTCATTTAAGTGGCTCTAATGACGTTAGAGAACTCTGCTTTAGCCAAAATTCATTCATAAATATATAAACATCACATTTGAATTGCTCTTTTTGAGGTCTGCAGAGATTTGCAGCAGTATTATCTACTATATGTATATATGTATGTGTATAGTTGTATATATATTGAAAATAAATTGCAATTAGCATTAGACTTGTAAATTGTAGTTAAGACACCATTATGGAATGGCCCGGAGACAACCAACACTTGAAACATTTAGATCAAATTACCATAATATTATCAGTTATTGGACAAAGCATAAACTGACACAAAATCAAATGAAGTAACATAAAACAAAAAAAAATATTATTCAAACAAACTAGTTTTATTACTGCAATGAAGGCATCTTCTGTTTAAATTTTCAACAAGTTGTCAGTGAGAGCAAAAATTGTCCCCAAACAATGCCTTGATATATATTTTGTCTAGCCAACACCTGAGATCTTTGCTTTTGCTCTCACTACCCGTTTACCACTGCATTACACTGACCATCAGATTTACTTAAGCTTATTACGTAGTCTCATTTTTTGCCTTTCTGTAACTAACTGTATGTATTTAAACATGTAGAAGAGTTGTAAAACTGGCAGTTTAGCCGAAAGCAAAAAAGGATATTCTGAATTTTGCGCATGGTTTTTAATTAAAAATTTTCTTCTCTGTTTATATTTTTGCATTGCATGTATCTAAATATGATATGCTGACGAGTGTGTTTGTACACGGATATACGTTATATCCGTATTTAGTGTTACTCGCATTTAACCACAGCTCTAAATTTCTTTTTTTTTTTTTTTTGTTTTTTTTTTTAGCTATTTTTGTATACGCACTCAGTTAATTTTCCAAGCCACTGAGTGTGCGATCTACTGCAGTGAACTTCATTTAAGCTGATTTCGCAGCTGCAAACTATTTTTTCTTCTTCTCTTTTTTCTCTTTGTTATGTGCCATTTTGCGCTAGTAATTCTTTTTCATTCGCATACCCAGATACCTGCATCCTTTTTAAGGATTTAAGTGCTGCGTTTCCTTTTTGCAATTATTCTCGAGTTAAGCGTGGAGGGTTCACTTGTTTTGCGGCGTTTTTCCTTGGGAAATTTAATGTTGTCTACATTTTGTTAACAGACAATTATTTTCAGAACTTGTGTTGAATGTGGTGGTGTGTAGTTATTATTTATTACACGTTAAATGTTTGGTTATAGTAAAAAAATTCATTTAGTTTGCATTATTTTAATGACTCTACAATTTTAATCGTTTAATCTTCGCTTCAAATTCATTATATTTATATTTTTTTTCTCTAAGGTTACGATTTTTGAAGTTCAATAGAAATTTAAATTAATAAATAATTAATAAAATAAAAAAACTAATATTTGAAATGCATTAATTTATTTAGTAAAAGAAAAAGTAAATAATATTAAAATCAGAACTTTCTTTAGGATAATATTTATTATAAGGTCATAATTCTTTAAATATATTTTTGAGGTATCCAAAGCCTCATTGGCACCAATCTGTACTAATTTCTTGGAACCTCAGAGTTAAGTTTTTTTTTTATTATTAATTTTTTGTCATAAAATCATGTTTTCTTACTAATTATTTATAAACATAAAATAAAAAATAATAAATTTTAATATTTTTAGTTGAATTTATTGAAAATTTGTATGTAGTTATGCTGTTGCTTGCCTAATTGGCTTGTCCCACATGACATTAATCTATAAAACAAATACAGTAAACACAAATAAATAATTGGGCCCAGAAGGAAATCAGTATCAACATATCAGAAAATCGGATTTCTTTTTTTAATATGGCGTACCATTTATAACATTTCATTGAAACCCTATTGGTTATATTCCGCCAGTACTGCGTTAATGTTATGTTTAACTAAAATTAAATCAGTTAAGAATCGCCTGAAAGTAAATTGACTAACCCGTAAGTAAGCATTAAAGCCATCAACTCTATATAAAAGCAACTAAAAATTTTCTCAGACAAAACCGAAAATAAATTGCCACATTAAAAGAAAACCTAGGGCCATAATTTAACGAAGCGTACCAAAGAAGCTTATACTCGCATGTGTGTGTGTGTGTACATGTATGTTGATAGTGAACACCTTATGCTTGACTTATGTTCGTGTTCTGCTAACCACAATAGTTGCATTCTCCTAGAAGGCAAAACAACAAAAATCACTTAGCTTTTGGGTGCCTTTTTTTACATAGCCTGAAGTACATATCTATCGCTTTTCATACTCATTTATAAAAGGTGTGTTTTTAGACATGTTGTTTTCAAGAGTAATTAAAATAAATATAACTTAGCTCCAATATAAAGAACTTTATGGCCGGCTTCATTTTTGAAGAAATTTGATCAATGATTCCCTCTGTTCATAAAGCACAAAAAAGAGTGATTTTCGGAGGATGTAAGAAAGTGCTAAAATTGGCATGTGTATCATCATTACTCCAAACACGGCAATTTTATTTGTTAACGCACGCATTCAACCAAAGGTGAGCTTTACTGTTCAAGAAAATTTTCTTGTGAAAATCGGAATCGGTGATCACCTCGTTTTGTGCCCATTCACTGAACGTGCGATGCGCTTGACTGTCGTTCGGCTTCAATTCTTGCATGAGTTGGATTTTGCAAGCCAGCAAACCAAGAGAATTCTGTAAAATATTCCGTAAAGGGGAATAGCCGATGGGCTAATTTGGATCTAATTCGACACCATGCTCCACAGCAGGAATAGTGTTTTAATGTTTACTCTACGACATATCTAGTGCGAAACCGATCCATGGTGACTCGAATTACCGACTCTGCTGGGCGCTTTTGTTGACCGATTAAAGTACACAGCACAGGATACGATAAATTTGCACGATTTGCGGAGTATAAATCAAGTAACAGCTGCCAAAAAGATCACCCCCGAAAATATTATTTCCTCATTAAGAATCACACATTAAAAAAGCACCCTTTATATACTCCATACATACATATATTGTTTGTACGTATGTAACATTAGTCGTTTAGTTGGCAGTTCCTTCAAAAGTACCTTCCAAAATACCTTATTAAGCGGATTAAAATGCTTCCTGTTTTTAATTGCCGACAGTGTGAACAAATTTTGTGTGGACATGTGATGTGTGTTATACATATGTGTAACGACATGTGCTCAGCCTTGCCTTAAGCCTTGCATTGCTCTCGCATACACATTAACACCTACAAATGTGTTTAAGTTCTTTTCCTGTGTTCAAAACTACTTCCACTTGACTTTCCATTGGGGCTTTCACTTTGGTTGCACATTTCGTGCGTTTTTGAGACTTTCTACACTATACCTATACACTCGTGCAGTCCTTCTGTTTTGGATGTTGTTTGGGCGTGTTGACGGTTACGTTGTTATTACGCCTGGGTCGTGTATTTTTTGGAATTTCGAATTTCCGTGAATTTTTGAACAAAAATAGTGAATTTTAAAATTTCTCTGGGCTACATACACTTGATTATAAGGTTTTAATATGCTAGTGAATATGATTACAGTTTCACCTGCATAATATTCTTTGTGAGATCCATAAAAGTTAAGCGAAATTCGCCGGTCAAAAAAAAAATTAAAAAAAAATTTGCATCGAATTTTGTATAAAAAATTGTATTCAGTATTCAAAATTACTAAAAGTCGACAATCATATACCATACAGTGCGCGTACTCCAAGTAAAAATTCGTATTCATCACTGCTTGTTCTTTATTCTATTCTTATTTTTCGGCCAAAGTCATCCACGTAAACAACTCTCAGTTAGGGCATTCACCTGATTTGTCACAAGATGAGTTTTTCTATTCCCAAGTTTGAAGATATCCATGAAAGAGCAGCATATTCCAACGATTGCGGGATTATAAAATGAAGAAGGAAGCGTGCGGTATTTGAGAAAAACTAATATATAAAATAACAATATTTTCCAAAAAAAAATTAAAATTCAACTTAATAAACTTTTAATTCAACTTAACAGCGAACCGTATGTAAAATGACCTTTCTCCACTTATCCAGTGTTATCCACTTTGAAACTAAATATGAATAAAATGCCTTCGAAATCATTTTTTTATGAAATACCCTTTTTACACGCTTTATATTAGCTTCACTTGTATGTCAGTATGTCTGTCAGTATGTCTGTCAGTATGTCTGTCAGTATGTCTGTCTGTCAGTTTGTAACTTTTTAGCGGTGACGCGATCCCAATATGAAATATTTGAAATGCGAATCGTTGCATACATCGTAGCGTTGACAGAATTAATCAGAGAACGTATAATAATCCATACTAATAATTATTATACGTTCTCTGATTAATTCAGAGAAAAAAAATCAAAATAGAGTTAATTAGAAAAATATATAAAATAAATATAGTTTAAAAAAAACTAAAAAAACACGCTTTTAAAGAATATTAAACTAAAAAGTTGAAAATAATTTTGGAAATAAACTTAAGACAATAGTATATAATAAATATAGTTTAAAAAAACTAAAAAAACCCGCTTTTAAAGAATATTAAACTAAAAAGTTAAAAATAAATATAGTTTAAAAAACTAAAAAACACGCTTTTAAAGAATATTGTACTAAAAAGTTGAAAATAATTTTGAAAATAAACTTAAGACAATAGTATATAAAAAATACTTGTATAATTAAGAGAAAAGCGTGGGGCGCTCGATATATGGAAATTATGGTACAAAGCGCAGCACGCTTTTCTCATTTATTTATATACTATTGTCTTAAGTTTATTTTCAAAATTATTTTCAACTTTTTAGTACAATATTCTTTAAAAGCGTGTTTTTTAGTTTTTTAAACTATATTTATTAATATTAAATTTTAGCCTTGGCTTTATATGTGAAACACTACATCATTCAAATGACCGCTTCGTGAGTTTTTGCAAACTTCAATCCATTTGGGTCACATCTCAGCCATAATTGACGAATGTCGGTTTTCAAGTGCTCATTAATTAAAGGTTTACACGCAAAGACTCGGTGTTTCGCGTAGTCCACAAAAAAGTTCAATGATTTCAAATCGCTCGGTCTTGGTGGCCGGGAAAATTCTTTCGCAGTAAAGCCATATTCGCTCGTATTGTGTGAGATGTAGCACCATCTTGATGAAACCACATATTGTCCAAGTTGTGGCCTTCAATTGCAAGGCAAAGAAGTCGGTTATTATACCACTAAAACGCGCCAAATTGGCTTTGAAAGTCTCGTCCAAGATTGTACATCCTCTGAGGCTTAAATTAGACTATTTTGGTTGTTATTCAAGCACCCATTCGAAATATGTACGGCATTGTGAATGGTCAACTGGCTTCAGTTGCTGTGTGAGCTGAACCTTTTTTTGGGTGTAGGTGTAAGTCCAAGTGTAAAATACGCCATAATGTGCCGTAGTTAAGTCCCAGCTCTTGAGAACGTGGAAAAATAGATACATTCGGGTCTCCGGCTACACTTTCACTTACAGCCACCTCAACCTCATAGGTGAAGCGAACGATGACGCACAATAACCCTCTATAAAACTATAGTTTCATTAAATGTTTCGTTTAAACTTGTGATACTAGTTCAAGCTCTTCTCAGGGCCTTTAGCTTAATCAGAGTTTATCTAACTGTAATAATGAAATTAGCCTTACTAAGCTGAAATTAGCCTTAAAGCGTTAAGAATATTTCTTACTTATGCCAAATAATCCTCACGTAGATGCATACATATGTTCGTAGAGATTTTTGGGCCAGTTTTGCCAACAGCTATTCGAAGGTGTTTCGGCGCACACAATTAATTGAAAGTTGCTCGCCTCGCAAAGTTGTTTGCAGCAACCTAAGACCACTTACGCCTTGTGCCTTACAAATATACATGCAAGCGGAGCCAACTGCAAAATGTTTGCATTAGGCAATGTGTGGTATATACCATATGTACATATGTACACATATATACGTGTATATACAATTTTAGTTGCAGGCATTGCATGTAATGAAATTCTTTGCTTGGCCTCGTGTTGGTAAGCGTTTTAAGTAAGAGTGTAATAAATTGAAAAGTTAACCAGCTTGGAAGGAGGAGAAGGTGTCACAGCCATACAGGTAACACTCTCATATGGAAATAGATATGCGTGTGGGCGTGTGTGCGTGTGTGTTGTTAAGGGGTGCTTAATGCAATTGCACTTATGCTCTCTGCTAGTAAGTTGATGGTGGTAAATTTGTTGTTGTAATGTCGGAAGAATTCAACTCGGCGAATTATTCAACGTCTAGCATTGCTAATTGAAAGTACATTCATACAAACGCCAAGCACTTACCCAGTTAAATACATACTTGCAGGAGGAAATTTGCGCTCTTACTAATAACCAAGCAAACATACGAGTACATACATACGCATGCCAAAGAATTTTACATTTATACTTACACCTGTATAAATACCGTTGCCTTCTAAGTAAAGTATGCTTTTAATGCTGAGAAGAATGTGGGAATGCGCTTTTCGCTTCAGTCAGATGCAGATCACTGAGTTTAAATTTATTTCTAACGTAATTTTGAAATAATCGGTAGTAGTCGATGTGAGAAGTTCACGCAAGTGAGGAAAGGTTTCACGGATCAGTATAAAATAATATCACATTTCATTAAAACCCCATACCGAGAGACAGAAACTATTCTTAGTTAAATTTTTCTATATATGCATTTTTTTGTTTATTTAATAAGTGATTTGGAATCTGTCAATAGAAATCTATAGAGATTCGCTTAATACTTGCATAAAGAACATTCGCATAGCGCTTAAAAAAATTTATATAATTTTATCCTGGATGGTGACTGGTGATGAAAAGTGGATCGGCAACGTCAAAGGAAGAATGGTCGTGGTCGAAGGGCAGTCTAATGGTCTCCAAGCGAGGATTGATGGCCAAGAAGGTTTTGTTGTTTGTTTGGTGGGTTTGTTTGGAGGTTGTTATGCATCCAGCTTATAGTCCTGTCTATGTTCGTGTCTATGGCGAGAGGCATATTGGGCATAAAACGGATAATTCTGACTATGGTAAGTAAAGTCTTCAGTTTAATGTCAAAATAATGAATTACCTTTTTACTAGACCAAAATGTCAGGTAAGCGCAACGATAATTTCATTTTACTATTGTACAAATTTAAGGAAAAAGGTAATTAAATTGAGTAGAATTTCAATTTAAGTAAAACATAAAAACTCCTACATACATAAGCATGCATGTAACTGTGTAACTTAGTCAAAAGTAAGTAAAATCAAAAATATCTGCTGCTAAATTTCTATTAAATTTTTCTTTGTCTATTTTTGCTGCAACAAAGAAATGAACTAAAATAAATAAATATTTTCCCTAAAGTGTTTTCTTTTTCAAACATTTAAAAGATTTTCTAATTGTTTTGAAATATTCAACAACATACGTGATATTTAATAGATTTGTATGTTTTTATTTGAGAAAATCAATTTGCGAAATACATATAAAATTTCAAATAATTATCAGATCTTATAATACAGGCAATTTTTGTTTAATACTGTTGTTGTTATTTTAGTAAAGAAATAAATAAAGATAAAATGCAAACAAAATATTCTGCCTCTGTAGTTGTAGTTGTAGTTGTCAGAAAACAAAGCAAACCTGCATACTAATATTTATGTCTTGACAAATATGAATGAAATTGAATAAATTTAATTGCGGTCTTAAAAACTAATTATACTTTTCCAATTGTTGAACACGTAATAGAAAAGGATATCCTCAACAAAAGAAATCTAAATCTACATTTAAATAAATGTGCGTGTGTATGTGTATTGTATATGAATGATTCTCTGTTTGCAGATGTACGTTACGTAGAAAGCTCAAGAGCAAATTCTTAATCATAAATGTAGTATTATTTTGCATATTTTTTGCTCAAAAACGATTTCTACATACATATAATTGCTTTTATGTGTTTGCATAATATAACACACACATACTCGTATATATACGTGTATATAAATATTTATATGTGATGTGTAAATATTTGATTATTTAAAATTTTGCATTAAGTGTTTATTCAGTGCCTTTGCTTGAGCTGCCTCAGGCATTTTGATTGAATCCAAAGATTTAGATTAAAATAAACGACAGACGATTCTCACCTTTTCCAGTGGACAGTGCAAACATGGGACAGTGGAAAAGTGCAGACAGGCGTTATATTATTTGCATATACTCATATTTATGTATGCTTTTATTCATCCTATAAGTGGACGTCAACCATTTTGTCTCACACAAAAGAAAATTAAATTTGTGCTAAAATTGCTTAACTGTCGGCAAATGGACAAATATATTTGCATTATGAATAAAAATGATAATATCTGAGATAAGAAACGTGTAGGAAATTTCAGTTAGTTGATTGTTGGAGGAATAATTAAATTTTGGCGTTAGATTTCTGCAAAACTTTTTGAATATATTTCACCTTGGCGTCATATAAGAGGCAAATATCTTAAAAGTTTCCGAATCCATTGTCATTGTGAACGCATTACTTGCATATGAGCCAAAAAACTTGAAGAAAGTGATGAACATGTGGCTCTATAGGATACCCCATTTACCATATAAGTTTTTCCAAATCGTCCCGTTATAATTTATTGTGAGCGTTTTAATATTTTTTAAATTTTTTTAAACCATAAATCTCTTAAAAATCAAACCTGTTTTGTTTTAGTTAAAAGTCAGGTCTTTACGCAAATGGATCGCTTAATAACAGCACAACGCATATAAATTTTTAAGAAACTTGAAGTTTGCAGCTGTTACAGATATTGTGAGGCTGTCGGTTTGGTGCTTGAACAACAGTAGTAGTAGTGAACGGCGATTTTCCGAACAAAATGTTCTCAGCGATGAGCCACATTTCTCACTCGGGGGATACTTAAGCGAGAAATATTGTCGCATTTGGTGCTACGAGAATCCTAAAATAATAGAGAAGAGGCCATTACATCAAAACGAACTTACTATCAGTCTTTGGTCCAGAAGGGTGATGGGAGCTTACTTCTTTGGAAACGATAATGGCAGGACCGACACTTTTTTTGGCTTGTAATTGAAGAACACGAGTTGGATAATATGTGGTTTCAGCAAGTTGGTTCCTTGATACACAATGTGAGAGAAATTTCGTAACGCCCTATATGTGGAAAAAATTGTCGAAAATTACTTCAAAGGGATCGGTCGATCGATTTGCAAAACTTTGCGAGCCGGTAATTTGAGTGATGTGATATTTCACACATAATGTCAAGGTTCAAACTTTATAATAAAGAAGAAATTTCATGAAAAACTTTACTGTATGTAAATGCCTTTTATTTACGTTTTCTTTCGTGACAGCAAAAGGGATAATATTGTAATAGTAGTATAAATGGTTTTCTGAAGACCACATATGACACATACTCTCAGGCGGAAATACTATCCGCATTTATTAAGCGATAAATTTCGGTGACAATTGCCACGACAGGGTCTTAATGGTTCTTTTTCATTTTTAGCGTCATAAATATTTAGCTGAAAATTTATTTCAATAAATAACAATATTTCAGACAACTAAAAAATATATACATTAATACACACACCCAAGCGTACACAAGCGCATAGAGTAATTAAAAACACACCTATACACATATGTATTTATCAATTAACAGGTCGCTTTTTGCCAATGATTGATTGATGATAAATTAAATACATACACACATACTTTTAATGCTTATGTATATACCATATGTGTGTGTGTGTGTGTTAGTGTACCTTGCTGCTCAGGTGTGTACTTTTTCCCGCGAAAAATTACAATAATTGCTATTTGGATGACGGCGCCACGTATGAATGGCCAGAATGCCTCAACGCCTGAATGACTGTATAACTGTTTGTAATGAACAGCCAATAAGTGGCCACCAATGGATGACAACAAGAGAATAATTTTCTACTCATTTAACTGGAAAATTAAATTTACCGCCCGCCAACGTTTATAATAAATGCGTAGGCATGTAATGTCGATTAAGGCGGCTTTTAATGTTCGGTTTTGTCATTTTGTTGAGTGTGCAGTGCAATGGATTAACAACAATTGCACAAAAAATCGTTATAAAATTAATGTTGAAACAAATATACCAACACACACACACACACGCCCGCACACATTTATATCAATATTTATATTTATATCCGCAACTACAGGGCGTGCATATTAAATGAAGTAGGGAAAATTGATAAAATATGAAAATTACTTTTCTTTTGAAACACTTTTGTTACGGTAATTAAATGCGCATTAAAACGAGGACGAGGGAGCAGAAGCAAAAAGTAAGCCAAAATTTACAATTTCAGAGATTTGTTTATTTATTTGCTTAGATTTGGTGTGAGTTGATTATTGGTCCATTGGTTCAGCATCAAAGCTGTTGCCAAGCTGATAAGGCGATCAGCATGGAAGGAGCGGAATGGAGAAATGCCCGCCGCACGTCATTAAGAAGCTACTTGCAAATGAAATTAACTGAAATGAAATTAAGTTTATTTTCCTTGACTTTGCATTTTGCTTTCACTTCCTATTTATTTATTTTCATTTTTTCTCCTTAAATTTCGCCCACAACATTTACACAAAGGCTGACCAGACTGTGGCGAATGAAAAGTAGCACTCAAGCGAAAAAATATGAGAATGAAAAAAAGCGTGGGAAATGAAAACAAAAGAATTAAAGTTTTAGCATTACAATAATGTTATCAACACTTGGCCACAAAAGCGCGTTCGAGCTAAGCGTTTTAGCGGTGCTGAAAAATTCACTCAAAAGGAAATTTTACAAAAAAAATAACAAAAAAAAAAAACAACAAAAAAGTGAAATAAACTTTGTTCTTTTTATGTGCTTTTTTTTGGGCTGCTGAGCAACCAAGCGAATGATGATAATGAGTGAATAGCGATAGCGAAAAATTATTACTTGAATATCACAAAAAAAGTGATTTTTTTTGTGATTCATTAAATTTTTGGGCGTTTAAAAAGCAGGCAATTTTTTTAGTATTATATCATGAGTGTATACATATATATATACGTAGCTATTATTCAGGTATTGGCGAAAAAATTCAGAAAGGCAATAAGTTACATATATGTTTTTATTTTTTTCTATCCCCTCTATGATCGATTATGGTCTGAATTTGTGAAATCACACGCTTTCTCCCTCGCTGAACAGATATACCTATGTGTTTATGTTGTACGGTTGGGCCATAAGCATACTTTAGTTCACCACCCTCCTATAAGCGAATAGCGGCGATTCGTACGTTAGTTCGGTGACTTACCACTTCTGGTGGATGGATAAGAGTTCTTCGGCAAGTTTTCCACATACAGTGGCTTTTTACCTTTTTACGCTAGTTGACACGTATTTGCAAGCATGTTTTTACTCTTAACTTCCCACATTCTTTAGTGAAACAATTTTATAATTTTTTTTATTAAATTATTTTGTGCTGGCCTCTTCTAGGAATCCTCTTCGGTACTATTATTTCTATATTTACATTTTCTTTTCATTATTATTATTGTTTTTTGATAATTATTAGTTTTGCCTTTTGATGCATGGAGCCATAGTCAACCACAAATGGGAAGTTTTGTTGAGTTACTGTTGGAACACCTATGGAGCACATTAGGCAACATACAGCGACCTTTATAACGGAGCGACCCCGAAATCTTGGTATTTTAAAATTCTTGTAAAAAAGAAAGCATTTCGGGGATGGGGATGGGCAACGGTTCTTTCCAAAAAATAATCAAACGGAGTCAAATTGCAGCTGTAAAGTGTCCGATTGGCGTCGCAGCTACGGCTAATGTGCGATATTCGAGAACAGTGCGCAACGGAACGGTTGTAACGTTGATCGTGGTGAACGTAGCGTCGTCCTGGTAAAAAAAACCACGGGTCGTTATTTGGAACAAATATTCTCTGAACTTGGCACTATAATGCTAAGTATTGACGACGATGGCAACTGTTTCCTTGTGTTTGAAGAAAAACGGACCTCGTTGAGGATGCATTGGCATTCATTGATATGTATGGGTTCTCTGAGCCCCACTTGGAGAAGTTTCTATTGTTAATGTAGTGAAAATGATTTTTCAGTAAAAATGCTTATCTTACGCTAAGCGAACTTAACCTCACTGAGCGATTCGCGTGGCAGCTCCTGAACGAATTGAAGTTTATAAGCCTTCATACCAAGATCCCCATGCAAGGAATGATCCATGTTGGTTAGGGACAATTTAAAAGTGATTAAGTTACAATTTGGTGTCTTTCAAAATCTCTTCAACTGACTTTTCCTGCGGAAGATGATTTAATGCTCTGAGCCATACACTTTTGCAGTACATATGACTCACGAGTTATTAGAATAAGCGCCAGTTCATATGACATTTTCAATATTCTTGTTACAAGTGACGGAAATCCAAGTTGTACAATCATAGAAATCGCTTATTTAATTTTTATATTTTATTACTGCATTAGATTTATGTGATTGAAAGTGTTGTTGAGATACCATAAATGCAAAAGTCAAAATTTATTTGAAATGATGGTTGATAACAAAGTTAAGTGGGTCGTTTTCTTATTGAAAGTTTCTCCCTAGAACTTGTTTATATAAATATCAAATAAATTTTTCAGGTATTAGATGTAATACTTATATATATTTCAAGGCTGTTACAAACTGTGACTTAAACTCGTAAATAAGTTGGAAAGCAAAACAACCAAAATAAATACAAAATCTACAATAATACCTCGAAAACGAATTACCTAAACGATTTGAATTCAAGAATAACACCTTAAAGAAAACATAAATATAGATATATATATATATATATGTGAACGGAAGCTTTACATTTTGAAAACAAACAATTTGTTAATAGAAATGTCCTGCAATTTGATACTATTGGACATTTCACGCACTTGATATTGCTTTTCAACGCATTCCAGCTCATTAAAATACTCACACCCTTCTTCATGGCATCCAAAATAAAGTGCGCCCGAGGTCCCAAGTACGCATAAAAGGTGAATTCAAAATGGTTTTGCTGCCCGAAATTCATTTGCTATTCCGCTCAAATACACACAAACCCTTTACTTTTCTTTCAGCCTCTAACACTTTTCATTGTTTCGTTGTTGTGGGTGTGAATTCTAATGGGACAAGGCAAAAGAGAGAGAGAGAGAGAGAGAGATAGAGCGGTTGCTGGTCCCGCGTTGAATGGTTCAACTAATCGCATTCTCACATCGTGTTGTGAACTTTCCTTGCAGCAACTGTTAAAATCGAAAATGAAAATGTAATTTAGCCCCGAGAGAATTGTTTAGCATTTTAGCCTTTTCAAAGCACCGTTAATTTGTGTTCTTTGTTCTTCTTCTTACGCGCGGTCCAGCTGCTATCTGCTGTCACCAAAGGGCGAAGCACGAAAATAATCGCATTGGAAATAAATTTCAACGAAATTACTGCTTTGATAAGACTTTATAAAATTCTAGGAAAACACTTACAGTTGTATGTGTGAAGACATAGAAGTAAAGTAAAGTGTAAAGTGTCAACGCGCAAACTCTCTTTTAATTTACTGTAAGCGGAAATGGCGAATTATTTTCATGATTATCTACATCAACACATTTTGCGCGAAAGGGCGGCTAGCCAGCCCAGTATGCGTTCGCTTGTACATGTGTGTGTAAATGCCAGTTTATGCAAAAATGGTAATTTTTGTGCTCTTGAAAAGTGCCTAGAAGCTGTTCGAACACCTCCTTTGTACTTTAATTCACAGTGGAAATTATTTTCAAATTTTGTACGTGAATTACTTTGTGAAATATTTTCCAACTCATTATCTTCGAATTATTTCAGCGAAAAGTTAAGTTCGCTTAAATGCCGATGGGAAATTATCGCCAGTGATAATCTACATTTAGGCGCTTTGAAAATAGATTTCTGTGCATGGTTGTGGCGAGTACGTGTTTCTACCGTGTTCAACTAGCTGCCGTGTATATGAAAGTTTGATACAAATGAGTACCTCGAAATACTCCGCCCCACAAAATTGAAAAAGTGACTTTTGGAAAAAATTCTTAGAAAAATATTTTATATGTAATATATGTAATACATATATTTATATGTTTAAATTCTTAAAGCCATAAAGTCCATAAATAATACTTACATTATCAAGTTATTCTCCTTTATGTTTCAAATGGTAAATTAAATCAGAAAAATCAATTAAAATCACACAATAGTCGGGAGTATTTTAATTTGCCGCTCCTCGGAAATTAACTCATTATGCCTTTATGCCTTTACTTGTCATGCTGTTCGCACTTTTGTCTCCTTCTGCTAAATTAGATACCCACCAACCTATCTTATGAATGCGCCACATTGTATTTATTAATTAAATTTCCTTCTCTTAGCTTCATAGTTAAGCGAAGCGAAGAGTATTTAGACTCATTTCACTAACAGAAAAGACGTTGGTCTAGTAAAATCAGAGCCAGAGGAAGAGAGAGAGAGGTGTAGTGGGTAGTGAGGTATTCTTTGCATAAAATATTCATTAATTCAAGGAAATTGGTGTCGATAAGTGGAAACAATATAAAAAAAAAACGTAAAAAATAGTAAATAGAAATAAAATATAAAAAAAGATGTGTGTAGAGATGATAAAGGGGAAGAGAGTGTAAGAAAATTTAACTTGTATTGCAACTAAGACTGAGAGATCCCCATCATTATTTCTTACAACATTTAAATTTATTTAATATACAAGGAAATTTGTTTATGTTATGCTCTAATGAACTCAGGTATTTAAGAGTCAACTTGACTTTGCCCTCGATTTCGTCCACATGGAATCTCAAAATAGTTCTAAAAAGCCATTAAATTCGTTTCTTGCGTTGCTTATTTATTATTTATAACACAACAGTAGATCGGTCTTTAGCCCACTATACCATATATCTACATTCCTAATATTAGGCAAATCAAACTAGAAATGCGATTTTTTTTCGAACTCCCAGAAGAACGCATTCTACCTATTTTAGTTTAGGCCCAAAGCTTTCTCTGTGGAAAATTTCATGTGGATTGAACGATTTTAAAATAATTACAATTTGTTCTATTAGATCAGTCCTAAGTTCATTTCACAGAAGTTTTTTCTTATTGAAGGCCTAGATCACACCCTCTAAGTTACAGCTCTCTACTATCAGTGGTTTAAGTTGTGGCTTGATCTCTCGCTTATTCAGGACAAAGGATTTTCAGTCAACGTTTTGTATGTACCTGGCAAGTTCAGTTGAGTTTGAAACTTGGTAATGACAATATCGGTGTAAAGTTAAGCGGAGTAAACTGTGCGTTTTAATGGAAAATATTAGAGGCCGCTTTATCGAGTGCCTGTTAAAATCTAACTTCTCTTTAAACACGATTTCGTTTTTCCTTTCTTCCTCTTCGCAGGACTGGCACCTTTTGTCTAATATTAAATAAACATTTAACAGGAGGTCGAGAAAATGAAAACAAATTTATAATATCGTTAAATTTAACTGCCTGTTTCGTAATCCTTACATTAACAGGCACTCGAAGAGTTGTAAAAAAGTCGTCGTGTATACCTAGTAAAAAGGGAAAAAACTTGGGACTTTTATTTACCAAACCAGCTATTGAACTCCATGCTTGTAATTATTTCTAAGATAAGTAAAAAAAGTGAAGACCACTGTAACTATTTTAATATATTCCTTGTTGAAGAAACCTTTAAGTTTGCTTTTAGCATTTCTATCATTTTAATATTGAAATAAATTCCTTATATTTCCTGTAAAAGTCCACCTTTGGCGAAAGCTATACCAGCACATCGTCCCTTGCTGATGATAACTTATATTTAGCCTTTCATTACAACTAAAAGAAAAGTGTAAAACAATAACAACTACATTACTTTCCTTCGATTTTCTTCTTTCTTCAATACGTTCTTAAGTTGTTGTAATATGTAATGACTGGCGCAAAGAGTCAACCAAACACCGATACTGATCTCCGATACTACCTGCTTCGTTGGCAGCGTGCAACGGCTGCTACAATACAACGGTACAACAAACAATTTCGCTTGAATATTTTAATTGGCAGCATTTCTTGAATGACAATGAGAGCATATCACAAATTCAAGAGCCAAAATGTCGTTGCGTGCCTACGGAATGAAAGGTGTTCCCAATGCGGATGTGGCAGAAATTAAAACATTTAAGCATTTCGACACCGACCACAATTGCAACAGACGCGAAAATAATATTAATTATAACTACGCAAATACAAACTAACATACACACATATGTTTCATATGTACATTGTGTATTCCGCTTGTCTCTGCTCATACGAGCATTTCACCGAAACTTTATCAATGCTTGGCTGTGTGTGTTTTCTTGAATTCAGCAGTTTTCTGGCAATTCTTCGCAGAACTGTTGCCGTACTTGAGTACTTCTTACAATTATCTGCTGACTCTATTTGGAGTTGACAGCAATAGCTGGAGTAAGGAAATGGAAAGAGAAACAACAACATCAACCAATTTTCGTATGCTTTGATGCGCGAGAATTCTTACAAACACATACACACACGCATATATACTAAAACTGGCCAAACGATTGCGAGATGGACGCGGGATATTCTCAGAGGATCTTAAGGGGTTAGGGGTAGTCAGAGGCACGAAAAAATTAGAATTTTCAGTTTTTTTTTTTTGCTATTAAATAATTTTATTTTACAAAAGTAGTGATATGGTATTATTAAACAATGTTTTGACTTGAAGTCACGAAAATTTCGAAAAAAAAAAAATTTTTCCGAAGTTACAGCTGTCTGTGTTAACCCAGTTCCAAAAAAAGGTCCTTGCGGTGACAATCATAAGTCCTTGGAGATTCATCTGAAATCAATCGGATAAAAAAAAATAGTTTTATAAATAAATAATCCTGGGCCTGATCGAAGGATTTTATTTTTTTTCAAAAATTAACAAAATGGCGGCCTCAGGAAATTTTTTTCTAGATTTTTGGGAAAAAATCAACAGTTAATTGGTCTTAAAAAATCGAAATTTTTCACAAAATAAAAATCCTTCAATCAGGCCCGAGTTTATTATGTATTCTACAAGCTGTATAAATTTCATTAAAATCAACTGAGCGGTTTTCGAGTTACAGTTGTCACCAGTTCAAAAAACATATTTTTGAGAAAAACGCGTTTAAAGTTTCACACAGCGCTTTGAAAGGCCCGAGCTCTCTTTGTTATTTGTCGAATAACTTAAAAACGAATTATCGGATTAACTTGAAATTTTCAGAGATTATTTTTAAGATATTATACTTAACGAAAATGCAAAAAAAAAAAATTTTTTTTTTGAAAATCCTGACTACCCCTAACCCCTTAATGACTCTATATTTACGTCTACTAAACTTGACTAGCATTTTGTGAGGGAAAGAACTAGGAGATCGCAATAGCCAAGTGGTTAACATCCAAAAATTACAAAAAATACATTTTTCGAATTGCGATTGCCCCTTGACAGGGAATGTCAAGCCCTCAGAAAATGTCTGACATAAAATAAAAGCTCGGCCGTTTGGAGGCGGCTTAGTATAAATTGTTGATCCTCCATAAAGTGGAGGAAAGGTTAGTTTGAACATCGCTTCAGCGGTTACAAAACGTCAATTATACAGTGAGGATAGCACCTTTCCATCTGCATTGAATAAATATGGTAGGATGCAGAAAGGAACCGTATACTTTTACACTCAGAAGTTGCTAACGTTTTTCTTCGTCCGGGATTGCCGACATTTATAGGAAGTGCTTGGCTCACTGTCATGGCAGCTCAACGCCTACATAATCAGGGTGCCATGCTATAAGATACATTTCGAATGAAAAAGCAAGTGAGTTGACCGAGTCTGAAATATCTATTGAGAAAACCGAAAACATTTGAACAAGTAGCTCAAAATAGATAGAATTTCATATTTCGTTATCGTATAATGAAGCAAATTTGGCTAAAGCATAACAGGACAGGAACTAAGATTCGCTAAATAAGCTAGAAAAACTACATATAGACATACATACATACATTCACAGAGTAACGAGTCTTTGGCTCATCAAAAGCCATTACCCCAACTACGTACTAGAACGTAAGAAGAAAACATTTGTCCATTTTCGCTGCGAGTACCCAACTCATCCATAAATTCGACATCTAACATTTGCAATTGTTTCATTTATTTACTTGCTTTTGTTAACTGGGTTGCCTGCATTGGTGAATTGCTGAGCACACGAGTGTATGAGGACTACTTACACCTTTGCTTCTTTTTTCCTGCTACCGTGCCAATACCAAACTACACCATTTTTGTTTTTGCTGTTTTCTCCTTTTACATATTATATTGTTATGCACATACCTACAAGCGTGTTTTAATTAATTTCTCATTCTTTGACAATTCACAGCTGCTGTTTCGGCTGCTTTTGTTGGTATGCGACGATTGGCAAGAGAAGTGAAGGAATTTCACATATGACAACAGACAAAATGCATGAAAAGGAAAATTGTCGAAGTAGAAGAAAAGCAAAAAGAGATGGAACTTAATTTCATACTTATTCACTTATATACAGATACAAATTGAGGAATACGTGAACTTAAAAACTCCTCTGTTGTTTTCGTAGTCATAAGTCGAAGGTGAAAGTTGACTATAATTTCATACATACATATATGTATATAGGTATAATATAACGAATTCAAAAAATAACTTGTGGGTGTACCAATGATTAAAAAAAATGCTTCATTTTTAATTTTATTTGTTTTATAATAATTTTATTTAATTAATATTTTTCCTTATAATTAAGCACTTAAAAACTATTCTCACAAAAAAAAAATTATAAAAATAGGACAAAATATGTAAGATAATAATAGTGTTTTGTTATTGTTTATGCATCAATTTATGTACTTTTTATTTTTTATTTTCTTAAATACAATGTACTATCAAAAATTTAACTTAACTACAGAAAAGCACACACACAAATGTACGAACAGATATGTTTCTATGTTTGCATGTGCTTGTGTTTGTTTATGTCATATTTATGTTGTATTATTAAAAATGCATTAAAAATTTACGATAAGTACGAATGTTTTTTAAAACAAGTTAAAAATGTTACTTACACATACAGGTAAATTTATAAAATATAATGAACAAGAGTGTTGATAAAATGATTTTAAGATTTCTACATTTACGTAAATAAATTCTAAAATAAATGCAATGGAAATATTGTTGTTATTGTTATGAAATGAAAATGTAGTTTACAACTTTTACAACAACAAACGTGTTATAATTTGAAATATTAAATTTTATTATTTTCTTTTTATTTTTATCTCAATCTTCATTGTGCAGCTGGTAATAGAAAAATTTGAGAAGAGATTATTTTCTTGAAAAATATGCTTTACTGTTTAGCATTCGTTCGGAATCTGTGAATGCACTTAGACTTAAGAGCTATGGACTGCGGCTGCTTTAATTCACCTGTGAGTTTTATTTGTAATATTTATTTAAGCTTTTGCCATTTATGTATTTAGAGTGGTCTTTTTGGAAATAAATTTAGCTAGATTAATTTGAAGTCTACATGCGACTGTAATGTTTTCTTGAAATTATTTTATTTTTATTTATTTTAATTTTTTCTTTAAGCAAATTATAAGTTTTATAGCAAAAATGCCCACAGACATAATATAGTAGTATTTGTTCGATAATAGTTAGTTAAATGCATTCAAACTTAACATCACATTGCTTGTCGGTTTATGTTTTTGTTGCTAATAAGAGTTAGCGTTAGATAATTTTTTTTTTCTCTTATAATTCTAATTCTTCTAAGACAAGTTGTTTTTAGATTATTTGAAATATATTTTAGTGTTAGTCAATGCAAATGGACTGTATAGGTTTTGTGTGTTTTTTTGTAAGTGAGTGAGAGTGAGTTTTAAGCGAGTATTCAAGAAGCGCCGGTGACAGATTAAGAACTTGTAGGTGAATGAACCAATTTTATAATTCGTAGGAGGAGGAGTAGGGTTTCATTATAGAGTAAAAATCGGAGTTTTTGGTGCTTTTATTAAATTGTTCAGGGTTTTTGGAAAGAGCTGAGAGTGAAAAAAAAATAAAATTATAAATTTAATAAACCGAAAAAAATCGTATACTTGTTTGCGTTGAAAATTCTGTAAAAACTAATTATGTGTCGAATTTGAAAAGGCATTCAGATTTTAAAACAATTTGCAAAAATGACTTTGAAAATAATATGTTTTGCTCAATAGGCCTGCCACACTTTTCTAAGGAAATAATCGCTAGAAAATTACTCGAAAATAATTCTCCGGCAAAGAATTTAAAAATGAAAATTTAACACAAAAAAAAAAAATTATAACAATAAATAAATAAATAAATAAAAAATAGAATAAAATAAATAAATTAAAATTTCGAATTGCTTTTTTTTCATTTCTGTTGTAGTTTTTGTAAAAATTATGTTCCAATATAAAAGTGTAACTTAATGCTATCAGTTCAGCGCCAATTGTTCACTGTATTATTTTTGCGATAAATTCTTTCTGTGTTTTATTGAAGTTTAGTTGCTGTCAACCACAATTGCTTCTGCTGCTGTTGCTTCTTCATAATTCATTATGTACGTATGTATATTTGCTTGTATGAAATTATTGTTTTTGTTGTCGGTATTTAGCTTATGTATTTAATGCCTATTTATTTATGTGTATATGTATGTATGTAAAAACTAAGCTGAGCTGAATCTCTTACACACTTATTTATTTATTTATTTAATTGTTTATCGCTTTTTGTGCTTTTTGTATTGCAATGGATTTCGTATTTAATGTATTTAATGTATTTAATTGATTTATTTCACATTTTTAAGCTTATTGTTGTAATAATGGCGTATGCATGCATGAGTGTGTTTTAATTGAATTCCGTTTATCTATGTTTATGCGTTTTTTTATTGCGATTTTTTTTTATTATGCACTGTATTTATGGATTTATTTATGCTTGAAGCTGTCTTTATATTTTATTTATGAGTTTTTTGCAATTATTTATGCGGGAACTTTCGTTGATTTCATTTATGTATGTATGTGTATAATGCTGTTTTTATACTTTACTATGTGTATTTCATTATGCATTTATTTTTATTATTATTTTTAATTGTTTGCTATTAACTTTAAATATGTATCTTATTCATAAATGAAGTATTTATTATGTAGTTTGTTACTCTGTATTTTTTCACTTAGTTTCTTTAGGTATAATGCGATTGCTTGAGTGTATTCAAATTTTGCTTGCTGTTGCCAAATTTTTGTTTCAATTGTTATAATTTGAATATTTGTAATTTTTTTTTAAACATCTTTGAACTGTTGGGATAAGCGATGTTTTCGAGTTTTTTCCCCCATAAAATACATTTTTGAGTACTCTTAATTTCACACATATTCGAATTGTATCGATGGTAGTGATGTTGTGAGCAGTCATAATATAATTTCTTCAAAATTACTGGACCCTCTTTAATATGAACTTTTTAAATGGACGTTAGCTGTAACTGAGTTTGTTGATATCAGACATTATTTTTACGAAAAACGTCATTGGGGTGTTGATTGCTGAAATTCTGACGGGAGGAGCATTGCTGGAAGAGTGAATACGAAAGCAAAACATATAATAAGCGGTTAAAATAAACATTTATAGTGATGTTAGTATAAGGAAAAAAGAATGAAATTCAGCTGTCAATTAAGTAGTTATTTAAGTACTTTAGCTCTATTCATCTTTAATAATAATATGCAGGCAGTCGTAAATATATACTCGTATGTATTTACATTAGTCACAATTTTATCTGCTTGTAATAAATGTTATTTTAATTTCATTTTAATTACACCTGTAGGCATTTATATCAAATTTATACAGTTGTCAATACTATTGTATATAAATACGCCAGCCATGTGCATGTGTATATACCATATGTAGTTATGAGGAGCGTGCCAAAAATGAGATACATTTTCAATTTAATCGAGCTACGTACGAGTACGAGCACAAAGTAGGTGGACTAAATTCTAGAAGGTTTTACAGTTTTTTATATTTGAAAAAAAAAAAAATAATAATACGTGATACTTTAGTATAAAATGTAAGCTATTTTTTGACAGAGTTACCATTGCAAGTGGTGAAACAAGGCATCAAGTTTATATTCCCTTACTTGAAGTATTTTCCCGCCAACCTCTTTGTACACTTCTGTACAGATATTCGAGAATTTTTGTAATTTTTTCGTGTAAAATAAATCAGGAAATTTGCGAAAACATCGCAAAAAGTTCATTCGCAGTCGATTTGCAATAATTTCATGATCAGTCATGTACACACTTACGACTGTTTTTAAACTCGAGACACCACTTATATGTATGTACACACTCTTACAATAAATAGCTTTATCTCCTTCAGCATGAGAGCCTCAATACACTTACTTTCTGGATATGCTTCGAGTAAAGAATTTTTCTATTAGGGTTAGCACACTCGTACAGATGTCTTCACAGCAGTCAAAGAAGCTTGAAGTTTTTTGTAATTTTTAAATATAAAAAAAATTTTTTGGTGGCAACTCTGCCTGAAACTGTCTTTACAATAAGTAAATAAAATAATATTTATATTATAATGTTTTTGGTTAGCCGCAGGTGTTCCCAGAAAATCCATACTGTCATTACCAATTTTTTGCTCTCTTTTTCACTCAAAGCAAAATTCAAACTAGCTCTAATTAGTAAGCAAACTGTTTTTGACATAATTATTAAAATAAACGGTATTTAATAACTGTTATATATTTAAGAAATCTACATTAAATATTCAATGCTTTGACGTACTTTTGACATATTGACCCACAACTGCGCATTCATTAGAACAGGACACCCACAACTACAATTATGAGCCTACTATGCACGTCATGTCATACAATACATACGAGTACAAATAAGGATATAGTGGCATTCAGCAGTGTGTATTTACAGCTACAATTAACTTATGAAATATTTATGAAACCGAACAACTTTAAGTGGCAATTAACTTATGAAATATTTATGAAACCGAACAACTTTAAGTGGCAATTGTGACCATCACAGCCACACCTAAGCCAATTTACTGCGTTGCCACCAAAGACACGCCAGTTTGGTAGACCACAAAACTGAGGTCTGTTACAACACCTGCCTCAATGAGAGCCGTTTTCCCAGCTATCTGTGTATGTGGGCTGAGTGGCAGGTGTCAGAAATATATATGTGTGGCGTAGGAGATTTTTATAAACTTCTTTTTAAATATATGCATAATTGGCTGATATGACATGCATGTCGTGAGTACATTTGGAAAAAATTCGGTGTCAAATGTAGATCAAATTCCAGTGCGAGTATATGTAAATAGCCTAATAGATATATATTAGTAGAAGATTCTTCTATTTCATTCAATTTGGATGTCATAATTGGTATTGTAAAGGAAGATATAGGTAGAGCATGAAGAGAAGTCCTAATTAAGCTTCAAATAAAACAATATCTGGTCTAGTGAAAAGAAAAGAATTTAAAATAATTTGTTTTTTTTTTTTCAAATAGGTTGTGCTCTGGTGAATTTATTGGAAGAAAAGTTAGTGTGTATGTTAATTTTAACATAAAGTTTCTGGTGCCTCTTCCCTTCTTGAAAATAGGTTTTTCAATACACGTGAACATCCACAAAAATTAGTCCACACAGACTACTTTAGTATATTTGATTTGAACTTCTCTGTGGAAAAAATTTTCTTTCAAAATTTTGCTAACTGATATTAATCTTCTATTCTAATGAATCTCATAATATTAAGTGAATCATTATTATGGGAAATGTGCGCCGAAGTCTATGCTTCGTTTAGAGTTGTTAAAATTTTGAATGCACAAAATAATATACCTATATGAAGTAAAATATTTTTTCTAGCGTAATTATACAATAGTTATCATAGAATAAATACTATTTATTGTAAGAGTTGAGAGAATAGGTACGTTTTTTTTTTTCAAATTACCACGCTACCTTTTCTCAGTGTACTACATTGATTTCTATATTTTCGCCAGAAACCCATAATTGTTCAAATTGCTTTATGCTAACAAAGTCTGATTATTCTACATACAAACAAATACATTGAACTTTATATACAATATATGTATTATACATTGAACTCACCGCTTGTTTCTTTTCCCACGACTTCATAGCAGTTTTATATTTTTCGAACTCGTGACACCAATCCGAATAGATTTTCTGATAATCGTTGCTTTTATTTGGGGGAGTGCACCTAAAAAATTACATAAAAAATGAAAAAAAAAAATATTTTGAAATATTATTCTCAAGTAAAATATATATTATTTACAGCGCTGCCGATAACAAGTGTTATTTCACGTACCTGTGTGCATCGACAGTGATATTGTAGCTGCAGAGCAATGAGCCGCCCAGATGACAGTCATAGCGACCACCATCCGCCTCATTCACCGATACCACAACCAAACCACGCTCAGTGGTCTCGATGTACTTGGTGGGGCTGTACTTGATTTCGTAGCTGTATGAAATAAAAAAAAAATTGTTGTAAAGGAAAAGAATAATGATTTGAATCAGTAAATTGCTTTCCCTATACAAAATATGTAAGGAAAAAAAAGAAACAGCAAACTCACCGTCCCTTCTCCTTTGAGTGGTGATACCAGGTCACCTGCTCGTTCTTCAGCACCTCAGGTATTTTGACGAAGCAACCCAAATGCACGCTCTGCCCATAGGTGACGATGATTTTCTTCTTCAATACACTAGAGTCGCAAATATCACTCGTCTCGTTGGCAACATCCTGCAATTGAAGGACGTGTTAGATATATGTATGTGTGTGTGTAAAGTACAGGAAATCATAAAAGGATATCGTCGAAATTTGCATGCAACGCAGCGATGAAGGTGTCGTAGTGGAAAATTGCACGAATGCAAATATCAAATGCGTGTGCTCTGTGTGTGTGTGTGTGGCATGTAACTGCTGCTAAGCCAATCGACTGTCTCATCTATCTATCCATCTATTTATATACACGCTGCCGGCATATCTTGTCAATCATTTTACAATTTGCCATTTGTCTGTCTGCATGTCTTACTCGACGTCTGTGCGCGTAGCTCAATGTCTTAGTACCCACCTCAGCCCATCGCACTCCACACCTGGTGTACCTTGCAACCGGTTGCTTTGCATCAACATTGATGATTTACGCTTGCGCTCAGCGCCTTCTACACGGTTTGTTGTCGCAAGCAATTTGCAAAAATAAACTCACACATACACATACACACGAGTGTCATGGTCTACATACCTGCAACAAATCCAATTCATATGGGCGACATGTGTTCGCCTCCTTGTCCCAGCCACAGTAGGGATCACGCACACAACGGAAGCAATTGTCATAACGTCGATTGCACATCGCCAAATCGATTTGCTTGATGCGATGATCTGTGGCAACATAGAGCGATTTACGTGCCTGACTGATGCCCATCATCTGTATCGCTTCGTTCGGTGCCACATCGAAGATGTCAAGCAATTTCGATAGCGATTCACTGTTACGATAGTACTGTACGATTTTATAGATGCGTCCCAAGTTCGTGCCCACATAGTAGACGGTGTATTCCTGATTTAGTATGTCAATACGTATTCTGAGGGGAAGCAGAAAAGTGGAGATTAATATAAAATATACACTGGGCTCGGTTGAGTTATAGCAAAAGGAGAGGGAACTTTAAATGTACTTGTATTTTAAATATTTTTTTTTAGTTAAATTTAATTAAATTTAATTAAATTTTTCCTATTTAGTATTTCACTGCACCCCCAACCACCACCAAATTTGCAGCCATGCAATAACCGCAAAACGGTGAATCTTAACGAGAAATCAATTAAAATCGCTGATATGAGCACTCATGTAAGCGATAAAGAAAGGATTTCGTATTTATCTCCCTATCTTTTCCATGTGCATGCTGAAATCAATGAAATCCTTGTTATCTGATAGGGATTATTTTGATGATGGCCATCGCGCTTGGAGCCCACACTGTGCACTCCTACATGGCTGGGCATATATGGAAATAAAGGCATTAATAAATCATTAAAAATTCATATAATATGATGCATGCAGTACGCTCACTCGGCCATTAAAAGCTACGGCGAAATTGGAAGTGAGAAAGCAGGATTGACGGAGAAGTCGCGCGGCACGCTTAAGATTCACCTGTACGGCTGGCAACAATCATTGTTTGCCATTTAAATTTTTCTTAATGTAAAAATCAAAAATGCACAACGTAAAATATATAATTATAAGCCACAACAACTGCAGCAACAACAACGGCGGTTGAGAGAAATTAAGTGTGCATGTGAAGTAACAAAAGGCAATATCCTTCATTATTATTGTGCGGAAAATTTCATAATGGCATGGAGTGAATTTAATACACGAAATTATGCAGAGAAAAATAATAAATAAGAAATAAAATTTAAAGCGAAAAAAAATAAAATAAAATAAAAAATGCTGCGCAATTCTCTCTTACAATATTATTAATACACGATTTAAGCAGTACCGAAACTCCGTTTGTTTTTGTTGCTTTTGCCTACTTATAGACGCTCAAAGGCATATTAAGTGCACAAGTAGCGAATGGCACAGAAATTATTGAAAACAATGAGAGAGAAAAGGAGAGACGGCGGAAATGATGATGATGACAGCAAAGAAAGTGAGGCAACGAATGAAAAATGAAAATCCCCAGAAATGACCGCCGTTAGCATTGTAATATAATGTATGCCACAAACATTTTAATATTAATACATAACAGCTAGAAGAAGCATCAACCAAATGGCAAGTATTGTATGGCATTCACTGCAAGGATGTGGCGAAAAATTGCATGCGTGAAGATGCAGGACAACGAATTAAGAGTAGCAATTTGAGCCGACACTTGGCCGCTTGCTGCACTTCAGATCTTAATTATTTATTGTAAATTCAATATGGTGTCTCGTTTTATTCGTGGCTGTAATAAATGCGGATGTGCGGTCAGATTTACAATGAATGAGTAAGTATTTTGCGTGCAGTGATTTTTGTATACATTTTATTTTTTATTTTATTTTATATTATTTTTTTTGTTCGAATCAATTCCTTTTATTTTATTTTTTTATTTTGCTTTGTTTGTTTTATTTTTATTTATTTGTCTTATTTTTTGTTTTTTATTTAATTTTATTTTATTTTATTTTTTTTTTTCTTTATATAATTTAATTTAATTTAATTTATATATAATATAATTGGCACTTTGTAACCGCTGAAGTGATTTTCGGCCCAGCTCCTCCTCCAATTTGTGGTTTTGCGTCTTGAAGTTTTGCCAACAAATGGATCGACCTACAATTTATACTAAGCCGCCTCCGAATGGCTGATGGTTTTTTACGAGGGGCTTTGATTTCATATCCGAAATACACTCGGAGGGGTGGACATTCCCTTCCGAGGGGCGGCCGCAATTAAAAAATTTAACTTATTTTTTTGTTTAAATTAATTTTCCATAACTTTTGGATGTTGGTGGCACTGGGATATGAACTCGAGCCTTCCGAATGTCAGTACGAAATGCTAGCCATTCGGCTATCGCGGCCGATAATTAATTTAGTTTAATTTAATTTAATTTAATGTAATTTATTTTAATTAAATTTAATTTAATTTTATTATATATATTTTTTTATTTGAATTTTTTAATTTTATTTTATTTTATTTTTTGTTCAAATCATTTTTATTTCTATGTATTTATCTTATTTTATGTTTTTTATTTTATTTTCCTTTATTTAATTTAATTTTTTTTATATATTTTTTTATTTAATTTTTTAATTTTATTTTATTTCATTTTATTTTTTTATTCAAATCATTTTCTATTACTTTACTTTTTTATTTTGCTTTGTTTAATTTATTTTTATTTATTTATTTTATTTTATGTTTTTTATTTTATTTTTGGTTTTTTTTTTTAATTTCTATTTAATTTTTTTTCTTTTTTATTTTATTTTGCTTTGCTGTTATTTTCATTTTACATACTTTGTTTTGTTTTATTTTATTTATTCTTTTTTAAATCATGTATATTAAAATTTATTTTGCTTTGTTTTATATTATTTCGTTTTATTTCCCTATACGTTATATAACTTAATTTAATTCAAATTTATCCTATTTAATTTCAGTAATTTTATTTATTTAATTTAGTTTTATTTTATGTGTTGAAGCAATCAGCCCACGGTGGAGGATACGGTGCCAAAAAGGTAATAAATTGTACAGTTAAAACCCATTAATGCTGCCTTCTTAAGGACGTTTCATAGGTGTGTGTGTGTGTTAAGTGTATTCATCCAAATAGCCGTAAGAGTTTTAACGAAAAAGCGTACCGAAATTGTGAAAAGTGAAATATGAACACTCATATATTCATATACAAATGTAAATACATGAGAGTTCTTTAAGTATTTATGTATTTTTTGTTTTTGATTGATTAAGTACTTATAAAATTGCCAATAAAATGTTTTAATTGAATTTCAGTTGATTGAGTAAATTACAAGCTTTCGCTTCAACTGTCAACTATGCGCAAAATTTAATTGCATTTTGATATTAATTTAATTTTTTTCTTTCTCTCAGATTTTATTGATTTCGTTTGCCACAAATATTTGCATAAATTGTCAAAGTGTTCGTTATGAGCTCAAACAAAAAGTGAAATTGAGTAAAATTGCAAATGACTGACACACACGTGTACGCATATAGATATTTATATATGTGGAATTAACACGTAGTTGCATATATGGATATGTATATATGTATGTAAATAAAAATTGTATTGTCACTTGAGTGTAAATCGTATTAAAAATCAATTTGCTACAATGCGGCGCATTAAAAAGACCTCAAGTATTTAACATACGTACATATTTACGTATATGTAGGTATAAGCACTGATATGTAATATATGTATGTGTATGCATGAAAGGACAAACAACAAAAAAACGCACAACAAGTAAAAAGTGTCGGTAAATATGCGACGGCATTTTTTTCATGCCACATTTACACCGAAATGAGCCAAAATTTAATTAAAAAATAATTTAACGAAAATTTTAAAACAAATTACATTGCAATGAGGGTGGAGTCAAAATTATCGAGAAAAAAATAGGAGTGTCACGAATTGTGTAATAATGAAAACTAAAACCAATGAATCCAGTGAGTCGCACTTTCGGTCTGAAAGAATTTATTTTCTAATTTTTGTATTTATGAAATTCGTTATCCAGCTACCTTTTTTTCGAATTATTGTTAGGTTTTACGAATTCGTGTCCATAAACAAAGAGATTTTTGAAGAAAATAAAGGTTGCTTTAATTTTTTATTTCAAAAAAGTCTATATTTTTTTTGGGAAACTTGTTTTTGGTGGTCGAAAAAAATTATTTATTTACGATCACTCTAATATCACTCTCACATATGCTAATAAAATTCAGATTAATGGCATTTAGCAAAAAAAAAAAAAGGGAAGAAGAACATGTTGTTAATTGAAATTGTAATTACCGGTAATTGATGTGCCACAAATTTGCATTCATGCTTCGTGCTTTAATCAAATGGTGAATATCCATTTATGCATGACTAAATTATATTTAATATAAACATTATATTATCAGGTATTTATTTTTTGTTAACATTTTTTTTTATTTAATTTTTTAATTACACTTTTAAAGCACTCAAGGACGGCCTTCAGCCAATAAAGTTATTTGTAACTCTTGGAAACCACTTTAACAAGCAATTGCACTCAAAGCGATATGAAAAATAAAAAAGCTCCAGGACCTTTATATCAACTTTGAATTTAAAGCAAAAACATGTAAGTTGGCATATGTATGAATGTTGTATTTTAAAGTATAATGAAAATCGTTATATATAAACAAAGACACAGTGTGTATGGAGTGTATGGAACTTCCCCTCCCCCCGAAAATAAACGAATAAACAAAGTAAACTTACTTGTCAACAACAAGCTTAGTGAATACCAAATCCCTTTTATAATAGACTGGATTGTTGTGTTCATGATTCACAGCTTTATCCATAAGCGGATGTGAGCGTATAAAGTACAATACAGTGTCGGGCAGATTTGAGGTATCATTGACACAAGTGCCAGGTCGTGGTTCGGGAACACGTGAATTCAAAACCGGTAACCAAGCTGAATTGGATGATGATTGTTCTTTGAATTTGCCTGGAAAACGTAGGAGAGAGAGAGAGAGAGAATGAAGCAGAAAATTAAATAAGTTATGCATATATAAAAAGTAGAAATATTTTGATAATAGATGGGAGACATACAAAGAGAATTCACGATAAGGTTATGATTAAAGCTAAGATAAAGTCTAAGGCTTGGATTAATTTTATGGTTAAGGTTTAGGTTCAAGTTGGGTAAGGTTAAAGTTAGGGTTTATGTTTAATACCAAATGTTATTACTAAAGTTAAGTGTGAGGTTTAAGTTCAAGTTAAAGTTAGGAATATGGTTAGAGGGATTACGTCAAGGTTAAGGATAATATTTAATTTAAAGCAAATGTTAATATTTAAGTTCCTTTTGAACATTAGCTTGAGGTTAAGGTTAAAGTTATTGTTAAGATTTAGTTTAAGGTTAAGGTCCAGGTTAAGGTTAAGGTTAAGGTCCAGGTTAAGGTTAAGGTTAAGTTTAAGGCTAAGTTCGATGTTAAGGATCAGGTTAAGGTAAGGGTTAAGTTTAAGGTTGAGGTTATGGTTATGGTTATGATTATGGTTATGGTTAAGGTTAAGGTTAAGATTAAGATTAAGATTAAGGTTAAGGTTAAGGTTAAAGTTAAGGTTAAGGTTAAGGTTAAGGTTAAGGTTAAGTTTAGGTTTGAGGATAAGGTTAAGGTTAAGGTTAAGATTAAAGTTAATGTTCAGTTAAAAGTTAAGGTTAAGTGAAAGTTAAGGTTAAGATTGAGGGCAAAGTTAAGGTTAAGTTTAAGGTTAAAGTTAAGGTTATGGTCAAGTTTAAGGTTATGGTAAAGGATACAGTTAAAGTAAAGCTTAGAAATACACTTGCTGTCGTACAAATTAAAACATAAATTATTTAAAATATAAAGAGTTTATTTATTGCAAACAGAAAGTCATAATCACCTATAACCCTCTTAATCAACATAATCAAACAAACTGCACGGATCCTGACTGATATGCACACAAGCGGATCAAATGCCAATAAACATAGAAAAGCACTTTTCTGCATACTAAAAACCACAAAGACAAGACAAGCGAGTAAATATCGTTGTAGTTTCGCAAATAAGAAGGCCACGCGCCCAAGCTGAAAAGTTGCAGTTTTTGATATGTGTACATATAAATTTGCAAAGAGTTCGATATACTCTCACACAAGTCCTGGTTTTCGCAGCATTTGATGAGTTTAGCTGCTTCAACAGGATATTCATAATCCATCAAAATGGATTTTCTAATACGATTTATTTCTCCTTTCTTCTCTTTCTTATATGCATGTGCTGTGTACTTTATTTTATTTCCACTTGCATGTGCTTATTTAGTGGAGAGTAATGCAGAAAAATAAAAGCTTTTGTGTGTTGGTATGGATGTATGAAGTTTGTATGTGAATGTTTTTGGGTTTTGCATTGCACTCTCGTAAATCGCTTTACTTCAGTATATGCTCATCAACTGACTATTGGATTGCAGGGAGCGAAAGTTCATTTTCAGTACACATTACAACACACACTTATATGAGTATATAAAAGGTTTTCGAATTTAAAATATAAAAATTGGAAACAAAACGCTGAATATGTTATGCGAAAAACTGCATACGAAAACAAATTTCTGTGGTACTTTGAACATATTATATGAAAAATCAGAACCAAAAAAAGGCACAACTAAAAGCGAAACAAAAAAAATAACGTAAATTAAACTTTTATTATATTTTTTGGTGTGCGAAAATAAATGAAAATAGAAAAGGAAGATAAAAAATCATATGCACACGAAAAACTCAACTTTCAGTATTAAATTCAAACTAATAAAAACAGGAATTAGTACACTATACTGTAAGCTGATACAGTATATAACTTTGTTTACTTGCTTAATACCTGTATGAACTTAAAATGTAAGAAAAAATAAAATAATAATTAAAAGCAAATATTAATTGAATCATAAGCCACTTAAGCCGCTCATGTGTACACCTCTGTTAATCTCAAGTACATTTTTTCTTATTTTTTCCTCACTCCTTTATACTACTCACCATTGAAAGCCGCTTGTACTTCGTTGATGTGAAAACTGCACACCGCCGAACCGATTAAGCCATTCGTGCTGGTCGTGAATGTCGCATAGAAGCGGGTCTTCTCCGTGGGCAATTGGTAGACGGATTGTATTTCATTGAAATAGAATGGAAATTCACCGGAGATGCTGCAGTTCAAACGCGCCTTCAAATAGGTGGCCCAGTTGTGTGCGAGTAGGTTTTTGCCGCCAATATCCTTTTTACAAACGCGTGCAATACGTGAATAGACGGCTTTGCCACAGTTGATGTACTCCACGGCAGTTTCACGGAAGAAGAAATAGACATATTCGCCAATGTCAAAAGAGCCAACGAAATTTGGTTCTGCGGGGAAAAATAATAAAAATAAAAAATATATATATAGTAATAAGTTATATTAATTATTTCAAATATTAAATAGTTTCCAAATGTATATATACGATACAATAATAAAATATATTAAATATTGCATATATAATAATATATAATATTGCATATTTCACGTATATAATAATTTTTCAAAAATTTATTTAAAATTTAATTTAATAAATTCATTTCAGCGGAAACACATTGGAATTTTTCTTCAACAAATTAAATAAATAATAAAAATAAAATATACGTCCCTGAGCCCTCAGCCCTTTCCCCAATAAGTTAGCTGGTTTTCATTAGTACCGTAGCCGAAATTTATTTATCTTGTTCAATTGTGCTTAAGCAAGCTTTCTATTTAATATTCGCTTTTATATTTCACTATTTATCTCCATAATTGCTAACAAAATTCGTTTCAACGCCATTCAACGTGAAACTAATAAGATTTTGACCATTTACATTTCATAAACGCGGCAAGGAGGCTTCCTTCGCTTGGTACATAATATTTATATGAGACTACACATATTTACCATACATATACACAGAGAACCCTTCAAGTCTCAACACTCTGCCCCTCACAATAAGTGGTGGTGCTTTTTCATTTTAATCTGTTGCAATACAAGTTTTAATTAATTTTCAAGCTGAACTGAAAAGACTTTAATTGTATTAGCAGCTTTAGAGTGCCTCCAAGTATGAGCACACAAGAGCCTACGAAAATGTTTTAAATAAAAAACGAGTCAAGGAAAATAAAGGGTGGTGGAGCAGTAAGCGTAAGAATGTGAGTGTGAGAAGCAAAAACTTGCTTGCCTGTTCTTGGCTATACCGCTGTGCGTTGGCAGCTCCTTAGTTTGTCGCTTTTCGGGTTGGCAGGAAAAGTAGTGGGTGGGTATAGAAGGTATCTTGGCAGTTTCCTTGGTGTTGTGAAAATTGCGATCTAATGAAATTTATGCTCTTGTATTTTTTGGTAATACATATATGTATGTATATATAATTTTACTGCGCTCCTTGGCTTGTAATGTATTCAAACTTTATTAAGTGTTAATATTTTGGTTTTGTTCTGCGGCTTGGATAGGTGAAAGCACAAGGATAATTCAAGCCTTTAGTCGCCTAGTCGATAAAAGCTGATTGTGGGTAAAAAATTGTTCTTTTTCTGGTCTTTTTTATACGCTGTATTTATATGTTTATAAGAAATCAAAATAATCTTCAGACACTCATTCATTAGCGCAACCACAAAATCAAAAAAATGTTCAAATAAAATAAAAATTAAAACATCAATCTTCTCACTCTGGCGACTACTATAAAGTAAGACGGATATAGTACCAAATCCATACCAGTCGTTCGGTAGACTGAAGTTGACCTATTAGTTGAGGAAAAGCTGACATTCAAGCATCAATGGTAAACGGGCGATTTTCGTTGGGTTCAAAAAGATCACCAATTTTCTTTAAATTGTAGCTAAAAATGTAATGAATGTAGTGTGTCTGGTAGCGTTATGTGTGTCCATTGAAAACTCATAAAATATCCACTACTTTTATGAAATTGAAACATACATTGGCCGTGGATGCATGAATTCTTCTGTACTGGTATAAATTTCTGAAATTCCAAGTGAGGTGATAAAGTTCAGTTTGGTTTGATTTTCGGCCGAGCTCCTCCTCCAATTTGTGGCTTTGCGTCTTGATGTTTTTCCAATAAATAGAGGGACCTACAGTATTTACTAAACCGCCTCCGAACGGCTGATGGTTTTTTATGAGGTGTCTTTATTTCATGTTAGAAATACGAATTCGCTGCCGATGGGCGAAATTAATTAGAAAAATTAATTTTCCATAATTTAAATGTTGGCCTTCCAAATGTCAGTACGCAATGGTAATCATTTGGCAAAAAAATATGTTTGTACGAGTACATATTTATAGGAAAAATTAACTTTGAGCAAAAATTGCCAACAATAAGCTTTTTCATTATATTTCTTTCAACACAGCGACGAAGGCGAGTGCTATTGCCCTCTTAAGTTTTATTTTATTTCCTGCTCTTTGTGTGCGCTTATTGCGTTAAACAAATTTAATTATCACCAAAAAACAGAAAATTTATTAGATTTCCTTTAGAAGGCACTTCCAAGGCGTTGAAATGAGAATTTCATAAAAAATTAAAAAAAAAAATGTTTTTGTTTGTATGCGAATAAGAATTGAATACAAATTTAAATTGCGAAATATTTCATTTCTTTGTTGTTGAGTCTGCGTTATGTTTTCATTTCAACTCATCAGCACTTTCTTATTTTCTGAAATTCGTTATGCAAATTTAATATCTTTTGTTTTTTAAGCCGATTTGACGCAAAAGTGTCAAATGTTGCTATAATGTCTGCAAAGTTTTATATTATGACGAAATTGAATTTTATAGTTTGTTTGAGTGTGTATTTGAGTAGTTTGTAAAGTAGTTCGTGCAAGAAATAATTTTTCGATAGTTCTTTGTTTTTTTTTAGATCGAAATGCTATTCTTCTTAGTAGAAGAATTGATTGAAAATAACTTAAATATCTAAAAAATTTATAAAGATGAAACTGACACATTATTCATACAAATATTTTTAATAATAAGAATAATAGTTTTCCCAAACAAGTTTTTCTGTTTAAAAAATAAAACTTAACAAAATATTTTTCTGCCCATAAATATTTTGATTTTTTATAAAACATTTATGGAAAGCTTAAAGTTTTTTTTTTGTAATAATTTAAATTTTTCAAATTATTTTCTGTTCTACTCACTGTCCAACCATTTGGAGTCATATTTGAGTGTACGCTTAAATTTGTACTCCAAACGCTTTGCTGTTGTATTATACAAATCCGTGCGGAAGATAACTGTATCTGCTTTTGTGAATTCCGCATTAGTGCCCGAATACTATAAGAGAAGAGAAGAGTAGAATGTATGAAAAATATTTCTGTTTATGAACTGATAATATTTACAAGCGCTTTAAGTAGATTTAACTAAAACTATTAGTAAACTTAAATTGAAAAAAGGTTAAAAATTTTAATGATATGTGAAATGTATTAAAGACAATACTACAAATATTAAAAAACACTTATGGAATAATTAATCATAGTTTTAGCCGCCTAATTTATTATAGCGGATATGTAATAATTTTTATGGCATTTATTAAAATAAATTTAATATAAAAGATATGATGCTAAAAATACTAAAACACTAATTGTTTTTTAAGACTTATAACTATAACAATTTTTTAATGTATATAATTTTTTAATGTATATAATTTTGCTTACCAATCCTGGCAAATCTTCTGGGTTTCCTTCTTCAACATAAATAGCAGTGGAATTATCCAAGGGATCGTAAGGACACTTTGCAATACCCGAACCGACGCCAATCACATATTCGGAGCGTGGTAAATGTGTGAGATTTGACTAGAATTACAAGCAATAATTTTGTTAAAAAAATGCTGCAAATGAAGAGTTCAACATTAAACTACATGTTGAACTGAAAATAATATGTTTTCTCTTTCAAAAAATTATAAGTAAAATATTGGATAGTGTGATATTGGTATAGATTTTTCCAAATTAAATTCATATAAATTCTTATGGTTTGCTGAAAAAATAAACTGTTTTAATGAGAAATCTTTAAATTCTGTATCAGTTTAATTTTTTGACTTATTTGATTATTATTTTCTCCTTTAAAAGGTAATTCAAAATGTGTAAATTTTTAATCAAAACGTATCCAGTTGTGCTCTCGCCATTTATATGCAAGTAGTGATTTGCAAGATACCCACAAATTAAATGCGCATAAAAATATGTGTCAATAGAAAGGAAACATATTGTTACCATTTACTTTTTTTATTTATTTCCATCAAATTTGATGCAAACATACTGATATTCACGTATGCGTATGTGCTAAGCTTTCAAGATTACAACATATTCAATAAAAGGTGTCAGTAAGAATATGTTTTTGTAGGGTTTGAAAAAAGAAAATGAAATAAAATAAAATAAAAAACGCTCAGAATTCTCTTTGTGACAAAAAATTTCCATTTTTCTTAAGTTTTAACGGAGTAAACTGCATCTGGTCCGAATCAAATGAAAGGACAAAAAAGTTGCTTTGGCGAAGAAAGAAAGAAAGCAAGTAAGTGTACCATTGGCGCGCAAAAGTAAATGGCTTAAGCAGACAGACGTATAGCTGCATTTAGTTGGGAACAGAGAAAAAGAAATTTAATCGTTGATATTTTCTAAGGAGCACATGTGTATGTGTGAGTGTGGAAGCAAAACATATGTTTCTTGCGCTTTAATATTTTTCACTTCCCTTTTTTCTTTTAATAAACATATGTGCTTACAAATGTCCTTTGGTTATGGATTTGTTTTTTTTTTGCTCTAGAACATTTTATTCATTTCTTGCATTGATACTTACGTAGATGACATAATCCTTGGGATTGTGTGCATTTGTGCCGCAAACGTAAAGCCGGTCGCCGTTTTGCATTGACTGAATGACACGGATGTGATTCTTGCAATCGAAAATCTGTAAGACAAGTAAAAAAAGAAAGAAAAAAAAGAAATGTAGAATACAAAATCAGTGAAACGTTCATAACAAAGTTCGTATGTTTATGTACATAATTTGTTCTTTTTTTTGTTTTACATATATTCATACATATAAGACTTAAATGAATATCTATAATGCAATGCTAAATGTTGAGTGAGAAAAATAACGAAACTTTTTACTCGGCAAACTTCTATTTTGCCGTTTTTCTTTCCTTTTTTTTACGCCTGTCACTTATCGCCACAAAATTGCTGCACGCGCAAATAAAAATAAATAAATAAAAAAAAAAAAAATAAAAATAATAAATTGCACGCTTCCAATTGTTGTGTCGCACAGCTGTTGCAGATGTGTTGCTTGATTGCACATGCATAATGAAAAAGAAAGCAATTTTTTATATTTTTATACCCAATGCATAATTCATGCAGGTAGCAACCAAAGCGTACAGAATTTTCCTTAATAAAAATATTTAAAATAAGTATATTTTTCTGATTTTGTCCTTTTAATTTTTTGTCCAAAATATATTAATTTTGAGCGGTCGAATAATATTTGTTTATAAAGTTCATACAATTTTTTTTTTTATTTACAATGAAGTTAACAAATACAGGCACTGGGTATAGAATACCGGTATTTGCATATAATTTTTTTTATTTCAATTTATTATTTTTCAAATTATGACAAGTTGCTCGATTTGTTTGTTGTTTTCGAAATATCTACATATATATACTGCATATACATGTGTATGTATGTATGTATTGCCTTTAATTTAAATGCATCGATGGGCAGCTGCGTCTCTAGAGAACTACTCAGCAATTAACATATAAGGAAAAGTTAACTGTGCAGACGGGGAGTGCACAAAAATGTTTTGAAATTTATTAGTTAAAAGTTTTTTAAATCTAAGGTAACGATATTTAAGGTTTAACTATGTGCCTGTCCTTTGGAGAGAGGTGAGTCGTGTATTTATATCAAGGGCGAGCAAAGAAATCCTCTTTATTCGACTGAATGCAGATCTATAATACAGACTTAAGCTTTTGTCCCGTATTTGATAGCAACATCAACCTATAAGAAGGGTTGATGCACTTAGACTGCAGACAGAAAAGGCTTTGGAATCTAAGGAATACATACTGGGTGTATTTCTGGACATGTGCTTTGGTTTGGTGGACCGAAGAACTCTATAACGAAAGTATTGCAGTGGGATTGTTGGCCTTTGGTAAATCTCCCCTAGAACTTCAATAGGTAAGGCGATAGTTAACAAAAGAAACCACGCACCCTCACGTTTAGGAAAAACTTTTCAAGTCATATTAGATGTGGGCAGACCGATTAAACATTACTGATGGGGTAGGCCTTGTAGTAATCTATTATGATGAGCTAGATCTCAGATAGCCTTTCAATCTTTCGGAGTACGACAGTATTTTTCAGGTAGAGGTCTTCGCGGTAAGCATTGCAACTAAACTAACTAACTTAATTAAGGGTATAAAATGAGATACAAGCTATAAGGTCGTCCCCATAAAAATTGAAGTCTCCCATTCGAGAATTTTGTGGAACATCTTAAAGAAAAATTAATTAAAGAAATATTTGTTTTATTTTTCCCAAAGCTAAAAAGCAAAAAGTTCAAAAATTGTGGTGATTTGCTGAGTATTGTTTTCAAGCCTTTTCACTGCTTATTTAGTTACAAATAATTCTTTTCCACTATGAGCATGCAATTTGTTATTTGGTTATATAAATGTTGCAAGTTTGCAATGACTTAGAGCGAATTGAAAACACTCTTGTATAGTCATTTATTTATAAGCGCACAATGTATCCTCTCGATCATTAATAAAAAATGGAACAAATTTGCTTTCGAAAAAAGGGAAAAGAAAAAATGCTCAAATCAATTTCTTTACAAGGCTAGGTGCTCATTACAAAATTGCAAGCCGCAAATTATGTTGCAACATTGCAAAGTAGCAAATGTTGCAGGATTTACGCTGACGATGCGCTGTGAATGCAAAGAAGATGTGCGTGGCAAATGAAAAAATGAAAAATAAATAAAATATTGTATATATATGTAAGTAAATACCATAAAGAGCGGGTAAAAAGAAAGCAACAACAATTTTTTTCTGCAATATTTCGCACAATAATCCCTTTTCGCAATTGAATAGAATGCCGAGGCAAAGGTTGAAGGCTGCCGAAGAAGAAGAAAAAATCTGAAACAACATCTATAAAGAAATGTGAAGAAAATCGCAAGATGTTGCGCTGTCAATTTGGGGGCTGTGGCAGTGGCAGTGGCAGGCACGCAATATTGAGACGCCACCAACAGCAGCAGCAGCAGCAACTAACGGAGTGAGCGCACAAATTGAAAGCCACAAATAAGATGACGAGATTTCGCATTGGCAAGTGTGTACGCTTGTGTGTGTATAACAGTTGCAACAGCAGCAACCGCAATGGCGACCCGTTAAATGCAGCGTGCTACATGCTATGTACGAGTATGTGCGTGCGCGTGTATGAAGAGGAATTGCTCTATTACGAACGCATTTGCCACACGCTGAAGATGATATAAAAATCAATCAAATCGCTGGTAGCCACCCATGAACATTTTTTCTTTGAGCTTTAAAGTTAGGGGAGTAGGCGAGTGCAAAAAAAAAAAAAATAAAAAGTCAACAGAGGATTTATTTTATACATACTGTACATACACGTATACTCGTATGAGCGTGCATGAGCTTATGCAACCAACCAACTGTTCTCAAAGGATATATGCACTAAATTGACTTGAAATGCACGCAAGCAATCGCAGTAGCGCTTCACTAACGCTCTCACACACACGTTCAATCACTTGAATACACGTATGAGTGTGTATGTGTGCGTGCGCTTAAGTATTACGGTAAATGTATATTTGTTTTGCTTACTTCCCGTGTGCGGAAGCTTTGGTAAAGTAGCAAAAATTGAATTTGTCCGCAATGAAGCGATGCGCACAAGCGATTATTTGACGGGATTCACTTTTAGATGGTTTAGAATATACTTGTGAATATGTAGGATTTTGAGTTTTTTTTCAGTAGTGGCACTCAATCGCATGCGAGTGAGTATAGGGTGTTTTGATAACATTACAACTACAAAATCGGAAACATTTTCTAGGGATGGAGTTGTTTTAACTATTAGACCTGAAATTTCTTTCCTTTGAGAAGGTTGCGAGTCATAGTACACTTTTTAAAGAACATAAGTAAATTAATTAAGTATTATTGTAAAATATAATATAAAAAAAAATTAAAGTTATATGACAGGGTTGCCAAAGTTTGGGAATCAATACAAATTTATAATAATAATATTGGGTGTTTAACCGGAACTTTTTTACCCCTAGAATATGTATGAGCGAGGGTGGTTTGACAAACCTGCGACTTTTGGAATGTGGCTCCTATGCGGCCGCACCAGCACAAGTGACGCTGAATCGTTAGGTCGCCCAAAAAAGTCTCTACCCCAGAAATTGTTGATAAAACCCTCAGATAGCTACTGACCGATGAATGATATTGCGTTATGGTCTTCAGACGTATGCATTTCAGCTGAGGAAGTACTTCGATTTTTCGCACTCGACCCCTAGTGAAATCGTGTGAACAGTTCAAAAGACTTTTTAGTGATGTTCAGTCGCTACAATAACTAGATTTTGGTACAGTAGACGAAAAATATGTCGATTACACCTTATCAATAACTGTAGAATAATCTTGTCAGTATGTTTGTGAATGTATACCAAAGAAGACAACAAGAGTTTGTCGACCAAATTATCTTGACCAAGTTTTATTTTCACGAGGTGTCATTCACATTGAAATGTAGTAGGAGGGAGCAGCAGACTGCTCCTCCGGCTCATTCATTTTTAAAGGTAAAGTAAAGTCTGGGCGGTAAGAGATTCGTATCAAAAAGGGTCTTGGGAAAACATATTATTTGACGGTAGTAAAAAAAAGCTTGGATTAGACTGTTTGAAAAAATTTCTTTAATTACAAAAGTCCCTCTCGTATCGAACTGTTCCCGTATATGCACAAATGAGCACATGCAATTTGATGGAATTGAACTAAAGGCATAAATGGGTTAAAATAAGAAGAATGACTTGGTTTTAAATTGATTGACATACACACAAGCGTACTTACGCGCATGTGTATGAGTTACTGCCAAGCAGCTCATAGCTGACAGTAAGCGCGTTACGGCAACCACACGTTTGGGAAATCGCAGAAAAGTGGATTTTGTTACTTCATCAAACATTGAGAGGCTTTACAAAAATTTCAATTGAACCGCGGCAGCAGTAGTCTTATTCAATGATACCAGATAATACAAAAAAAAAAGAAATTATAATAATATTAAAGTAAATCTATGAAATAAAGGATGTAAAAAAGATTGAAATATCTGCTAGTGCGCGTGCAGATTTAGCTTACCTGGCTTTTGCCTTTGGAGACGCATTGAACGACATCATCACGTGTGGGTTCCAAGTTAATAACATCGCGCTGTGGAGTACAGAGAGGGAGAAAAATTTATCAAATTAGGCCACACACATTTAAGCAAAAATGCATAGAGATATTTATAATATACATTATAACTAGTAACGGTTACATATATAATGTACTCACATAATATATTGTATATATATATATTAATAGCGTATAGTAGTGAAAGAGTTATTGCTAATGGAAAGTGTCACAGTAATCCTACTTACGACGAGTGCATATTGTATTGAATTTAAACAAAAATTTGCATATCTTTTTAAATAAATATACACACCTGTACGCGTACTTACATATGGACGAATGCAACGCTTTTCATTCGCAATTCATTGTCAACGTTTTAATCTTTTCCCTCAAATAAATACCTTATGCAAGTCCTCTGCGCATTTCATTCACACTGACAGTTCAATTTGATTGTGACAGTTTCATTTGGCAATTTTACTTTGGCTTTATCTTCAATAGTTTAGTTTAGTATTGTATTTTATTCTATGCACTCCGCTCAATGCAGGTATCATATGATAAAGTGTAAATGGTTAAGTGGCAAAGTAGAAAAGCTTCTTTCTTTCTATTCGACTGACATAGATGAATTGGCGCGATACATGAGTGGCAAAAGTGTTGATTTCTAGGTATATATGTATGTGTGTATGAAGCAGTTTGTATGCTCGTAGCTGAGATTTTGGTGTTTAAATTTAACACTTCTATTAACCTCATTCTGAAGGTGGACATAAGGTTGTCTTTGTACGAGAGATCTAAGTGCTTTTTACATTTAAATCCAATTTCGTTTTTAGGTCAAAGGTGTTTCGTGGTTTCAAAAGTACAGAACTACATTTTGACATCTGTCAAACTTAACATGCTTTGTTTTAGTTAAAAGTAAGGCATGAAGCGCTTAGCAACCGCACAACGCGCTAAAATTGTTAAAACCTACAACAACAATAATGATTCAAATATGATCCCGTTTCGTGCTTTAAGAACAGTTCTTGGTGCATATAATCGTTCAGACTGGATCTCCAAGGTAATTGAAAGTGTAGCCGAAGACCCGATTGTGTCGATTTTTCGACGTTTTCAAGAAGTGGCACTTTCTTACCACACTTTCACACCTACATTCACATATAGTTCAGCTCAAACAGCAGGTAAAGCCAGCTGACCATTCACCATGCCGTATAGATGTACGTCGGTTATACGCTTCAAGAACAAGCCGTGGACGGCGATTTTTCTCGGCGATGTCAATTGGCCAGCGAGATCTTGCGATGTGACACCGCTGGACATTTCTTGTGAGGCAATGCGAAAGATCGTATTTTTGCGAATAAATCTTTGGCTCTTGAGCGCTTGAAAATCAACATTCGTTAAGTTTTGGATGAGACACCGTCCAATGGGTGCCAAAAAATGGACAGAAATTACCACAAACGGATCAAAGTTTGCAAGAATTGCAAGATGAGTAGCTTTGTATATGGTGGTCTTAGTCTATCAGCTGTTTAACGGTTACTTGAAACTATATTATATTTAAAAAGCATCGGGTAGATCCCAAGGGGCTGGGAGGTTTGGAAAGAAAACTCAGGGATTTTGCACAAAGATAACAAACCATTGCCCAACAGCATCACTACCAAAGAGTTTACGATCAAAAAAAATAACAAATACTAATGCATGGGTACCATATTCACCTTACTTGGCTCCGACTGATCTTTTTTTGCATTAATATTTCAACTCGAACGAAATTCTCTAAAGCTATTGATAGACTCTAATTGAATGTATTCATATATACATCTTTTCTGTAGCTTTCTACTTTTTGCTATTGCTTAGGGACAAACCCTGTAGTTCCTTTCTACTAAATTCTATCAAACAAGAAAATAGTCGCCATAAGGATATAGTAGAATATTCTTCTGCTTAATTGGCGTGAGAATCTCTTAAGAGCTTATGGCGTAGATAAAAATAGTACGTTATGGTTAGTTTTTCCTCATTTTGTGGCAGTTTGGCCTTAAGTGAAGTTGATGTATTGAAGATGAAGTTTTCTTTAAAGAAATGAAAGTCTTGATTTTCCTCCAAGTCAATGTCTTAGACACGTAGAGGACTATAAAAATTTCGTGAATTTTTGTTTGAAATCTCCTGAGCTGACCGGCCGGTTATCCACCTTTCTGCGCCATAAATTATGACAGATAGGAGCAGAAGACTTTGCCTTTCTATTACTTATTTACTAGTTGATAAGGAAAGTGGCGTTGTTCATTGTTTACAATACATAGAAATATTTTTTAAATGGCAAAATGGATTACAGATATGGTGAATAATTAAATTTTTAGCAACAAGTAGACTTTGGAAACGTTAATTTAAGTTTTGTAGCAACTACTTTACACCACACCAGCAATCGAGTTATCTGTACGATGCATCATAAGATTTTTACTCCATCCATAATTTGTGTCCATGAGTAGTTTATTTAATTTACTCAAAGCAAATAAAGTTAATTCATGCGCAAACGAATGCACAACACTTCACATGGCCACTATTCAAACACAGCCACCTCTACACACACACACACACACTCTCATACAATAAACTTCACATACAAAGTACGAGTAGTGGTGGACTTGGCACAGGCTAGTAGCCAACATCAGCGGACTTGAAATGGACAAGCCGAGCAAGCAAGCAGACTTTTGTTTGTACACAGCGGTGACACTATCTGACTGGTTGAGTGACGGACTGACTGACAGTCGGATAGTATTTAGTCAGACAGTAGACAGACATAAGCGTAAACTTTGTTTACTTAACAATTTCTATTTTTGTTATTTTAAAAAATCATCATTTTTTCTTGTTTTCTTCATTTAATTTGTTCAACATTCAGTGTTGCAAATGAGTGACTCAGAAGCTCTGTTCGGCTTTGTACGGTACAATGTATGCTGAGCTTTTTTGATTTGTTTGCTCGTATCTACCGTTGGTTTCATGTCTCAGTCTCATGTCTTCTGTCTGTTTGCTTTCGCTTTGCTGTGGTCGAGTTGTGACTCGTTGTGACTCGTTGGTAAGGAGTGCAACATACTAGTGCTCTCACATTATTTAAATATTAATTTTATTTGTGCAGCGATTTTGTCGCCTTTCAACTACATTTCACAGGTTTTATATGGATTGCATGTGTATGCGTTGGTATTTGTTGTGTTGTGGTTGGGTTCAGTGCCATTGTAGCAGGAAGTTTAAGTTCAAAATGATGTAAATACTTTGAATTGTGTGAGAAATAGTTTGATTGATTACGTGTATGTATGTGCGTGTGTCGGTCATGCATATCAATGTTTTGCAATGAATTTTTAAAGAGATATTCTAAAGAGATATATTAAAAATTAATCCCCAAGAGCCAAGTCCTGGTAGGACCAAAAGAATTATAGAAAATTAATTTTTTTAAATTCGGTCGCCCCCTGCAGGATGTATCAGCCCTCCGAATATATTTCTGACATGAAAATCTAAGTTCCGCATGTAGCTAAATGATTCAATTCAACTAAGAAATTGTATGGTTTATAATTGTTTAATTTTATGTTACCACTATTTTCAAACTTTTCTTTGCATAATCGGATTGAAAAAATTATTTAAACATCTATTTTATTGATTAAGTAAGATTTTTCACTCTTCTTCCAATTTCTTGTCATATTGAATTATAACTTTTAATAAAAATTTTGTGAAAATATTTTAATTAACCATTAAAAAATATTTTAAAATAATAATAAAAAGACAAAACTTTGCTGCCGGTCGAATATTAGCCTTAATACCCCTTTTAATAATTTCATTAAAAAAGTTTAGGTAAGTTTTTTAATATTTCTTCCAAATGTTTCTGTTACGTTTTATTATAAACCACACGTTTTAATTTCTTCCGAAAATCACTAAACAACTATGACCATGGAATTCTTTTTAAATAACCATCAAAAAGTTCTCAGACGAATAATAACATATGGATGTATTGTACATAGGTATATGTATGTGTACATACTCGTATGTTTATTTGATGAGTGTGTAGATAGGATATCAACAACATTCCACATACTTTGGCTCTTTGGCTATGCTGGGCATTCAAAGTGTTTGTTATTGTGCCCTTATGCACTTTTTATGTGTAAGTATAAAATAAAAACTTATTCCTTAGGGAAACACAAAACACAAAATGCACTCATACACAAAACATAAATATTTATGCACAAATATACACAAAAGTGTTAGATTCTTGAATGCTCATATGCAGCTTGGTTGTGTTTGTGCATGTGTGTGTGTACTAAGTATAGACAGCTGTTGCTGAATTGTATAAAATTATATTATTAACACTACCTCTGGGCCGTCCAGCATGCAATTACGTATGTGTTTATGTATATATGTGTATTTATGTGTTGTCGTCCCCGTTGGCAACTCAAATTGTTGTGTAGTTCATTTAGTTGTCCCTTAAAATTTTTGGCAAAACATGAAAAATACATTTGAAAAGCTCAAAAAGTTGTTTGAATCTATTAAACAAACAAATACTTTGTTGTAGTTGCGTTATTGGACTAGTGCATGTGGTTGTGTGTGTGGAATTTTTGTAGTCAAATTTTATTATTACTAGTCTCTCTAACTCTACCTGTACTTTAATTTATTTTGCATGTTTTTTCTTTTAATTTTTGAGTCTTGGTTTCCTATATCGTATGTATGTAAGTATATGCAAACAGAAAATTTTTCAAATATTTGGAAAAATATATAAAAGGTAAAAATGCTGATTGAAAAGTTTTGTGGCTTCTGAAGTAAATATCAGGTCTAGCAATCCTTTAAAATTTATTTGAATAATAATCAAAAACAAAGTTTACAATACGTCGTATTTTTGGTTATACGTGTATATCCTTACCAAAACGTCCTCTGATGGTGATTAGCACAAAGGACTATGCTCGCAATCATAATATTTTTTAAGAATAATAATAATATTAAATAATAATAGGAAAACCGTTAATCCATAATTGTGGAGTTTTATAATTGAGGTCGCACATGCGATAGTTCAGTCCCACTGACAGTCTTTCCATGTTCATCAAAGTTTTTTTTTCTCAATTTGAAAACTAAACATTTCATAATAACAGTGGTTCTAGATTTAACGTTATTTTCAATAAAGTTGATTGGCAATTGCATTTTAGTACTATACTCTTTTATTGCTTATCTCCATAAAGAGGGGGTCGAGGTTTCAAGTTTTTCGGCAGTCGAAAGAACTCAGCTCAGTAAGTGGCCAACGAACCAGTATGAAGTGAACCCTAAGAAAAATCAAGTCTCGGATCCTTGTATGTGGAAAAATGCAGCCACTGGAAACGTCGACACAGAAACGTTCAAAATCTCTTCGAGAACTTCATCGATACAGCCTAAAGGGCCTAGTATTTTGGATGTTTCAGAGGCCTGGTGTAACTCTTACCGTGAGCGGACGATGCAGAGGTAAGACATAGAGTCTTACGGCCATCGTGAAATCACTCTGCGTTTAACATAAATAATTTTCAGAAAGTTATAAGCCAAACAAATTACAAACATACCTAACCATAAGTCAACTATATTAAAATACATATATACATTTAGCAGTTGGTATGCCCTTTGCGCTATAGCTGTACTCACCAGCACTACAAATACCATTTCTGTTTCATTTCCATTTCTGTGCCACAATGTTGCAACTTGGTTGGTTAGTGAATAAGCGGCAATTGAATTTGAGTAAATAAACCATAATTATACATGATTTGCATGCAAATGTTGTAAATCGTATTAGGAATGCCAGAGGGCATCAACGCGCTGTGCTGTGGCATGCAACTACTAACAAAACAAAGCGAAACGGAAGCAACAAAACAGTAGTCAACCCACCAACCAACCCACCAGTCAACCAACCAACCAACCAACTTGCCACACTTTTGCAAACTTTTCAATAAAATCAACACTGAGCGTAGAGGGCATGAATTCGAATGCGTGCCATAATAAGGAAAATTAAATCAAATATTTTCACTAACAAATCCACATGAATGTGCACAATGGTGCAGTGTAAGCAGTCGGTGCATGCAGGAGTGGCAGGCGTGAGTTTGTGCCGCATATCGACAGATGTTTTTCTATTCACTATGAAGCCTTTCGGTTGACGGCTCCACCGGCAGCAGTTGAATATGCGTGCTGCGGTCGCTGCGCAAGTGCACATTTATGACATAAATATTTTTGTTGTTTTTTGGAGCGTGTGCGCATTGCGTTGCACTTATGCATATGTGCTGGAAGACTTAATGTTGCTGCTGAAAATTTCGCTTATGTAACCACATTCGGCGGAATATTTGTTTGTATGAATGTTACATATTATGCTTGGGCAATGTGTGTCCCGGAGAAATGAAGACTGCTCGAAAAACTTAAAAAATAATAATATTATAATATATATAAATAATTAAAAAAATAAATAATTAAATAAATAAATAAATGAATACACTAATTGATAAGACCCTGTAATATATTGTCGTCCTTGCAATGTCTTCTAAACATTTATGGGCTTTTTGCATAAGTTCACGCACTATTTGGGTATATTTGAGTCATTTAATGTTTACAAAGTTCATATTATCTTGAAGAAATAATTTCTTCCAACAGATTCTGCCAACAGAAAAAGTTTTTTGAATAGTCTTGTCTTCCGAGGAACATACCTTGTCTTTACAGCTTACTTTAGATATAGGCGCAACGCACTCCTTTCGCATTTTGTACGCATAAAAGAGCATAAGGAAGAACACTGTGGGGGCGGTTAGGCCTGAAAGTCCCATAACTACATGTATGTACTTAAAACATACGTGCATGGCTTAATGCTTTCAACAAAATTGATTTATAAATCACGTAACGCACATAAGGCAAAGACAAAGTAAGGCGGGGACATAATGAGCATAATGGCGCGGCTGCTGTTTGTGTCACCTTGTAGTTTCTACGCAATTTTCTGTTTTCTTTGGTGCAGCAGAGAAAAGTGCTTGCAATGTGAGTTACTCTCCCCAACGCACACACACACACAGATATTAACACCATTGACGATTGAAATGTAAAGGTGACAGCGTTGACGTTGATTGCAGGATATGCATTAGTGCGTATGTGGAGAAAGCGTAAATACTAATTCTTAACACATAAATATGTGTCTTCATGCGCGCAGCAAAGTTTGGTACTACATATTTCAAAATGAGTGCACGGGGCGTATGAGTAACCTACTTGTAAAGACCAATTTGAGCCATCGAAAGATGCAAGGGTGGAGACAGTGCAGTATTTTGGAGAAATCTTGATTGAAGTGGAACATAATGTTATTTTAAAATAATTTATTTATAGGAAAATACTTTCATAACAAAATATTGATAAACAAAATATTTATGTTTTATTCAAAGATTTTTCTGTTGACACATTGCCTGACGTATTTTTAAAGAAAGTAGACTTGGCATGTCACAAGAGACTTCATTTCAATACATTTCCGAAGTGTATGTGATAATTCAAACACCTTAAAATACCACAAAATCTGTAGATATTGTTTATAACAAACTAAAATGCGATATTCCAAAAGATGTTGCCCCTCATTCAGCATAGATTTTATGTTGTGGTAAAGTATTTAGAGCGAAACAAAGCAAGTAAAGTAAATTTCACATTGCAGATTACAATGTTGCTGCATGTACTCGCATATATGTATGTGTGTGCGCGTGCATTAAGGAGTATTATAAAATAGGCTAAAACTAAGTATCTCTATCTGTCTACCAAGTATGCCAAAACCATGAGTCACACAGGACGCATAATGCTTGCTGAGCTGTTAAGTACGCTCTAATTCCCTTTCTCTTATCCTCCCTCTCTCTTCCACTACCAAGAGAGCCGTTCTTGTTGCCTACGAAAGTCGTACTGGCATACCAAATTTTGGTATTCTGATGTGCTTTGGTGAATTATGAATCCTGTGGGGAGTTTAAAATGTACAAAAACCATTTTGCTTTTAAATTTTTATGTGCTCTAAGGCGTACTAAGAGAATTTACGGCAACAAAATTTCAGTTAAGTACACTTTGCTGTCATTTCGGTTAGAAATGTGTGGAAAGCAAAATATTTTTAGAATGTAAAATCACATTGATGTGATATTAGATGATTATATTTTTGGAGTAGAATATGTGAAAGGTTTGTGAAAATATGCTGTGTGTATTGTATAATGCAAGTCTCGCAAATATAAGTAAAGTTTTTTGGCGCCAATTTATTCGAACTACACTCTGAAATATAAAACGGAATCACAAGTTGGACTTTAATAAAACACTTTACTTTAAGAAATCTCTTTCAAATAAACACTTTATAACTGCTGAAGCGATCTGATATTTTAGCAATAAGTGAAGAGACCTTCATTTTATTCTATGCTGTTAATTTTTTATTTCATATCAGAAATATTCTCGGTGGGGTTGATTTTTCCTTCTTAATTAGAAAAACTACATTTTAAAACTAATTTTCTTTCATTTCGGATGTTGGTCTGGCTAGAAATCAAACCCGTGACCCCCTGCATCCTGCTAGCCACACGGCAACCGCATTAGTCAATAATTTTTCGAAGAACGACATGAAAGAATATGACAAAATCTAAAGAAGAAATAAAAATTTTCTAAAGGTAATTGGAAATAAATGCCAATACAAGTAAGTTACGTATACGTAGTATTGTACTGAAATTATTTAGATGAAAATTCTTAGTCAAAAAATTCAATATAAAGAATTTTTTTAATAAATGGCATAAACATGTAAGTCAGCTGCTAAGATAGCAAGGGCAGTCGCAACACTTAAGCAGCAAATAATATGCAGTAAAAGATTGATGTAGTGGAGGAAGAATTGTGTGTATATACAATTTATATATATTTACTTTTTCTTGTATATCTTCTACCGAATGCAATTTTATTATACTTTTATCTACTTGCCTAACGATTTGGATTTTCGTTCGACTCTATCACTTGGGACGCATGTTCATTAAAAATTTATGTAATTTCGCTACAAGTTCATGATATTTATTTGTTTTCAGCCTTTTTGTGCAAAATTTTTTTCTATTTTTTCTCTTAAGCTTTATAATGTTGATTTTTTTCTATTTTGGTTTTGTTGTTTGCAAAAGTTATGGCAAAAATTAGTGAGATATTCATAAGTCTCTTGTGCTTTTGTCAGCCACATCTGCGTTACCTACTCAACATTTGCTCATTCATCTAACCGTACACGGATTAGTTAAGCCTTTGGGGAATTCTATATTAATAAATCATTTATATTTTGCGGTTGCTCACTTTTAGGCGCATTACTAATGGTTAGCAGCGTTTGTTAACTATCTGCTTTTCTATACTTTTATCTATTCTATTTCCGTTTTTTCAAAAATTATGTTTTTGTGCTTTTGTCAAAAGCTTAGTGCTTTGTTGGCGCTAGTTCACTAAGCTCCCTTTTAAGTCAAACATTTGTGTATATCAGCCTGAAACATTCATCAATTTTTAATTATGGTTTTAAATTTTTCAGCTTTTGTCAAATTTTGATCAACATTTTTTGTTTCCTTATTTTGCTATCAACCAAAAGTGACCATATTCAATTCGTTTACATTTTTTATAACTCAAATCTTTTGTTAACTTTATAACTTTTTCGGTTTTATTTATTTACATTTAACATTCATATCATACTTACATCACATTGTGAGGACGAAATATTTTTAAGGTTCAAACGAAATACACGATCCCTGTGGAGTAATAAAAATCAGTTAATATCGATAAAAGCCAATAAATCGCCGCTGTTGTGGTCGCTATTGAGCTTTCTGGGTTTGCCGTTGTTGCAGTGAATTATTTACTCACACTGTTGGTGCCACAATTTGGAAGTGAAAAAATAATAGAAAACAAATATTTTTGGTAAAACTTCAAAAGAATAAATCAATGGCAAGCACAGCGTTGGCAATATGTTGGAGAGTTGGACATATTCGGTGTTATTTTTTCATCTCATACTTACATGGCACCGATGTAGAGCGTGTCTTTCGCCTCATCCATGTGAAAAGTGCGATAGTATAATTTGCCGCAATTGAATTCGCGTACATGGTCTGAAAGAAAAAAAAAAAAAATTATATGTACATATATTTAGATTTATTTCTATAAAAACATATTTTTTATGAACTTCAGCTTATTGTTATGATAATCATTCACTCACGCACTATATTTCAGTATATTGATCTATTTTCTGATTTGTGAAATGTCTGTACGGGAGTTGATTTTCTCTAAGCTATTAAGACATTCATGTGAAACTCGAGACAATACAAATAACAAACAGCATAAACACTTAATGCTTTGTTTGTCATTAAAGTTTTTGACAGTTTGTTTACTTTCTTCGGCAAAGTTTAAGGTAAACAAAATACCTTTATTATTGTTGTGTGTTTTCGTCCCTTTTTACGTTGAAGCGGAAAAGTATTCGAAGCCGGTTAACTTGATAAAGATGAAAACAAAAAGTTGTTCTTATACTTTATATTTTATATTTTATATTTTATATTTTATATTTTATATTTTATATTTTATATTTTATATTTTATATTTTATATTTTATATTTTATATTTTATATTTTATATTTTATATTTTATATTTTATATTTTATATTTTATATTTTATATTTTATATTTTATATTTTATATTTTATATTTTATATTTTATATTTTATATTTTATATTTTATATTTTATATTTTATATTTTATATTTTATATTTTATATTTTATATTTTATATTTTATATTTTATATTTTATATTTTATATTTTATATTTTATATTTTATATTTTATATTTTATATTTTATATTTTATATTTTATATTTTATATTTTATATTTTATATTTTATATTTTATATTTTATATTTTATGTTTTATATTTTATATTTTATATTTTATATTTTATATTTTATATTTTATATTTTATATTTTATATTTTATATTTTATATTTTATATTTTATATTTTATATTTTATATTTTATATTTTATATTTTATATTTTATATTTTATATTTTATATTTTATATTTTATATTTTATATTTTATATTTTATATTTTATATTTTATATTTTATATTTTATATTTTATATTTTATATTTTATATTTTATATTTTATATTTTATATTTTATATTTTATATTTTATATTTTATATTTTATATTTTATATTTTATATTTTATATTTTATATTTTATATTTTATATTTTATATTTTATATTTTATATTTTATATTTTATATTTTATATTTTATATTTTATATTTTATATTTTATATTTTATATTTTATATTTTATATTTTATATTTTATATTTTATATTTTATATTTTATATTTTATATTTTATATTTTATATTTTATATTTTATATTTAAATTTTATATTTTATATTTAAATTTTATATTTTATATTTTATATTTAAATTTTATATTTTATGTTTTATATTTTATGTTTTATATTTTATATTTTATATTTTATATTTTATATTATATTTTATATTTTATATTTTAAAATTTACCCGTCGCTTGAAATTTTTGAAACTGACCTATTCGAAATTGCGGAAGAGGGATGAAGCGCCGAAATCGTATTAACAGTTTTTTTACTTGAAATTAATGTTTTTTCGGAAAGTGAACACATATAAATATTTACTTAGGTCAATAATATAATAAAATCCTTAATATTTTGAATCAGATGGTGTTTAAGTTACATCTAGGTCTGCTAATTTATATATTTGATTACGTGTTTATGTTTAAACTTTTGCGTTTTAAATTTTATAAAAATTTAAATTTTTCCTTCCATTCTGCTCTTGTTGTTCGCGAATTTAACTTTGCCTCTTGAAGTTTTGCTAAAGTACGGCAGTTCAACTTTCCAAAGTAACCTGATACATTTTTCGTATAAATACACACCAAACAGAATTCTAGTAAAACAAGCTGAATGTTGCTGCAGGAAAAAAGACAATTGAAATGCTTTTAACAATAAATGAGTTAAGGATGCGTCAATGGCAAAAAAGGAAACGCAAAATAAAAATTGAAATAGAAAAATCAAAGAAACCAAAAGAGAAAAAAAAACATAAAAAAATCTCGTTGAACTTTTTAGGCAAGGGTCAAACACACAAAGCTAGCCATTGGTTTTGTGCACCAAAATATTTTATTCCACGCCACTTTTATTTTCCAATATTTACGATGCCCCGTGAGTGAGCAGCGAGTCAGCGAGTGAGCGAGTGTATGAAATGTTATTTCGTTTACATGCAGTTTTCGGCAATTTTATTGCATATATTGCATATTTGCAGACATATATATATATATATTTATAAATATTTGCTGTATGTGAAATGAAAAATTGATATTCGGCATTCGCTTGTAAATGAATATGCCCGTCAACGTAACTAAAATAGTCGAAAGGTTATTGTATTTCAATATAAATAGAAAATATAGCCGAAAAAATCTACAAAGAAGGAACATAAAAAATGGACAAAAGAAAACAAATCATAGTTGCAGGCAGTAAAAATGGACAACCATAAAATATATAAATGGATGCATTTTTATATTCCTTTATCATTTGTTCTACTCCCTTCAAAGCAAAAAAAAAAAAAAAACAAAACAAAAAGAAAAGTGGAAAAATTGTATTCCCACACTTCATAAAAACTAACGAACTAACATGCACCACAAAATCGGACAGAATGAAATTGAAATTCTAATCAATTGACAAATAGCCAAAGGCATTAGTTAGGAAATTGAATATCTTTGCTGAGGAGTGATTACGTATGTGTACATGGAGTGGTCAGTGTGTAAGCTAAAGAGTAAGAAAATTTGTAGTAATTGTTTCAGAAAGGTAAGCTATCGAAGAAATTTATTGTAGAATAGTACTATTGGACGCTTTTTAATATATTTTTTTTTAATTTCGGGGGAGCTGATGTGAAGACTTAAATTTCTCAAAGCTTAAAAAGAGTATTAATTACTTCAGGAGAATTAAAAAAAAAAAAACAGATAGATTTACATTCGTTTAAAAGACTATTGTAAGCAATATAAAATTGAAGAATGAATGGTGAATGAAATTGAATGAAAAATAAATTTTTCAGCAAAATTCTTAAATTTTCCTACTTCTTTTTACGTTTACCTTCAAGTTACTCATACGCCATGACTATCGAAAGGGCGAGTAACGTCTCCTTTCATGGTTTAAGTAATTTGAAACTTGTAAGAAAATCTCTGAAGACACTCTAAAATGTGTAGTAATCTAAATAATTTTACTTTCAGGCCACTATTCATCACTTAGCAAATTCATCATCACATTTCATCAGTCATCAACGCACAAATATTTGACCACAAAATAAATACTATACACGCTTAAGTGGTAATCATTTGTTTGCACATTTATTCGCAAGTTTCTAATTAATTGTCTGAAATGTCGTCAGTTTGTCTGAAATATCAAAATCTGGGCTAGCCATGCAAAAACCAGAAACAAAAAATTAAAGCGAGAGAAAAGAGCCATTTAATTAACATAATTAATATTTGCTACCCTCAAACTCTTTCTGCCCGATTTTTTGGCCAAAATAGAACTTCTCATTATATTTATAAACCTATGCATACATATAAGTATATAACGTATATAATTTATGACAAAGACGAGTGGAGTTCGTAAAGTAAGTGATAGTGCCTGTCCTCATTAGTAAGGACCTAAAGATTTAATAGTGTCTCCAGTTTTTATAAGTATGTTACTGTGTGGTATGCGCATAAAGATTTGGAAATTATAAAAAGTATTCCATTTTTTCACATAGAAGGTTAATTAAATGAAAGTTATGGAAATTTTCTTAGAATTAGGAGGATTTAAATTTTTTTTTGTGACAAAAATGCAATAAATCATGAAATAATTAAATTAACTGAAACTATAATAACATTTTTCTAACATTAAATGTACTTCTTGAGCCTACCCCGTGTATATCCAGTTGCTTAGGCATTAAGCAAATGTAAGCATTTAAAAGCAAATATTTGCACAATAAATGCGTACAGACAAAAATTACATACTATACGTGTATGTCTATCGCATTTTGCCTAGTGTAAGTGTGTTCAAGCTTGTAAGAACATGTGTAAGTGTTTGTGTGTGTGTTGACAGAAAGCCAGCAAGCAAATCGCACCATTAAACATGCCACGACAACTTAAGCAATTAATATCCAGCCATGTCCGCTTTGAATGACCTAGACTATGTATGACTAAATGGCATACTGAGTACAATATTAAGAGAAAACATGCATATATTTACGCACATATTTACTATGTTTTATTCTTTATTTATACTGTTTAATATGACTAGCTTGCACGATTTCTTGTTGCTACCATTTTAGTATTAAATATTGTGCTTCTAGTTCTATTTTTTTTGTCTGTCTCTTAATTTATGTATGTATGTGCGTATTATGCATACAATTGTATATTATACATATAGTAATATATGCTTACAATGTTTTTATGTACAAATTGTTGACGTGTTGATTACTACAATTCTGTTGTTCGCCCTTTATTATTAGTAAACTGTTCGAAGAGAGAGCAAACATGTTTGTTATGCAAACAAATTGAGACACACACATACACTCACTTATATACTGTGTAAATGAGTGAGGGAAGACAAAAATTTATATAAAATTTTTCCACTTGCATGAAACTTATTTAATTGAATTTTTTTGGGGTGTCCCACGTTTGTTCGAATTGTATAAATATTTCCATAAGATTAGAAAAGCTAATATATGATTGATTATATTTATATGTAAAGCATAAGATAAACTTGAAAATAATATTTGTTTATGTGCCCTGTGTAAGAGTTCTCTATTTTCTATGAAACTTACATATTTAAATTTTTTTTTTTATATACTCTGAATATTTTTTTTTGGGAAACTTCCACATTAACCGTTCTAGGCATCTCTTGAGCACAATTTATTTTCGGCTGTGGAGTGAATAGGAAAGAAAATAGCAAAAAACCGATAAATGGCAAAAAAAAGGACATTAGCTGCTCTCACAAGCAGGACAATTTCACAACTTTAAATATAATAATTACTTTGCCCTAACCGTAATTAGAATTGCCGCTTTGAAACTCATCGCAGCGTATTTTAGGAACAAATGAAAAATTCAGTATTAAATCAATGCATTGAAATATTGAGCCAAGCGAAAAAAGTTGACTGACAGACACGTGCATTTAATTATTTCAAAAAAAGAAGTGCGGCATAAAATTTAGGCAAGAAGTGCGAACAGAAAGTTAGGATTTTCCAACACGTAAGAAACACGTGCGCTTAATTAAACTATTTAATTGCAGAGTGTATTTTGGGTACAACTGTAGCATACATGCAGGCGCTTAACAATTAGGAAATGTGGAATTTTTAGCCAGGCAGTTGCCTACATGGTGAAAAAATAAGTCTATGCTGGTGGTTTGTAAACAGTACACCTCCATTGTCCTAGAAGAATTTAAGAAAGTTGCTGTTACGTGTTCTTTTAGTGCAACATATAATTAATCTACTTAAGTTTTTGCTTTGGATGTTGCTGCAGTTGACTGTCGCGTGCGTTTTAGTACATCTCTTTTCCATTTATTTACACAGTCTCTTTTGTTAAATCGAGTTTATTTTTCTTTAACTAGTTAGGTAGCTACAACACGCTGTGGGTGTCCTTGAGCGCAAACGCACAAATTAGCAGCAGACAATTCATTCACACCGAAATCGTTGCGTGTGAATAAGGGCTGAGCGAGTGAAGAATGAGTAATAACTGAGGGAATATTAAAAAGAGTCAAAAGTTTTACGGTCAGAGAAAGTGCGGAAAAATACCAAAAGAAAAAATATTATATATCCAATTAAAGTTTATTTGTTTCGCGCATTTTTAATTTAGAATAAAAGAGTTCTTGCGTGAGTAAGTTATAAGAATGTAAAAAATAAGCAAAGTAGACGGCTGTAGTTATAAGGCACAGTGGTAGTGAGCGTTTAATTACAATCGGGGAATCGCGGAAATTACGTAGTAATAGAAAAAAATATTAGTCTTGTTCAAAACCCACAAATATTTCAGTGAACAAAACTGTAAAGAATGGAGCATTAAATCAACTCTCCAAGGTGTAACCTGGTCCAGAAATGAATTGGGGAAAGGCGAAGGGTATTTAAATATTTTCAAAGTCACAATTTTGCCTCATGCTGGGAATTATATTCCGTAAGTTACCCTTTAGAGTACTGAAACACTTATTTGTTTTATATGTATTTGCCTGAAGACGTAAATATAATTATCTAAAGAGTCTCTAATAAATTACCAAATAGTGCTAGCTTCGGAATGGCAGCATATATACCCGATCAGCCATGTGAAAATCCTGAAATATAAGCACCTTTAGTTTACTTATTTATTAATATCGTCATCATAAAAATTTCCCTATATATCCGTTGCTCTTGATCATCTGAATTTTTTTTCTAGAATATGCAATAAACTTTGTATGGAAATGCTACTACTAAATTCCTTAAATGTTTCAAAGTATTTGAAAATAATCAGTGCACTACAGCCACAACAACAAGAAGAAAGTTGCTTACCGGCGCCTGAATAAACAAAGAAGGCTTATAACTTGTAAACAAGAGCTTTCAGTGGCCATGAAGCCTTTTCCATTGCTTTTTAAGGCATTACAAGTGCATAGGCATACTTAAATAATATATTGCCAATATTTTAACGAGGCCCCCCAACAAATGGAAGATTATTGATGAAAATTTCACTACAAACGGGAGACTTGAATTGTTAAGCTATTTTTACTTAAATACAATTTATAGTTCGTCGAAAAAAAGTTTTAAAATACTGCACCTAAGCCTCGAGGTAATTTTCTATTCTTATTCTTCTTTTAACTTTACTTTTAATTTTCGGTACACAGGTTCTTCTTAAAACAATAATCAGTAATTATAAAATTTTGAGAAATATTATATTAATTACAATTTAATTTTATTAGAATTTTAAATTAGAAAAGCGCAGTTAATTTTCGCTGCAAGAAATTTTTAAAGCTTTCGTTGCGGCATCTGCAACTCTAATACTAACTCTCCACTGTATTGTTATCGCTTAAGCACCTAAAAGCTCACACAATTACACTCGATCGGCTTAAAACAATTACCATTAACTCATTGTGTTATACTGTATAAGTGCATGTGTGTGCTTGGGCAGTACGTAGGTGTTGCTAAACAACAATGGTCACATTTGAAAGCTTAGTTACCCTAACGATAAAAGCAGTAGGGTAGTAAGCAAAAACAAAAACAACATAAATAAGAAAACAGAAGGTGGAATAAATGAGCCATTGGTACATGGTGGCCCTAACAAAAGTCTTTGTCTCCAACGCAAATTCTCGTTGACAAGTTCTCCTGCAGCAAAAGCCAAAACAACTAACTCGCACTGCTCTCAATGCCTTATCAGCGCTGCACACACCAAATGCAAAGTACAGTAAGACAACAGAGAGCAAATGACAACATTACCATTAACGTTATAGTCAACAAGTGAAACAACCCCAACAACAACAACAACAGATAGAACAGCAACAACAGATAGAACAAGCAGCCAACGCGAAATGTCAACAGTTGCATTGACAAAAGACAGCTGGAGTACAACAGTCCTACACTAAGTTGCACATCAAATCCGCAAAGCAGAAGCAACAGCAGCAACAGCGGTGGTAGCAGGGAGTCATAAAACAAGTGCAGCAAATGAGGATTCTCCAGGCAGCGCGTAGCCTCAGGTGTATTGCAGTTCCTTTGCTACGCGCATACTAAGTTGGGTGGCGAACTTCGGTTTGCTTCGGTGTTGCTTGATGAGGTAGTGCATCATTAGAAACATATGCTCAACCACACTACGGTGGCATTTCTGCTTTTACATTAAGGAATGAATGCAAAATTCCACTAAGCAGAGGATGCATCATTCCTGTCATTCGCATATTGTTGCATACTTCTGGGGTGTGTCAGGCAGGTGAAACTGCATGTTTTTGAGTTTTTGTAAAAGCTCTTTTGTTCTTCGAGTACTAACTAACTATTGTTTGAATACGCTCTCGAAATGTCATATTTTTAAATCAAAGATTAAGATTTCACATATCCGGAAGTTTTTGTTAATGCCTTTGGTTCAAAACTCGATGTCCTAAACGAATTTTTAGGAAATAGTCGTTCGTTTGAATACACAAATTACATCATCTATATATACACGAGTATATAAAAATCTTATGTTCGTTCGTAAAGATTCGAAAATCTTGAAATTGAGATTTTGTTAGATGGTTGATATGGTTCCTGACCTACTTAACATGCCTTAACATGTAACCGCGGTGTGTCCCAAAAATAACCGAACTTTATATTTAAATCATACAACATACAGCGCCATCTATTGAAAACTTGCAACTTTAAAAAGATACATTCATCCTCTTTCAAACGCGCTTAACTTCATGTAAGCCGGATAACAGATGTAAAAGTGACAGCCATTTCAATAAAACCAAAAGTGTGCTAATGGTTCAAAAATATTGTAAAATGGAACAAAGAGCAAATGTAAAATTTTGTGTCAAACTTGAAAAAAAATTTGCTGAGACATACGAATTAATGAAAAAAGTTTGTTGTGAAGATTGTATGAGTCGTACGCAAGTTTATACGTGGTTTACACGATTTAAAAATGGTCGTGAGGATTTAAATGACGACCCTAGAGCAGGACGTCCAGAAACTAGTAATCGTGCTGAACTGGTGGAAAAAGTCCGTGAAATCATTGGTATCGATGCAAATTTTACTACGAGAATGTTGGCTGAAGAATTGAATACCAGTATTTGGAGAATTTTAACTGAAGATTTGGGGAAAAGAAAGGTCTGTGCGCGATTTGTTCCACATGAATTAAATGACGACCAAAAAATTGCTCGCGTGGAGCATTGCAAAGACATTATTGAAACAGCTGAAAATGATCCAGACTTCCTTGATTCGATCGTAACTGGTGATGAGACATGGTGCTTTAAATATGACCCTGAAACTAAGCGTCAATCTGCTGAATGGAAGTCCAAAGGCGAGCCAAAACCAAAAAAAATTGCGTTTTCAGAAGTCTCGAATCAAGACAATATTAATTACTTTTTATGATTCAAAGGGTATTGTCCACAAGGAATTTGTTCCAGAAGGTCAAACTGTTAATGGAAAATACTATTTAGGCGTTTTATATCGTTTGTGGAAAAGAATCGGTCGTGTTAGACCAGAATATCCAGTAGGAAAACAGCTGTTTTTATTGCACGATAATGCACCACCTCACAAGACCAAAAAAGTGAACTATTTTTTAATGAAAAAAGGGATTTCTCTCATCGATCATGCTCCGTATTCGCCTGATCTATCACCATGTGATTATTTTTTATTTCCAAAACTGAAAACCAAGATGAAGGGAGCATTTTATGATGATATCCCAGCCATTCAAGCAGCCGTAACCGAGGTACTGAAGAACATTTCTATAAATGACATAAAAAAATCTATGCGTGCGCTGGTTGATCGTTCCAAACGTTGTGTTGAGTCAAATGGAACCTATTTTGAATAAATAATAACTTTCAAAGATAATATAATGTGTATTTTATTTTAGATCCAAAAAGTTCGGTTATTTTTGGGACACACCGTGTATGTAAAATTTATGTTTCGATGGTGTGAACGGGTCTTATAATTTTTGATTGCTTTTGAAACAGATTTTCGTTTAAAATAAGCGAAGCACAGAGAACATTTTAATTAAAAATAAACCGTGTAGATTATTTTTTTCACTCTTCAAATATACATATGTATGATATATATTGAAATAATTTTTTCACATATAATTAAATTTGACATAACAATAAAAAAAAAAAATATATAAAAAAATAAACCGATAGTAATTGTGTTTATAAAAAACTATATATAAAAGAAATAGCAAGGCGAATGTCTGACTTATTTTCATAGCGCCTATAAATATGCTAACAAATTCTGAAAATAAAGAAATTAAATTATCTGTGGCATGTATGGTATTTAGTTAACGTCTCACAAAATTGGCTTCTAGATTAAGAGTCTATATATGCGAGCACTTTAGTTTATTCAAACAGGATATTCAGATCTACTGCCAAAAACCTGTTGTTCAAAAATTTGAAAATAAAATAAAAAATTATGGAAGGCATTATTTTGGAAAAAAATTTCGTTGCTTGTGAGTAACCTTTTAAAGATGTTGTTTTTGTTATTCATTTAATTTATTTATGATATCATTAAAAATAATTTTTAATTTTCACCAACGCTTTTCTTTCCCTACTAGACCATTTCCTACTTGTCTTACACTAGCATACTTTAACTATTTTTATAGTTCTAATTAGCTTCGAATGGATGTTATTTACAATATGTTTTTGTTAGTTTAATGACTCCATAATATTTCTTTATATTAAAAATGTGCAAGTGAATGCCAAAAACTCACAGCAGACACGCTAAAAGAAAATCAATCCAGGGAGAGCTCACCAAGCTAATTTTATAAATTCGTAAATATGTATGTTATATTTGTAAGTGTGTATGCCCTCTATATATGCATATGGTTTTCACATATTTTAGTATACTTTCGGTTTTACCAGTTTTTTCATCCGACAATGGGGTTGAGTCAATAAAAATATTATAACACAATAAACGCGCAGAAATATTCATGAGTAGAACGATGGTAAATGGAAACTCGAACAATTCAATATTTTTATTGTGTAATAATTTTTTGGATTTTATTTGTGAGTACATATAAGTTTAATACTTGCTTATATGTATCCCATAGCCATATTGTCTTGATGATTTTGGAAATATCAACGCATGAAATGTCTTCGTCGACAAATATTCGAATATGTCTGCAATTATGTGTGTGTGTGTGTGTGTGTGTGTGTGTGTGTGTGTGTGTGTCTGTGTGTGTGTGTGTATGTTTGTGTGCATGTCGCCGAATCGCACGAAAGAACGAGACAATAAAAGTAATAAATATCAAATGAAACGGAAGCAAATCGTAGCATATTGTTAGTAGCGGAAGCGGCTATGATCCATGAATTATATTTATATGTACTCACTCTCACATGCATTCAAACATACATTCATATAATTTTTTGTACAATAATAATAGTGCTTCGCATGGCTTATCAATGCGCTGTTCTTGGGCAAACGGAAAGTAAAATTTTCAGCAAAATTGAAGCCAACAGCTCGTAGTAGGCTCAAGAAAGTCAAACGACAGGAAAAGCTAAGAGCGAACAAGAGAGAAATCAGGCAATCGCGACAAATATATTTATGCGCATATTTTCAGTCGTTTTTAGATGTTAGTTGAAGTGTTTTTTTTTAGAACTTCATAGTAGAAATTTAATAATGCTTTGATGTTGTAATATCACAGTATACAAATTCAAAAGGTAAATCTTTAGAAAAGCAGATACAAATTTCTTATGTTGAAATTGAAGTAACATATTTTTTTGATAACTTTCTGTAAGGCTTGTAGGTATTATTCTTTCAAATAGAAGGGCAATTTTTTTTTAAATATTTTCCGCACCGTATAATACAGTTGTTATAATTTTCTTTTGATTTCTGGGATACATATAATGTTGGAGCGACTTTTGACCAAGCTTCGTCTCTGAAACCCTGATGGATTTATATAAGGAAGTATTTTTAATTCATGTCACTAACGCATTATGAAGGGTTAATTATAGAAGGAAAGAGCAGCGATAAAATCAAAAGCGAAGTTAACCATGTGTATGTAATATTAAAACGAACGTGGGCAGTAATAAAATTTTGCACCTTTTATGTCTTCATTCATCATAAAATTTACTTCAGACGTGAAGTAAGCGGCAGTCAGCATAGGTACATTAATTTCAGGCATTGCCATCAGCTGTTGAAGATTGTTTTTTAATTTAACTTGGTATTAGATACAGTCAAGCTACTTGATTACCTCGCGCATGGACGATGCTCAGCAGTTAGCTTGAGGTTTCTTGTAAGGAAAAGGCGAAATTTAAACTTCAGTGTATTTAATTTTATGTTCTTCAACACTGCAACATTTGCTGTAACTCATGATTGTTCTCTAATGCCATCACCAACGTCAGCTGCACGTCGTATATTCATCACACCAACATACTCACGATCTTCCTATCCACTGCTTTTTCGTTTTATTTCTTGCGTGCTTTGCAATTTAATTTCCCAATTTTTTATGTGTTTTTAATCTATTAAACCTCAATCAACTTCAAATTGCATTTATTGTCTATAACAACAGCAACAAAAATGAAATAACCAATTTTTGCACTGCCACCAAAGTGAGTTGGCAAATTTGCAATTCGTTAACAAAAGCGAAATCCGAAAAGCGATTGGCAATGTCAATAGCATCAAGAGAATACATGACTGCGAAAGCACGCACACACGCCGATATTCCTACATACAAATATTTTTATACCTCTGAATAAGTACTTGCACGACATCATCACTCATCACTCACTCGTTGTTGGGGTAATGTCAATAATTTTTATGAGCTTCATAAATGTATGTGCGGCGCAATATGTTGCACAAATGTCAAGCGCGGAGGACAAGAAAACTGAAGGAAAAGCAAGGTAAGGCTCTGTATATACGCTGGTTGGTAGGCAGGCAAGCCAAAGTTTGATTCAAAGGATCGTCTTGAGTTCATAAAAAACTAATAAAATGTTGAATGAGATTTCAAATACAATAATATAACAAAAAAAATCATATAAATATAAAAACCATTTTGATATTTCGCAACAGAGGCTGCAATAAAGGAGTACTCCTTAAAAACTCACAAAATTCACATAACAAACTCACTAAGAAATACTGTTACAAAAAACAGAATGGGGCAGAAAATAAGAAATTTAAAAAAATTTCGATTATGCATAAAATGAAGTTGTTATTAACCACTTACATGCTTACACAAATGCAAAAAAAATCACATAGAATAGTAAAATGAAAAGATTTTTTGAGAGACCGAATACATTTCATTACATAACAGCAGGCGTTCGCCCACTTACATACCATGCACACACACAGACATGCTTATTATCCTATTCATGTCACTTTTATGCCAGTATGTGGTTTTTCCACTTGTCAGCTGTCACTTGCAGCCAACTTACACACAAACACACGCAAATACAATAGATTTGCACAAAAAGGCTTCGTTCGATTCTTTTCACTCAGGTGCGTGCTGTGCTGTCTTTCTTTGTGCAAATTCTTACAGTTTCTTCTGCTTGTGATCTTTTGATTAGTCCTTTATTTTCCATACAATTGTTTGGGTGTGCGTATGTACTCATATGTGTGCAAATTTATTGCATTTATAAAGTGCTGTCTTTTTTTGAGAGGATAAAAGTCGTTTTAACACTGTTTTCATACACACATACCTACATACTTACACTTGAATATATATTGAGAATATTAGCATAAATGGGTTTCCCCGGGGACGATGGGTAAATAATAAGCCAACTTTGTTGACAAAATTATGATTTTGATTTATTTTTCTTAGCAAAATTTACGTTCAAAAAGTTAAAATAAAATGCTAAATTAGTTTTCATAACTGAAAACGACATTTACTTGCTTTAAAATAAATTAAATGGTTGCTTGGTTTAGTAAAAAAATGTGAGAGATATAAAATAATGTTTGTTGTTGTTGTTGCAGGGACTTTCCCACCGCGCTTAAGAGCAGGCAAGATCAGCCTATGTCATCAAGGTCATCTAATAGGAAGTCCAGTAAACGAGCTGTTTCGATAGGTTAGGGGAGTTAGATGAGTAGGTTTTCAGGTGTATGCAAAGAAATAGTTAGTGTCGCACGGGGTCTCACTCCATGCAGAACATACGTTGAGTATGTCGGTGTCAAGTCACTCGATGCAGCATGAGCTAATCGCCCGAGTGAATACCTGAAGCGTCGTTCACTGAAAGAGAGTTCAAGGCAGTGATAACGAGCTCTGTCCAGCGTTTCTTGCATTTGGTGCTGCGTGGAGTCTTTGTAAGAGTACTATCGCCCTGATGTGCCTGGGTAGTGGCTCGGATTCAAGCATACTCACCAAAGCATTATAATTGTATTGCGGCTCTGTACTTTTGTGACCATTTGCAGTCGTAAGCAGAGTGAAGAGTGCAGACTTCGAATGTGACCATTGGTAGCTTCGTGTTGTTAATTTTTTGCAATTTTTACATCATCGACTTTCACGTCGAGTTCGAGCCGGTGCTCCTTCGTCCCACTGGTGAAAGGAGTGGCCAAGGATTCTGCGGTTTGAAGCTGTAACTGTCGTGCATTGGAGAAGAAGAAAAGTTTGGCGAGAAAGCACCTTATTTTCGAACAAAAGTTATCAATATCTTGGTCTGACGACAATTTTGAGCAATCAGCGGCATATGAGAACAGGGCGTCGAAACGCTCTCTGGTTGAGGAGAGAGTTTTGTAATTTATATACTAAACAAAAGTTTACTGCTACAGTTTCACTTTCACCAATATCAGCAAAGAATGTAAGGTTTGCGAGGATAAATAAACATTAGGCTTATTGGATTTTTTTTTGGTTAGTGTGCAATGCAAGGCTTAAGCTAACACAGTATATAGTAGCTATAGCCAGTATTAGCGCGTCTGCGAGGGCGGCAAATACTTTAAAAGATCCAAAAAATTTAATGATTGAACACAATTAATAGCGAATTGAGTTGTGATGGTAGATGGAGTGCCGGTCCACCCTCGTTTCTGCTCCTTAATGTCATTTCATAGTAATAACCAATTGCAATATTGCACATAAAAGTGGTAAAATAATTTATTTGTCGCAGAAACCGGCTGATGCCACGCCGTTGTAGTGGCTCATATGCACTAACAGCCATACACAGACTCACACTCACACACTGAATGCAATCACACTCAAACCGTCAATGGGCGAATAAAACAACCAACAGTGAATCACCTGTGCTGGTTGGCTGCAAGCCGAAGGCAAAAAAAGAATAAACGAATAAACAGAAGCAAAAACAGAAACAAAGGTGGAAAAATAGTAGCAGCAAATAACATAATGAATAAAAAAAAGGATAAAAAAATAACACAACAACGATAATAATATTTTCCGCCACTTTCACATATCCCGCAGTGGTGTGCACCTTCAAAAGTGTGCAATCATAAAATTGCCACGAAAGCGGCAGCAATGCGATACACCGACTGACATACATAAACAAATTACAGTTGCTGGAGGGCGCAAGGTGTCATTGCATCCTTCCTTATATAATATGATTGTATGTATGTTAGATTGCAGTTGTTTTTGCTGTTGTTGGTCTTACGTCGCGACATGTTCTGGCCATATCCTTGTACACTTAAAAAATGAATTAACCATAAAATAGAGATTGCAGATGAGAGCTGAGGAAGGCAGAAGCTGTGGACGCCATATTTGTGTTGCCATAAAATGCAAAAGCGCTTTGAATGCAATTGTAAATATATATACATACTTACATATAAACATGTTGTTGTTGTTTTAAATTTACCGACCTTAAATACGAGTTCAACTGTTTACGTGCATAACGAAGGAATAAAGAAGAAGTCTATTTGCCATTTTTTGGTCTTCTCCTCCGCTGTTTATGTGAAAATGCACCTAGACCTTTATACCCGCGAACATTCATACATATATACATTGGAGTGATCGAGATAAATCCAATGTGCTCACTTTTCTGCGTAAACAAGAGTTCAAACCTTCGTTCAAATTTTTTTAAATTCCTTGAAGACAGTCGCATAACCATAAAGCTACAAGAAGGAGCCCGCAACTGGTCTCAAATTAAGCTTTTTCGTAAAAACACACGAAATAACTTTTGGACCACCCTAACTGAGTAACATTGAGATCTTCAGCTGTGAGTAAGAGTGGGTAATTCGGACTTGTGTTGCCAGAAAAAAATAAACTGAAAAATACATAAACAATGACAATAAATGCAACGCGCAGCGCAGCTACTGCCAGCCACCACTGAATGCATTGAAATTTATGGCAATCATAAAAATTCATTTCCACATTTCCGTGTTGCACGAGCACTTTTCCTTGCAACCCAACAACCTGATCACTGTTTCACGTTATATGAGAGATTCGTTTTGCGTGTACTCGTACGTGTATGTAGTGGCGTAAGTGCGTGTATGTCTCAAAGTGTCATGTGTCCTTATTTAATATTAAGTACGAGCGAAAGTGGTATTGTGAAAGTTCATTTTATGCCGCTGCACGCTGCCGAAAAATCACCAACAATGGTGGGAGCATACGAAAGTAGGCGCCAAATAAAGTCAATGGCAACAAATGTGGTTGTATTGCTTGGTGAGATATAATGTAAGCACACACCCATACGTACATGTATACACACATGCACGCAAACCGGCAAATTATATGGTGAACTTGCAGGCATGAATGGTTGTGGCGTTCTTGTCCCACCATAATAACTGCCATAAATGCAACATTATTATCCGCCCATAAGGAGCATAAGGTATGGAGCAATTCAACCACACAATGACATACACACAGAATCCCACACAATCGTACACTCACATTAATGAAGCAATACCAGGTTGAAAAAAGGGAACTCTCTGCTGAATATGGTGCTACATTTGTGTACTTTCGTGTTTTGTAATACAGTTTATGACAGCTCAGGTGAATCGACAAAATTTATAGGCAAATATTCGTGTTTTTATGTGCCATAATAATGGTAGCATATACACAGGCGCAAAATTGTAGTGGCAAATGAATGATAGAGTTGCCTGACATATTGCCGGTGGAGTTATTAAAAATCATAAACATATACAAATTCACACATTGTATTTGGTGCAGCTCAGCTGATAATGTGCCATTACAAATATATAATTTACTTGTCATAAGACAACAATGAAAAACGGTAATAAAAATTTAATTGAAAATATAAAATCTGGCGCGACGGTGTAAATAGTTTCAGTCTCTCTCAAAAGAGTATGTTAACAAAAATATATATTTTACTTTTCTAAGAATAGTTGGGATTGGGTTTCAGTGTAAATTTTTACGATTATTAAAAATTTTAAAAGAGAACAATTTTTTCAATTTTACATAAAAAAAATTACAGTTTTGCAGAAAAATCCGTCGAGGAAAAGGAGGTAAAAGAAAAGTGTTAATATTTTAAAAAGCGAATATGAATTTCAGTTTAAACTTATTAAATAATTTTTCCATATTCTATTTTTAAATTAAATTTAATTTCAGTTAATTTTTTTTAAATTAATTTAAAACTAATTAGTCTTTTTATAATATTGTATTGTGCTATATTATACTATTTTATATTATGTGGCGTCGGATTTGTGGTGGGAGAGTGACTCCGTCGTTGAGTATTTGCATTTACCCTGGTGGATGACCGTCTCGCCACAATCCACATCAAAGCGAAATTTTTCAAAATATCGTTGATTTGCGCCCATGCGCCTACAGAAGAGAAGGAGGATTCGGTAAAGATGCCTTTTATGAACCCCTGGATCGTACTCATAATGGATGCCCCTTGATCGAAAAACTCAAAACCAGTTCGATCATGCTGTGATGGACGGAAGACATGTATCCAGTGTTCTTGACGTCGATACACTCGAAGGACCCAACATCGATTCGAACCCCTATCTTGTTGCAGCGAAGATACGCTTCGCCTCTGTGTATCATAAAGCACTCATCATCAAACAAAAGGAAAGTTCGACGTAGAAAAGCTGACATCATAATGGACTACTGAGCGGTTTTCTACTCGAGTATACTGAATCTATAGAGGGAACACTTCTCCAGCCTGCTGAATGGCAGTGAAAATGAAACAGCCGGGGAAGGTGAACCCAAAATTCCAATTAATGACGATGGAAAAGTTGTTCCTTTACCCGACACGCCGTGAGTTCTGATTTCTCCATACTGGATAAAGAAGTGAAGTGAATGGGTCTGGTATGGAATGAGGACATGTCATCAAACAAACAATCATCGCATTATATTATATATATTATATTATGTTATTTATTTCATTTCACTTTTTATTTTATTTTATTTTTATTTATTTTATTTTATTTTTATTTAAATATGCCACAAGGCCTGTTATCACATCTTGCGAACTGCCCGACTGCACAATATCATACATATGGTATATACATACATATGTATAGTCTTATATTATATACAACAACCAAATGCAGGTCAGGAAAGTAGATAAAGCTTGCTTATAAATACGAGTAGATATGTATGTTATGTGCACATACGAGTATGTATGCTCTAACGAAAGCACTTGAGAAATATTGCATAACTCATATAGTAAATGTATGTGTGCGTTATGAGCTAACTTAAGCATTCAACGCACTCGATAAGAATTTTATTAATGAATATTAAATTGAAATACTTGATTTTATTGAATTCTGAATGAATTTGTAACGGAAATTCTTAGACTTTAAGCTCATAAGGGCTAATAAATGTTGAGTATTGCAAATACTAGCCCTTTACAACAAATATGGCTAAATTAAAAATAAGAAACTCACAATTATGAACACTAATTGAGGCTGCTGAATAAGTAGATTAGCTAAGTGCAGTGCTAATGCATTCGATTACATACAATTGGTTGTGTCTGTGGATGTTTCAGATATCTATTAGCCACGGTTGTATTACTTTGCATGACACAAGTAAATTTGTATACATTTAAGTCTCTAACATTGCTTTACTTCTGCATGTACGTTTGTTTTGCAATTATCTGTTAATGTACATATGTATTTATATAAACTTGAGTCCTTTGCGCCATTATGCTTTAATACCTACTTATTTGCCTGGCTTGATTTGCCTATCTTCGCTTTGCTTCGCCACTTGGTCTAAGCAGATGCCTACATAAACGTCAATTAAGTTTCAATTTGCAGCGAAGCCACTAAATTAACAACAATGCCGACAACTGCTAATATCGATTAAGTAGTTGAGGAGATGCAAAGGAATTTCAATATATTCGACTCTTGTTAATAAAGCATTGGTTCGGCAATTAAACACATTTACAATAAGTATGCAAAAATAGAAATATGATAAATTTACAAGCTAAAAATTAATTCATAAATATTTTGCAATTATGACTCTAGTTATTGCATCTGTCTGGAAAATAAAAATTAATTTCATGAAAACTATAATACATCTTTCAGAAAAGTTTTTGCGAAAAGAAATCCGAATTTTTTTTATGTAAATGAAAATAAATACATACAAAATTAAAAATTCGAAGGCAATAAAATTTGTTGAGATAAATTTTGAAAAAAATATATTGCAGAAAAATTAAAAATTCAAAAACGAAATGATGAGTACATAAAAAAATATATTATATTCAAGAAAAATAGATTTAAAACTTAAAAATTCATAGTATTAATATGACAAATAAATTAGCTATTGGCAAATTAATTGATATAAATAAATGTAAATTTTTAGTCTAAATCACGCAAAAAGATTTATTAATTTTCATAACTTTTTAACAATTACTTATCGCTCATTTCTACTAATCAAGTAAAATTAACTAAATAATTAAAGCCCAAAGTGGATCCGTTCTTTCGCATGCAAACTATTTCCGCTTTCTTATCTGAATTTCAAAATGTTGTGCGGTTCATAATGTGCGCCACAAAACATGTTGCTAATGCTACAACAAACAAATACACAAACAAACACATATATATTTAGGTATGTAATTATCAAAATAGGAAAATTTTAAATTTTAATTAATTTAAAATGTTCTTAATGAAATTTCTGCAAACGTTCGTACTTCATTAATAATTGTATGTGAGTAAGGAGGTGTATGTACATATGTACGTGTATGTACAATATAACGGAAGTGCTTAATTGATACAAGCGAATAGTGTATGCTTATGAGAGCAACAAATGGGAGCTTAAAACACTCAAACACACACATACAAACAAGAACGTACTATTCTGCGCATTTACATAATATGCCTTTACTCGTATGTACTATATAAGTAGATACATAGGTACATATCTTAAAGTACGAGTATGTGCGCCTTGGCATGCTCACCACATTTTCGTGATGAAGTTATTTCAACTCAAATTTTATACATAATGCATTATTCATTGGCCACAATGCAGATACTCAGCGCAAAGTGGATATTCGCATGATGATTCTCTGTAGCAGCCTACAAATTGCATTTACAATGAACTCAAGGATGCTCTCGTGCATATACATATATATATATGTATTGATGTGTGTGCGTGTGTGTGTGCGTTTGATGGCTGGCCCGTTTGTGGCATCTTCATCTTTGCGTGCTCACAGTTCACTACTCACCGCTCACAGCTCTCAACTAACAGTTAACAGCTGACTGCAATATCGTAAAAGCTAATATGATCTCATATATTTTGATTACTTTAGCATTTTATGTTTACAGTTTTCAAGTTATATGAATTTACGAACACTAATGCACTTTGCTATTTGACTTTCACTCTAATGGCCTTTGCTCAGTTAGCGGTGCCTACAATACTTGTGGTGGTATAGTGCTTTAAGTATGTGTGTGAGTTTAATTGAATCACATTTATCAGTAGAGATATCGGCAATATTTATTTTTTTTTTTTAATTTTATGTAGTCATTCTGACTATTTGCTCAAAAGAATGAATGTGCGGAAGTAAAATTTATAAAATTTTCCTGGATTCAGAAGTTTAAGATCAAAAATCATAATATCGCCAATTATGTAATTGATTCCGATTTTAAATTAAAAAAGTAATCCCCGAATATGAGATTAATTTGGTTTTGAATGTATTGATATGACTCGGCCTTGATCAGAGACGATTGTTGAATTCAATGGCTTATAAGTAAAAACCTAAAAAGAATATTATTTATAGGCGAACAAAACACGATTAGACCCTTGTACTTAACCAATGAACCATCCGTCCCAATTATCTTGCATAAAACTTCTAGAAAACACTTCAGACAGAAAAGATGTATTACGCAATGTTGGCATTGAACTCGCCATTCAACCATATCAACATCCTCAGAACCGTGGAAGTAATTTGGATCAGCGAACTCTAAACTCGGTTGCAGTATCTTCGCGACAAAATAATTATTTCCTCCTAGAATTAGAGAGCAGTAGTAATTTTCAGAAGATAGTCCTTAAACGCATTTCGAGGAGAGGGATACCGTCTCCATGACGGACGCGGGGTTACTTTTAAAATATTTTTCGCTCAATGCGTCTACAAAACTCAGCAAAGGTTCACTGCATTAGACTGCAAGACGAATTTTCCGCGCTTTTCTTCCCCAGTGATGAATTTTAGGAAAGTTAAGAGTTCTTGGGCGAATCAATTCAGTATCTCGATAAGCTAGGAACAGGAAAATTTTCGATAACAAAACAGCTGACTAGTTGACTTAATCGGAATCATCTCTCCAAGAATCCAAAGTATAGAGAGGCTAACATTCTCGTAAGGATTGGTCAGGTAAGAGATTCATTTGCAATTTGAACCCTTTAAATATCAAAGCCATTTATATATAAATCTGTAACCACAAAACGATACGTGATCCAGTGACCTCAGCGCCTGCTGAACTAAGTCAGCTGCATTAAAGGAGAAGAAAAGCATGCAAAACGAATTTAAATTGTATTTTAATTGTGCACACTTTGTTTTACTTTCATCAACTCAATTGTTAAGTAAAAACTTTTTAGTTTCAATTTCAAGACTAATTTTCAATTTCCCAACAGCATATTTATTGCGAAAACTGTCATTTGAACTTTTGTGCGCAAGCTCATAAATTCCATGCATTAAAAGCTCAACTAACACGCCATTCCGCCATTTTGTAGGTGCTTTCGAGAAGAGAAAAAGAAAAAGTAATTCGAAACACGAAAAGTGCCACTAAAGACCTAACTTAGTAGGAAATAGAATTTTATTTGAAATTAAAATGAATGCGAGATCATTCGCACAAGCGCACACACACACACACATACATACATACAGTAAACACTAAAGTGCAATAAAAGGTGGGCAAGCAACATTTTATCAACAATTCACCTGCAATTTGTTGCAATTCTCAGCATCATTACGTGGACATAATCGAGTGTGGACTACCAGAAAACAACAAAACAGCGCAGAGCTGCACATCCATTAAAGCTCAACGTTTAGTACAAAAGCACAAATATATTGCTTTGCTCACGCCTTTAGCACGAGTTACGCGCACATTTCTTTTTAAGTTACAGTTATTTTATTCGCCGATTTTGCAACTTATGGCAAAAGTTTAGTTTAGTTTTATCTGACATTATTTCCGAGCGTTGATTGTTTTTGTTTCGTTATTTTTCTTCTTCTTTTTTTTTTTTCTCTGTCCTTCTTTCCCTTCAGACTTTGTATGTGTTTTTCAGTATTTTCTAAAGTTATTTTTTATTGTGTGCGCGAGATGAGCTCTTGGGCGCTTAAGAAGTTTAAATGAAGCTGGAAGCTGGAGCTGCAGCTTGGCCAATAGGTAGAGTCAAAATGCCAGCGCAAGATTGTAGTAGAAAGTGGCGAAAGAGCAAAAGTTTAAAAATTACAAAAGTGTTGAACTAAACTACGAAATATTGTACATCTGTACGTACATACATACAAATAATTCAGAGGCACACGTGAAAAGGTGAATAGATGTACAAGGTACATCGAGCTTCGTAATTGTACTATCAGTCGCTGACAGCTGCGACAGGCTGGCAGCGGAAAAACTTTCGCGCTTACACTTCGCCTGCATTGCTGAGTTAAATAAGTTGTGCGAATCTTTTGAGCGGCTTAAGCATTCAGTGGCAACTTTCAAGCAGCGGCAGTAAGAAACTTGCGCGCGTCACCTTTTTTTTTGTTTCGGCAAAATGGAAGTTTTTGCGCGCTCGCAGCTACTTTTGGGCAGTGCTCGCTCATAATTTATTACGCAATCGTTTAACACCGCATAATTTATGCAATCTATTAACTGACAGCTGTGCTTATGCAGTGCAAAGGTGATGCTGAAGGTTGAAAAGTAAAGATTTTAGTGGCCTATGATTGCAGCGTTGCATGTAATTGCCGTAGAAGTGGCATGATCTCATTTAAAATAGAATTGGAGGCGAATTCCAAAACTCAAAAATTATATATATATTTTCATTCTTGTTTTTCTGGTTTAACAATTTTAAATATTTTAAAATTTTGAAGTGGAATGAACCAAACGATCCTTAAAGACAGCTTCAATGAAAGACACCCTTATTTACGGTAAGTTTCCTTTCAAGTGTTCTCGTTCGTAAGTAAAGAAATGAAACATAGACGAGAACCAACTTTTTAAAATGTTTGATCTTCACAAAGACCTCAAACACCAGAACTTTTTATCATGTTGCCACTTACTCGAAATTATTTATTATTATTTGGAATATTACGACATGAGTAAAGCCGTAGAGATTTGATCGAAATAGTGGGTAAAAAATCCATACAAAGTTCTCTTTGCCAGACCCACATATTGGTTAGCTTAGTGGGTGGGAGGCCTAAGGGTTGCAAAAGGTATTACAATGGGCATCTTATTTGATTTGAGTAAGCTGATGCCTAGAAATTATTTAAATCCAACCTACCTAATGGTATTCATGGAGTAGTATCCTAAATACTCTTAATTTCGTAGCAATTTTGGATGAACAGGTGTTTTCAGCTGCGGGGGAAATAGAATATATTTCCCACCAAGAGCTCAAGTAAAAAAAAGTGAGGTATACATTTATGTAGAATAGTAGTTAAATAATGTGTTTAGTAAAAATTTTACGGTATGCATTAGATTTTTACCCTATAAGTCATGAGTTTGGAATTTAAATTATTAACTTTTGTGCCTAGATTTTGCATTGAACGGCTTTCCACATATATTAAGTTTTATAAAATTTAAACTGCGGGAACTTATATCGAAAATCGCTCTCCCAGTTGTTGTTCTATAATTTATTCAATTTTATAAGGATCAATCATTTATAAGGTAGGTTATTTTGAAAGTAGGAATAATTATAATTTTAGTATTTAAAATATTAAATTAAATTGAATGGAATCTTTAAATATTTATTTAATATTAATGTTGATTGTGAACAATTTCTGCGAAATTATTATTAACGACAATATTCTCATATACGAGTTTGTCAGTATTAAATATTAGCATTTGATTAAATTCTTATAGCAGTAGACATTTTGAAGAAATCTACATCCCTTTACACAGTGACAACTTACTCACAACCGCATTCGATCTTATCCATAAACCTTTGGCGTTAAAATTTTACGAACTCACCTGCAAGAAAGGAGAGTAAATAAAGGACACAAATTAATATGGACTTGAGAAACGTGTAAAACATCTTTTAGTAGTTGACAATCAATACTTATTGTTACTGGATAATAAAATGGTGCTAAAATCATGTCTTATGTATGTACATATAGTATGCGAGTATAACCCGCCAACCACCTCCATATGGCTGACTTGAGCAAGCCTCGGCAATCTGGGGGACAACATGAAATGGGCGTAACGAATGACTATGTGTCATGGCTAGAGCAACACAGGCACACTCACTGCTCAAATCACTCAATAAAAATACATATGTATATAGAAATACGAATACGAATAACGGTTGCCCATATAGAACTGACAACGCCTGCAAACACACACGCACACGCAACGGTGCAGGTTGCAGGAGCAAACAACCAGCACCACTGACACGTATGCTTCCGGAGCCATTATCACTTTTGGCACCAAGTGAAATGCGGAACGGCTAACGGTGAATGGTTGAATGAATGAACACGTTGCTTGGTCGTTCATCGGTTGGCGCTTTGCGGGGCACGTGTGGTGCTGTAATGACAGGCTGCTGTGCATGTGTGAATGAGTCAATAAAAGGCGTTATTTACACCATATTCGTATGAGCCGTCAGCACAGTGACACACATTCCCCGCAAATGTAAATACATACATATATATATATATATATATATATGTATGTACACATGTGTCCCCACTTTTTGTGTGTGGGAAAATGTGTCAATCGCTCAACGCGTGAACTCTGCTGTCGCATCCTTGTTGAACACGGACTAACGCCACACAGTTTGGTACGTGTTGCGGCAGAAAGTGGGACACCAACAAATCGGCCAACCGACCGAGCAATTCCGCTGCACTCCACACACCACAGCCTTGGTTGACTTTACTTACGCTCACCGAACACAACTAATACGACGTGTGTGCGCACAGCTCCCCATTGGACATTATCGGCAGACCATCAATATCCAGCGTTGACATGACATGGTCAATACATTCAGTTTTATATAGTCGCACGTTAACATTCATTTATGTTCACTAAATGCCAGTGTGAGTTTACTTAATTTTTTCTTTCTTTCTTTCTTCTTTTAGCGCTTGTCATTACAACGGGCACATCTTCATAACCTCACTCTTGTGTCACCGCGAACCTCGTCAACGTTGGTAATTTCTTTGTGCCCGCTTTAATGTGAGTACCATCACGTTGCTGCATTGCCAGTAAACATAAATATTTATAAAATATATGTATGTGTATGTGTGTAGTATAAATATTTTCCTCATACTTTCTTTCCACAAGTCCTGACAACCAGTAAATGACTGCGTGTAATACTCAAATCCACCTTTTCGGTCAGCGATTTGCGAGTTTGTCTGGTTTTCGCAGGTCACTACGAAACAATGGGTTTGAGAAGTACACATCGTATATGTATATAAAACCGTGTCTACGGGCTTTAGTTCAAGAAATTTTGCTTCAAAGTAATGTAAAAAGTTTTGTCAAGAGTGCGCGAGGGAAGGAAATAAATATATTGTTTCTAAAATTAATTTCATTTCATAAATGAACTACTGTGATTATTGTTGGAATGTCTGAGACAAACAAAAAAAAAATAAAATAAAATAAACAAAATAAAAATAAAACAAATGAAATAAAATAAAATAAAACAAAATAAAATAAAATAAAACAAAATAAAATAAAATAAAAGAAAATAAAATAAAAAAATAAATTAACTGAAAATAAGTTAAATTAAATTAAATTAAGTTAAATAAAATAAAATAAAATAAAATAAAATAAAATAAAATAAAATAAAATAAAATAAAATAAAATAAAATAAAATAAAATAAAATAAAATAAAATAAAATAAAATAATAAAATAAAATAAAATAAAATAAAATAAAATAAAATAAAATAAAATAAAATAAAATAAAATAAAATAAAATAAAATAAAATAAAATAAAATAAAATAAAATAAAATAAAATAAAATAAAATAAAATAAAATAAAATAAAATAAAATAAAATAAAATAAAATAAAATAAAATAAAATAAAATAAAATAAAATAAAATAAAATAAAATAAAATAAAATAAAATAAAATAAAATAAAATAAAATAAAATAAAATAAAATAAAATAAAATAAAATAAAATAAAATAAAATAAAATAATAAAAATAAAATAAAATAAAATAAAATAAAATAAAATAAAATAAAATAAAATAAAATAAAATAAAATAAAATAAAATAAAATAAAATAAAATAAAATAAAATAAAATAAAATAAAATAAAATAAAAAAAATTATATAAAGTAAAAACTTAAAAAAAAAATAAAATAAAAAAGATAAAATAAAAAAAATAATAAAATATTATAAATAAGTAAAATAAAATAATATAATGTAATTAAATAATTTACACCTAATCTAATAAAATAAATTAAATTTAATTAAATTAAATACATAAAGATAAAATAAATAATACAATAATATAAAAAAAATAAAATAAATGAAGAAGAAAGTTTTGAAACTGAAACATTTTCATAGAGTTTGTTCGAGTTTGATCTGTTAATGATTGTTTATTATAAAGAGTATTCTCTGTAGCTACAAACTAATAAAGTTATTAGTACGTTAAATAAATGACATTATAAAGACCTCATCACCTGCTACTACACATACATATATAGAAATCTACAGCGGTATAACAAAAGTATACACAAAAAATTCTCTATTAACCCAAACGAGGCACGTATGTATGTTTATGGAGCACAACAAGTCTACTAAAACTAATGAGCGTGTGTACCTGAGCAGCGTCAAAGAGAGCAGCCGTCATGTATGCTGCTCAGCATTAGTTAGCATTCAATATATGCATAAATAGCCGTAAAGGCACATGAGTTACATGTATGTATGTACGTATAAGTATGTATATACGCACAGGTATAAGCAGGTATTTTCAACCAAGCCACTCTTCTTTAAAAACACCCGCGTTTTTTACTTTACCTGTGAACCTTTGCTTAGATATACCATAGGTGAATGTGTGTGCGTTTTTAATTTATGTTAATAACTAAATCTTGCCGGTTTTAAAGAATATTTTGTTTTGTGGTGCGTTAATGAAGTTGTCAACCGGCATTATGGTGTTTTTGGGTCTATGTATCGTTAACCAAACCAGCATTGAAAATTGCCTTTGGACAGCTGAACAGTTGACAGTACTAAGAATATTTAGAAAGGAAGTGCAGGTAGAGACTCAACAGCGACTTTGATGAAGCCGTAAAGTCGTTGAAATGCGCTCACATGACGCTAAGTTAAAACAAAAGAATAAAGAAAAAAATAAAATAATAATGAAATCCAAAATAGTAAAAAATATCATCCTCCTTTAACTTCTGTCGTGACTCACAGCACTTTCTCGCTCTCGGCAGTGTCATCCATCTGCACCAAAATAAAATGATGCTGTCTGTATTATGCACATTACAACATTTACACATACATTTATACTTTTACATATTTATAAGTACCTACATGTCTCGCCATGTGGCATTCACAAATTTCTTGCCTTTTCGGTAATTTATTGTCAGGCAATTGATGTATCTCTGCCGTTTGATGGTGATAAAATGATTCACTGCTCATTTTTATAGCACTCGTGGTAAGTAAATAAAAGATGATGATCGTATTGCAGATAATGAACAGTTTGAGTTGAGCTCAAGTATGAAGCTGAAGTAAAGGCAATGCCTCTTCCCTACTTTGTATACTTTCCTGCATACATACTCGTATCTTTGTTACTTAATTATGTTTCTATGCGGCATTGTTCGTTTCTGTGTTCTGTTTCGCTCTCTTTGAGTGTTCTAAGAATTCGCACTGTGTTCTTAAATGGCAAAGTGGGCGTGTACAATTGATAAATGGTGTGGACAGATTTTTTTTTGTTTTACTAGTTTCGTGTTAAAAATTAACTAGAAAATTACTGGTTAGGTTCTTCTTTACAAAAATTTGACCGAAACTCAATTCTTGGAAGGTATGAAAATAATAACAGAATTACGAATTTGGGAATGTGTTGGAGTATGTAATTTTTGATAATTTTATGCATTTAAAAGTGTTTAAGAGAAAGCAGTAAAGAGAATTAGGGCAGATGCTGTCATGCACTATTTGTGCAGGTTTGAAGCAATTTCTGTAATAAATATTGAATTTTCTATTGAATATTAAGAAGTTTTGTAGGCGGAAAATTCGAAATAGTGTAATTAAGAATCGCCCATTCACAGCAAGCTTCATCTGAGTACTTTACTGATTTTTTATGCCTTTCATGAAAAAACTTTAGTATAAAGTATGTAAGTACTATTAGGAGAAGTGATGAAAGCAGCAAAACTTATACCAATATAATAAGAAGAAGAGGCTTGGTGGACTTTTCCATGTCCATCTGTTCGTCTGTCTGTTTGTGGGAACGAAAATTAGTCCCTCGGTTTTTGAGATGTTTCAACAAACTTGATAAACAGACAGAGATAGCCGAGTGGTTCGCTATTCGGAAGGCCCGGCTCCGAGTCCTGGTTTGACCAACATCTAAAAACTTATAGAAGATAAATTTAAATAAAAAATTAAGTCAAATTTCCCTACGCAGGGAATGTCAAGCGCTCCGAGCGAACTTCCGATATGAAATAAGCGCTCCTCATAAAAATACGTGTATGTATATTTATACTTGTTGAAAGCGCTTCGATCGGGTCACTATCACAAATGACCTCCTACAACCGATTTTTCAGATATGGAATTTTGAATCAAATCGTCGAAAAAGTGCACTAATTTGAATATGTTTATGTAAGCTATAGGAGCTTCAGCATGCCGAGGGCAGCACTTCCTTTTTGTTTTGAAATAAATTGGTGGCATTGTTTTGGAGACTGAATGACTTCTCTGTTTTTGCAAATTCTTTGTATTTTTTTCACAGTTATTTCAACTCCAAACGAGTTCCTTATATCACTTGTGCTTCTACCTTATTGACGAGCCTTCAACTTTCTTCGCTGCCGCTCTACCATTCACTTATTCCTCTTAATTCACGAGCAATACTCACTTAACGGACCAAAGTACTAAATGTCCAACTCATGAAATATTGATGTTATGAAGGCCGAATAGCAGTTCGCCTGTCTGGGCGTACTAAGCACATCAGATATGCGACTTTATAGCTAAAAGCTTGACGTACTACACATATACATATACTCATATGCGTGTAAATGTGAGTGAGTGTTTGAGTAAATACATCGCTGATACAAATTTATCTGAGACATGTGCGCGCATGCAGTGTATAGTGTGTACACAGGTCAGGTGGATGGACGAACGTGTTTGTTGCCTTGAGCAAATGGTGCGCTAACAACTTAAGCGCTTTTCTAATCGCATCACGTTTCGGCAAGCGCATCACAAGCCTCAATATGATACTACAGCAGTAGAGCGACTGGCAGGCAGGCAGTACTTTGAATGTTGCCTCAAATGTTTCCTTTCTTTTGCTTCCAAGTGCTTTTATTTCCGAACAAAGTACATAAAAATTCAAAGTTTACCATCAACATTAATGTTGTTGTTGTTGTTGTTACCCACTTGTCTTGTTGCCAATTGTTGTTGCATGAATGCGTTTGTATTGGTTATTTTATTTATGCGGCAAGCATGTTCGGCTCAATTGTTATTGTTATTGTACTCATTGTAAGTCCTCTTCTTCTGCATGTTTTTGATGATGCAAAAATTGCATGCATACGTTGCCACAGAGTGAAACATCAAAATGAAAATGAAATAAAATAGAAAAATTATATGCATTTAAAATAGGGAGGAGAGCAGCAGTAAATAAATAGAGAATGTGAAGAAATGCTTTTCTTATTTTTTATTTTTTTTTATGGCTGACATAACATTTCAAGACGATTGTCTCTGGAGCAAAAGTGTTTCGTTTGCTGACAGTAGTAGGTACCACAAATACTATAACAGTACATACACGTATACGCATACATACTAATGTGAGCAACAAACTTAACATAAATGGGAGCCGCAAGCCGTTCTGACGGCTCAAATGCCGCAAAGCGTACAACTTGAACGTGAAGTCGTAAAACACGCAAACTGGACATGAACAAGCGGTAGAGTAGCGGTCGTTCCATCTGACAACTATAGCGAACGGAATTTAAGATACTAGACGCCAACTTGAGCAAGCCCAAGAAGTAAAACTCTCGAATGTGGTACATGCAGTGCACCGCAGTAAATGCCAGTGCAACACCACGAACAGCAGCAGAAACGTCAACATCAACAACAAGCGCAACAATAATAACAACAATAAGGACAATAACAACAACAGTAACAGCTGTTATGTAGTAACTGCGGCATGAAAATGGCATGCGTGTTGCATGTGGAGCAGAGCTCTGTTGCAAATACATATGCAGGTATGTATGTTGTGCGCCTTATGAGTGACACGGTATTACATGCATGTAGTTGAGACAAATCCTTTGAACACTTTGGCACGCTTAGTGTGGCAAAAGGAATTTGTAAGTAGTAAAAAAGCGTGTTTTAGCTGTGAAATATAAAAATCGAAATAAAATTAGAGATACCAAGGTTGTTTTAGTTTGAGTTCATGCAAATATGAAGTACTTATATATGTAGCAGTGGGGTTTATGCGTGGACCAAGTGCCATCTTGATATATTCAAAGATAACTTATGCAAACTAGGAAAATTTATATCTTCACCTACGATATTATTTGGGAAACTAAGCCTTCAGAGCTGATTTTTCATTTCTCTTGCTCAAGAATTATGCTATTTCTTTTAAAAGAACTGTTTTTATCTAATAACAATGTCGCACGGGACAGCTTCATATACCATAATATAATGCGAACCTTGTGACAGTTTTAACTAATTTAATTTTGTTTAGATTAAACTATTTTTAGTTGTTTTCCACATTTTTTTGATATACAAATTTCTTCAGTAATTAACTACACCAACTTCCACAGTTATTCTGATTACAAAATATATTTTGGATGAAAATTTTTCGATAAAAGTATTAATTCGAGTTTCATTTTTTATGTATGAAAGAGGGTTAAGTTAATTTTTTTTATATTGTATTAATTTTTCACTTCCAGTACATTATTGGTATTGAAGTATGTATAAAACATATATAAAATAACATATATTAAAAACCACTATGTCTACGCTACGCTTGTGTGCGGCATGCAACTTCCAACAATGCTAACATGTTCAGTTCCACTTGCCCTTCTCGCAAGTAGAGAAAAAATGCGCTATAAAACAATTCGAAAAATAAAAATAGTGTATAAGCCATGCCAAATGGAAACTAAAAACTGAAAAATGCAGCAGACTGCAAATTCATAAATTATTCAGAGCAACAGTAAACTTGAGAGTGGATGTGCGCACAAATATATGTGTATGCCTAAGATTGTAAATAATATTATATATAAACATTTTTTAAATTTGGGTGTAGTATCAGTACAAGGGAAGTTATAAAAAACACAACCCAAATTTTAAGAGTACTGGGAGTATCTGCTTGTATATTTGGCTAAAAATTGACTAGGTGGTAAACCCAATAATATATAATTAAAAAATAAAATAATAAAAATATATATAAAACTAAATGAAAAAATAAACATCAAAATAAATATTATAAATTAAAATGAAATAATATGAAATAAAATTTAATCAAATTGATGAAAGTGAAATAAAAAATAGAATTCCAGATTTCTTAAATTTGATTTATTGTTTTAATTATGAACTATGTTTGACTTTTAGTTGAAATATTTTTAATTATATACATATAATTAGTTTGTTGTAAATTGAAACAAAGCAGTTTCTTCAGATCAAATATTTTTAGTTTTACTTTTTTTCCAAAGAAATCAACTAGTTAATATTTTTATTTCATTTTTGCTAATAAAATGTGAACCAAAAATTACCTTCACTTTGCTGCTTTGTTGTTGCTGCTGATGTAGCAAAAACTCTGCATGGTAATTATTGAATATAAAAAAAAAAATACTACTTCTTCAAATTCTTTAACAGTGGCGTGCCAAATTTTGATTAATAGACATTTTTTTACTCAACTGCCTCATTTTTCACCTTCCTACATCTCCCTTGCTTTTAGTTTCAGTATTTCGTCTTACCTTTAGTGTTCGGGCAAACATGTGTATGGAAGTGTGTTGTATTTTGTGGTCACCTCATTGAAATGCTTAATGACTCAATATAGTGGTTGTACTGTGAGGTGGGTTGATTGGATGGCTGGTACTTAACGCCGCGTCCTAAAATATACATAAACGCATGTACATACGTTTATACGCTTGTATGTGTGTGTGAAAAAAAAAAACAAAAAAAAAAACTGACGAATATAAAGGTAAAACGCCTATAATATGCGTGTCTATAAATACAACTGATTCTTTTTTCTTTCAGCAAACAGAAGCGGGTGCAACGGACTGTGTGTTTTCAGCTCATTACCGAACTGAAGGCGACTGTAAGCGCTTGATCAATAAATATTGGTATCTATACACTACGCATATGTCGAAAAACCAGAAAATTGGTATTAATAATGTAGAAATTCTTTTTGCTTTCGAAGTTTTATTGTTTCGTTGAAAATTTTTATTGAGTCGTAAACAAATTGGAAATTTTTTTTGCTGCTTTGAACATAAGTCTTCAGGACATATTTTATGAGTTCAGTGGAATTAAGAAATATGATAGCACCTTTATGGATTTTTTAAAATTTTAATTTAAAGCATTTTTAATTTTCAATTGCTTAGTTTTGTCGATATGGATATATATATAAATTTATTATTTTGATATTGGGGTTATTGTCTGGTATTTATATGCAAAAGAAGAATTATGTGTTATGGGAATATAAATAAAACATATATAAAGTTGAAAATTTTAAAATATTTCCTAATTTTATTTCTAAATGAAATTGTTGCTATTTTTGTGCCTCCCTTAAATAATTCATACTGATATATAGTGACAAATTTTAAGCTGAAATTTTTTTTAAAATCAATTGTTTAAATATAAAATATACAAAATTATTACTTTAATACAAAATGGAAATATTATATATTTGAACGCGCATCAATTTCGAAAAAATGCTTTATTTATTTTTTCATTGAAAAATATTCACAAACAGTTTATACAAAATTGGCCAATTTCATACAAACACCATAATCCGATTACTGAAAATACCACAAATTAATATGCTTTCGAAAAATATACATTTCTGATACATAAATTATTGGAAATTATTTATCTTTTAATGTAGCACTCAAACTGCAATCAATTCCAAATTGACTGCGATTAATTAAAATAATTACTTCATTATTTTGTGTATAAATTTAATGCTTGCGAAGGTTTAAGCGATTTTCTGTCATTCATTATGTTTATATTTTGGGTTTATTTTCCAAATCGAATTCATTGCGAATATGTGTGCGCGGAGGTAGACAAAGGGCGCATGTGCAGCTGCATAAAAGTGATCAAAATCAATTTACTCCCTCATATATGCATGTACTTCACTGTGTGTTGTTGGGAAATTTACCGTAATTGCGCACAGGTTAAACGTTAAAATGCATGATGAAATGCATCGAAAAATAATTACTTTGAAAATAAAAATGTAAATTCAATAATAAAATTGATAGCATGTGTGTGTGAGGCCAGGTGCGTACTAGTTATGCCCTTCGAAAAATGAAACCGACCCAATTTATTTTTGGAAAAATCTAAATACTATCTAACAGAGGGTTGATTTATCAATTTTTACACGAAAGCGTGTCTCTTATTGACGCAACTGGGCTAACATTTTGGTAAGATGACAGTTAAGTATCCTTGTCTTCAAATGAGTTTACATTTATGCAGTCTCGTTTTTCGTGGCACTATCCTTGTTATTTGAATATCTGTAATTGAGATCACTTTCATAAATGGCGGTTGATTTTGAATGGCAGACGGGAGGCCTGTTCGTGCTGAATTTAAGCCGCCAATGCATAATTAAATTGTTCATAATGTGCCGTGATTACATGCTAATGAAATAAAATGCGAGAGAGGCGCCAGAGACGAGACGATGGGAACCAAACCGAAGTGGTATGCGACGTTAAAGTTACAATATGGCTTTGTTGCAACACTGAACTCGAGGTCAGTGTCAGTGTTGACAAGCAAATTTCAATAAATTTTACACCTACATTAACACTAGCGCGTATATGTACATTATGGCGAATCAGTGGGCGCGCGTGTGTATGTGTGGCTGATTATGTTGTCAAAGCATTGATTACACAGCTGCATTCGAGCTGTTGCACGTGGAAAAGAGCTTACAACGCGCGGATTATGCATGTACTGCGTGACACGCAAGGTCACATAGACGAGAAAGCTTTTTTTTTATTTAATATTCAATTTTTCACAGGCATATCAATATTAAGAATGCATAAAATCGCAATTAAATTATTAAATATGTATTAAGGGATAATCGCTATGATGGCGTATTAAATATGCAAATATTTTGAAAATGCATAATGGCGGGTGAAGTTTACAAGTAAGTACAAGAGGAGAATATGATAAAGAATAAATAAAATAAAGGGCTCCAAAAAAAGAGGAATAAGCCGCATTACTTTTGAGAATTTAGTAATTTTAATGATTATTAAATTTTATGTAAGGGAACATAAAAAGAAAAGATTTTAATAATGAATGTAAAAGTTGACTAAGTTGAGCATAAAGCTGAAGAATAAATTAATTTTATGTCAAATATTTCTCTTTACTTCCATTATAAGAGAAAGGAATATTTGGGAATTTGTTAAAAATCTGAGTATGAGTTTGGATCTTAGGGCCCAAGCGCTAAGTAATCAATAATAAATATTTACACAGAAATAAATTATAAATTAATTTTGAAATTTATTGCAGCATCCTGGGAGATAATAAAATGATTACACCACAGCTCGCACCGTAGCCATTTATTTATGCGCATAATCGCACAATTTATTCGGTAATTTTCAATTGAGCACATTTTATTCCATTTGCAAGTTTAACGCATTTAATGCACTTTTTTCTGAAGCAAAAACCATACAGTGTGTAAAATAAATTATGTAGCCTGCAAGTCTTCGACTTTTTTCAGACTTTCACCAAAAAAAAGAAATATTTTTTGCAAACAAAAAAATTTAATAATAAAAAATATTCTATAGCAACAAAAACAAATATGTGTTAGCAAGAAGTATAACAAATAAATTATAATAAAATGCAATTGCACGTTAAACTCTTTTTTAAAATATAACACAAATGCGAATTCAGCTTTTGTGGCAAGTAACAAAACCAAAAAAAAAGCAAAATTGTATAAAGTTAAAAAAATATGCGCTTGCAAAAACCAAAAATAAACATTCAAATGTGTGTAAAGATATAAATATATACGTGTATGTATGTATATGAACTCGTATTATGTATGAATCATGTGTTGTTGCGCTTTTTTACCTCGCTTATGTTTCGCATAATTCGTGACCTCGTTGCTGCAACACGGCTGTTCGTAGTAAAAATTCCATGTATTCTCATAATCGCAGGATATGTGTGGTACACATTGCAATAACAACAAAAGTGTAGCCGAGAAGAATAACATTGAACGTTTTGTTGTTCTTGTTGTTGTTGTTGTTGTTGTTGTTTTAGCTGGTCTCGTTGGTCGCCACAATTGGATTATTGCGGCGTTGGGGTTTTGTGTGGGCAGCAGCACCATTTGTTTTTGTTATGCGAATTGCATGCAACAAAAACAAAAACAAAAACCAAACAAACTTTTTTAAGCTCGTTTATTATTGTTATTATTTTTTATTTAGTACTATTTTTTTTTTTTTTAGTTTAATGAATGTATAACTTTTTTTATAATATTTATTTACCTTTTACGTTCCACACTTTTTACACGAAATATTTTTAATTTTATTTTTTGATATTTTTAACACTTTTGTTCGCATTGGTTGTTATTGTTGTTGTTGTTGTTTTTTTTTTTTAAGCCCGCATTGTTTCGCAGTTATTTACACAATATTACTATTTATGATGTTTTCACTACCCGCATGTGGTATTTTATGTATTTATGTACATATGCATGTACTTGCGGACTATGTATATTATATATCCTCACAATTACATATATTTGCATGCATAAAATTTATTTTTGATCCTTTTTACCTTAATGCCCGTGCGTAGTGCGCTGTACGTACGTGCCTTTTGCCTGAAACGGGCTTTTTCACGTGAGTTATTGTTATTAAATTTATTTGTTTACTATTTAAGACGAATAAATGGCGTTCATTGATATTATTATTTATTGCATTATTATGTGTGTATTTATTACTTTTTTGTTATTATTTTTGTTTACGTTTTTTTTTAAATATTGGTTAATTCAATTTTTACATGCAAACGCGTTCACCGGTAGTGATAATAATAAATATTGGCTTAACGCTTTGCTTTTGTAGTTTATTTTATGCGAATGCTTTTGGGTTATTGTTTATCAATAAATTTATATTTAAAATAATCAAAGGTGATATATTTATTTATGAGAGCGTTAAGGTGTAGATATATTACACCGAAGTTATCATTTTTCGTGTGTCATCAAGTAAAGATTCCAACTCAGACAACCTGAGTCAGAGGTCTGCTTCTTTATGAGGTACTTAATCTACCATTCTTAAGTGATTGCATCGTAGTAACCCACAATTCGGCCAAGTATCTTGGTGTAATCTTTCATAAAAACTCAGCTGAAGGGCTATTGAACCGAAATGGGGTCTGAGAGCAATGTTCGGAATAAACGTAATGTGCGACCGGTGAAAGGAAACCTTCTGACAGGGGCTAGCTACCTGCTTCTTTCCTGACGCAGAAGCAAAGCCTTTTGTAACAATGAAAATATCCATAAGCTTATAATGATGAGTTTAAATGAGTGGCAGGTACAGGAGTAGAGTGATATTGTGACCATATTAACAACTTAAGTAGCTTCGAACTCTCCCGTCTAAACAGGGCATGATTAAAAGCACCAAATGGACATCCATTTAAGGCTAAATATGTATGAGAAAATGCAAAGAGGCAATAAAGAGTGTCCCAGATCATACGAATGTAGAAAGTAAAGACAAAGCTGGTGTTCGGGTTTGCTCTAACGTTACTGGTGAGACTATCAGCATCGACTGCTTCAAATGTTTCAACGCCTTCCAACATTTCCTAAACAAGTGGAGCCTAGAGGGTTATTCCAACATACATACTACTAAACTACACTTCCAAGCACTACGCAAAATAAAGCTTAATATTCTTGTAGAAGTACTGATTGGGAGGCTGTTTCGGAAATCCCCACATCAGACTCTTATGGCAGGGAAGGAACCAACAGATCCAGACATAACAGGTGAGCGCTCTACCCATTATTTTTAAATATTCCTTTACGTTATACCTTTCATCCACATAAAATGGTAAAATATTTTTGATCCGATTTACAAGTAAAGGGTGGTTAAATTGTAAGGGCCGATGTTGAATGTGAACCACAACTAAACGCTAAGTTTTTTTCCGAATTTAATTTGACATTTCTCTATTTCAGACTTACTCAATTTGAACCATGGAGAGATACACAATCCAACAACGTGTTAAAGTTATTCAGACTTATTCTGAAAAATTTCGAAGAAAATCATCTTCAGTGATGAGGCACATTTTCACCTCAGTGGATTCGTCAATAAACAGAATTGCCGCATTTGGGCGAATGAGAATCCAAGAGTGACTGTCGAAAAACCAATGCACCAACAAAGAGTGACTGTTTGGTGCGGTTTATGGGCTGGCGGCATCATCGGGCCGTATTTTTTCCAAAATGAGGCCGGTCAAGCAGTTACTGTGAATGGTGTTCGCTATCGTGAGATGATAACGAATTTTTTATGGCCACAATTGGAAGATATGGATGTGGACGATATGTGGTTTCAGCAGGACGGTGCCACTTGCCACACAGCTAACGAAACAATGGCTCTTTTGCGCAACAAATTCAATGGCCGTGTTATCTCACGTAATGGCGATGTCAATTGGCCCCCAAGATCATGTGATTTGACACCGTTGGACTTTTTTCTCTGGGGTTATTTGAAAGAAAAGGTGTACGTCGATAAGCCAGCAACAATTCAAGAGCTAAAGGATGAGATAATTCGGCACATTAACGGCATATAAACTCCATTATGCCTCAGCGTCATCGAAAATTTGGACCATCGTATGGAGGTGTGCCGCCGAGGTCGCCGATATTTTGTTACATACATAATACCAATATATCATAATAAAATAAAATTTCAATAATTTCCTAAATAGTTTGTGTTTTACTCAAAATCAACATCGGCTCTTGAAAATTTAACCACCCTTTACTTTAATACTACTAGAAGGAGATGAGTCAGACGCATCACAATTTTTACCATCAACCACACTTGGTACATTTATAGGAACCAGGCAGATAGTACCACCGTTGCTTATATAGGACCGATTTTTCAGATTTCAGACTTTGGGTCATAAATTAGTCAAAACTCCGTCGAAAAATCACCTACAAATAAACCTTGTCGAATTATCGAAATGGGAAAATTTATATATGTATATATTATTATAATTGGCGCTTTGTAACCGCTGAAGCGATTTTTCGGCCGAGCTCCTCCTCCAATTTGTGGTTTTGTGTCTTGATGTTTTTACAACAAATGGAACATATGTATATAGGCCTCTCCAATTAATACTTCAGATATGTGAGTTAATATTTAATTCTAACATGAAATACCCTAAATTTTAAATAGTCATAAAAGGTATAAATAAGGTTTTCTGCTAATTTTTATATTAGCTCAAATGTCAGGTGTAGTAAAAATAAATCCATTATTTCTTCAATAAATGGCGTTATTTATCTGTATCCCGCATTGTATAAGTCCGATCGGGTTCCGCTAGTTGGCGGTAGAAAGATGACATTTCGTACCAAGAATGCTTTTCTGACTGTTTTATAATTCGTTGATTCAGTTTTGTTCGAGAGTGCTTCAAAGATGAACACTAGCAAAGAGCAAATACGATATACATATTTTACAGTTTTTATTCGATAAGGACGAAAGCGAAAGCCAGTCAGCTGAAAATGTGGATAGCGTTTATGGTCCTAAAACTGCTACAGTCAATCATACACAACTTCGGTTTCATTCCGGTAATTTTGATGTACAAGATGCTTTACAGAGTGGAAGGCCAATTGTCGATAAAATCATGGACAATATCGAGGCCGACCATCATGTAAGCACTGCTTCGATTGCCCAAGAGCTAAGGATTGCACAAAATTTGGAACCATTTGAATAAAGCCTTCAATTTCATGCAAAAATAATGGAATTCTTTTAACTAAACCTAATATTTTCCTTTCAAGAATAAGTCCCAGATTTGAAGCCAAGTTGTGCTGGCTTATTCCACAAAAACTATCTGAATTCGAGTTCTGTTTGTTTGTTTGTTGTTTTTTTTCTTCATTTTCAACTTCGTACCAAAAAGTCAAAGAGCAAACCACAATGACAATGGAATAAAGAGCAGACATAAAAATAACAACACAGCGGAAAACTGGTTTCAGTAAATTTTTGTGCCTACACAACAAATAACCGCAAAGGAAATACGTGTATCTCTCAACATAACAAGTATGCGAGTATATAATGTATGTACATATGTATGTTTACAGACACATTTGCCTTTTCATAAATATGTATGTATGTAAATAATTGGAAATGTTTGAGAGGTTGCAGAGAAGTGCCTGTGGGAGAGCACATAATATGGGAATTGTTTCGTGTTTGTAATTATTGTACATACATATGCATGTGTGTATATTTATAATCAAGATGTTGCCAATTGTATGCTTAAAAAATTTGAAAAATCATCATTGGTATTTTGCTAATACTATGACAGTTTATTGCATTTTATAAATATTTGTATTAGGCGAAAAACATTGCTTTTATAAATATTTAAACAAAAATGTATTTTACATTATTTCCACTTTAGTTCCTTCCAAGTCTTTCTGGCAACTTCACATCACTCTGTTGTTATATTTTTTGTACATATGTACATACGTATTTTTGGAAATATACATAGCTTATATAAACTCTATATTCATATTGTGGGCACATGCTATATCTCATATACTCGTATGCAGTCAAATAATGAAAAAAAAACTAACAAAATTTTTTACATATTTCACTTTTTGGTAAAAAACATCAAAGGATTTTTGTCATTAGAACTGTTTTTTTTTAAGTTTGGACAGTGTAAATTTAACTTTTTTTCAATGGATAGATATACTCAAAAATATATTCTCAGCCTTTTAATAGATATGTGTCTGTTCCCGTAAAATACATTTCATATAAGCACCTATGTATGTAGTACATGTAAACATTGAAAAACATATATATATATATATATATATATATTTACATATATATTCTAATGTATATATACCACACGCACTCTCTTTATATCCGCTAGACGCTCAACAACGTCACACTAAACCAACACCGCTCAGATCACTGAACCGCTACAACAAATGGAAACCACTCTGTAGCCGTTAAATGGACAGTATCTTTAGTGATCTTCAAGAAGTGTTTCACTTCCAATTAGTTCCAGTGTGGCATTTACAAGAAAACAACAAATGGATTACATACATACGAGTGCACAATGAATTCCAATAGAGTTTATTGTTTGCTTGAGAGTGGAAGCACATATTTTAGTTGATGGATAAATGGAAATTGGAAAGAGCATGAGAGAGTGTGCGCCGGGAGAACAGATGTAAACAAAAATAAATACTTTGCTTTCTGCTGATCGTTGCAGTGAAATGCAACAGGCCAGAAGAGCTGGCGAGTGCGAAACAAATACAATAAAAGAATGAATAAAAATAAATATTCATTTACCTTCATCACTTATTGCTTTCAATAATTTTTAACATGGCACACTTTGCTCACATTTTACATATAAAGTAACATTTAGCCACTTTTTTCTTAATAATAGTTAGTTGCTGTATAAAAATGAATTGAATAATACTGCAGCAGATTACGTGGCTGATGTTGGCTCAGTGGCAGAGCACTCGCCAGTTGAGTCAGGATCCGTTGGCTCGATCCCTGTCAGAAGAAGTCTGATGTGGAGAAGTGTTGATACCTTTCGAAATAGCTGTCGCTTCTACCATTTTTCTTGGTTGTATAACAAAATATTGAATTCCTACAAACAACAGGGCTTTAACTCACTAACTTATAACAAAAATTAATAGACAGGCCGCAAAAACAATTATGAAAAAGTATTTAGATTCCACAAAAAAGTCCATCAATTCTGGTATTTAGGATATAAAGCAAATGAAAAGAAGCACCGAGAATACCGCTAAAACAATGGCAACAAGAAACGCTAAACATGGAACTAGCCTAAAAGTATGCAATGAAATGGGATGAATTCAGTAACATTAAACATATACACTGAGAAAAATATTCCCTATGAAGAAGACAATACAGTAAACAGTCACAGGAAATAGGTGATCGGGAATTTTTCTCTTCGACTATTCATCGAAAATTCCACACAGCTATAAATTAGAGTTAAACCTACTTTTATAGTGGAATAAACCTGCTTGATTCCAGTTATGGATTATTATCCCCACTACATTCAAGGGTCAAAAGCATATCGGGATCATCATTTTAGAAAATTTTAGCCCAATACCCTTCAAACTACTACTATGATTTTAGCACAATTATGAAGCAGGGTTTCCTCAATAAATTTTCATGAAGTTTAAGAAATTATATTTCATATTGCAAAGAATAGAAACCGATTTATTTGGCTTTTGTTGTTGTGTTCATAAACAAAGTGGACGTATCCACTAAATTTCACACACAAAGTTTATTCAAAAACGCAATGCTTTTTATTTTATTTCCAAATTTCGCGAAAGTAAAGACAGATTGTATAAAAAATTGCATCAACGATCCCATAATTCACGCTGCAATGAAATCTGTAATGTTTGCTGCATGTAGTCGCACTCGCACACATGCTCTCTCTCTCTCTTCCATTCATAAGAGCATCAGCATAAGTGCGACAATTGTGCATGATCGCATAATCTCGCTTACCGTCTACTTGCCGCAGCGCCACCACCGGCGTGGTAAACTCCATTTTGCGATGCAGACAGTTCAAGTGGGCGTCACTAACAGGCTGAAATCACTCACTGCTGCCCTCGCACTACTAACACCAGCAACCACTTCCGTGGGCTAAAAACCAGTAACATGGAAGCTAGCAATTATTGCCTTGTCTATGGTGGCAGCGGGGGGTAATGCTCTTCCGGTGAAAAAATTGCAACGGTATCCACAGCTGCTGTACAACAATAATTACACTAAAATATATATATGGGTGATGTTGCTACGCAAGCACGTTCTTCATCGACCAGCGCCACTTTTGGAATGGAATTCTGGGAAGCAGAATTTTGTTGCCGATTTTTTATGTGACTGTCGACTAGCGATTCACCGCTAGTTGTCGTTGTTGTTTTTTCAACCTCTGATGCAACTTTTTTACAGTCTCGTATGCAATATTTTGGCGGTTTCATTTATTTGTTTTTGTTTATTTTGTTTTCCAACCATGGAATTTTTCAATTTGAATGCGGCACACATACAACCGCAAAGCAAGCGTTCTCAATGAAATTGCCTGCATCATTTGTTTTTCTCTTCATATGAAGACGAGTGTATGTATCTATGTGTATGTGTGCGTGTAATTTTGCCAGTCTAATGGTGTGTGTGTCTGGCTGTGTGTGTCCTTGAATTCAGCGCACATATATCAATGCCAATTGGTGCCACCACGGGAACAAGTACACACACACATTCACACACACACAAACGCTCAAATACAAGCATGTGTATATATATCTCACTGTCTGTCCGCCTGTCTGGAGTGGAGTGTGCCGTCGTGCTGATGAGGACTCAAAGTAAGCACTCAAAGCTTTGTATGAAAATACTCATATTCATACATATGGATGTGTATACGTGTATGTACATCCGAGTATAAAAAGGGAAAAAATGCAACAATGCACTGCTTGTGGCTGAGCAGACAACGCGATTAAAATTCACACAGTATCATTGCAGGCAAACATATATCAACTGTAACAAATGCAGACGTGTGTATGTAAGATTGCTTGAATGTTTGCTTGTATGTTGGTTTGTCTGTGTGAAATCACTTAACTTGCATATATGAAGTGGTCTAGTCAAGGTTAAAGATAGTGAATTTTTCATTGCATAAAAGCACTTATACTGTATTAAGGCGGCTTTGTCCTTGAGAACCTTGAATCCCATATGTCCTTGCTACTCAAGTTGGTTTTGTTCTTCCATAGATACATGCTGCCGCTATGTATATTTATTTTATTTTATGTTTTTAATGAAAAGGATGTAAAATAAAAAAAATTTTAAAGTACAGAAAATCGTTTACATTTAAAATATATACATACAAATGTGGAAGAATCTGCATATTTTTTATTTTGCGCCTAAAATTATGTCAGAAAATGTGCTTATTAGACTTGCCAGAACAATATTAAGGGCGGATCTAGCTTCAGGTGGGCTACTTGTAAACTTGTGACGAATGAAAAAAGTGCTTGGAAATACTTTATATTTGCATTTTTAGAATTTAATTATTCAATCAAGAATCGATACAGGATCAGCCGCTGGTTGTTGTTGTCCGCGCTTAGGTATAAGAGTTGTGGAATTCTTAGCCTTTTTTTAGTTTTCATCCAAATTTCATATTTGATTTTAAATTTATGAACAATTTTAAGTACTTAAGAAAAAGGGCGTTCAGAAATCATGCAAAACCACTATTTCTTTTTATGAAAAAAATGAGAAGAATCCTCATATTCTTACGGAATCAATATTCCTTACCAGTTAATATACCTAGACTAAATAATAATTATACGTACTAAATTGAATTTTCCACTTTTTTTTTTCTTTGGACTCACCTGGAAAATAAAGAAAAATATTGAAGTAAAAATACTGACCGCAGAATATTTTTCAAGTAATATGCAAGAAAAAGCAATACCGCACACCATATATTCTCCTATCATGCCAGCAGCCAAACTTTATTCCATTACCCACAAAATATTAAAACATTCCCAGAATTTTCTCGGCATTTAAAATCACTTTGCTTGCACCTTGCGACATTCGGCAATTAAATGTCGTCTCGGTATGTTGGCAATGCGAGGCATGCAGACAAATACGCCGTTGGTTGGACACTCCGTGGCCAAATATAGAAAATGCCTGGAAGTATGCAATGAATTCGTAGAAATAGCAGAATATTTTCACGGAAGTAATTCATGTTCACTTAAAGAAAGCAATAAATTGGTATAAAAAAATATGTCTTGTTCTTTGTTTGAACGCTCTTCCAAGGAAGGGGAAAGAGAGATTGCAGAGAAGTTACGAAATATAAATCATTTATTAACACTGCAGACACTTTCGGTCGCACTTAACAAGTACAACAGCAACAAGGAATAACATTTAACGTCCGATTACACGGACATCCTGTAACTATAATTATTTATTTTTTTTCTTGCTTCTTCACGTATGTCAATGCCACCACAGCAGACGTCACGCCGGAGAGTTTGGGAGAGAAAACATCTAAAACAATTCGTTTAGTGATGCCACATCAACTTTCAACAAAGGCCTTTAATTAAGCCCTTAATGACAGTTTAATTTACCAACACTTACTGTAGACACCACTAAAGCAGAAAAAAGATACATTACAACAAAAACAACAATATGTTGACAGTGAACACAGCTAAATGTTTCCGCACAAACACACACATTATATATAATACATATAAGTGTGGGTATAGACAAACTCAACAGCGTGTAGCATCCTTTGGCAGTCAGTCCATGTAAACACACACACACATTCACACACACACACACACATACACGTGGTAATAACAAACAATTGTGCCGTCATTTAATGACAACAATAGTGCTAACGTTGCGCTTTTATTGTCATAATGAGTTGGCATTGGCATTGGCATTGGTTTCTGGCTTTTGGTTTTTGGTTTCCGACTGCGACGCTGATGCTGACGCTGACGTTAACGCTGACTCTCTAACACGCTAACACTCACTTTAATTGGGACTTTTTTACCATTTTATATATTGGTATGAGTAATTTGTCTGGAGTTCACTGGAATGAAATGCACGCTTGCTTGTGTGTATGTATATGCAATTAAAACTAAAATCGATGCATGCTATTGGTAGCATACCTTTAGGCGTTCATATGTTCATGGAATGTTTGATTTACAACTATGTATTTAATTAGAATTAAATGGAATTTAGTATTAATTTAATAATAATTTCTCTTTGAAACAACGAAACAAATTTTTGAACACTAAAGTCTAATTAGAATTCAATTAAATGTGCGCGAAATCAAATTTTAATGGAAATATCAAAAATTAATTGTTTCTAAATTGAGATTTTATCTTGTTAAATTAACAAAGTGATAGCCTAATTGCAGATATTTTTTAAAAATTACGTAGCTTTAAAATTTTCTCTAAAAGCATGTGCCGAAAGGAATTTAGAATATATGTACATGCAATTTTTTTTGCCCATAGTTTTAGGCGGCGTAACATATGTTGCAGCAAGACTTCTTTTGTGGTTCAGGTTAGGATTGGGTTTAACCAAAGTAATGTCAAAATTAATAGAAATAAACGCCTCAAATGTGAAATATCAAAGGGCTTCTTTTGGCTTAAATATTGAATTCAATGCGAAATGAATAATGCGTTTTTTGCACTTTTATTACATTTTGACGTTGGCGAATGTCACTGTTTTCTATATTAACAGCTTAAGGTTAATTTACCATTTTTTTATACCTTTCACGTTGATGCTAAGTATGTAAGTACCAGAAGGACAAGATGTAGATCCATTCAGATTTATGCCAATACCATGGACCACATTGATCAGCCAATTCAACTTAACCTAACGTACGCCGATACGATCAGAACGATGACCTAAACTTATTTAGCTTACCTGTCTATATGTCTAATTTCTGTGGTTTCTCTAGTTACTTTGGTATCGTTACTTTCTGAGATATTGGAATAATTCAACTTTTACTGGATTGCAAAATTTTCGACAAATTAAAAAAAAAAAATAAACATATTCACATAAATCTTCCGAGTAGTCAAATGCATGTCACAGAAAGTATTTCGAGTGCATTTTCAACACCAGACGAAGAGTTTTCCCTCACTCATTCTCCTCCCATCACCAAACCAAAATATGCTTGAGTTTTCCTAAGCCTATAATTCAACAACAGAACAACAACGACAGCACAAAATAACAATAAACAAAAAAAAAAAAAATAAAAATAAATACGGTAAAGAGTGGTGGCAAGTTCAGTGCAGCACTAATGCCGACAACAACAATTTTACTTTCATGCATCACTCAACAGTCTATGAACACACGACAAAGATTAATGTCGCCAAACATGACATTTGCCACGTCCCTGTCGCACAAAGACAGCAACAAAAACAATAATAAAGAAAGGAAAAAACAAGGACAACATTGCGACAAATGTTAGCATACGTCCATATGGCAGGCGAGAAAGTGCACCGGGAAATGAGTTTACAAATGCTGAAGCTTTGACTCTGAGGCGAGCACTTCAAGCCGAAGCGAGCCGAGCGGTGAGGTTCAAGGGTGCAAGCTGTCTAGCTGTCGTCTATGTTTCGCTATGTTTTCCGCTATGCAAAGTTGTGCGACAAACAAAACAAAAAGTTCTTCGACGAAAGAGTGAACGAGCGAGCAGACGAACGTGAAACGGATGGCGAGGGTCTGAGACAAGGAAAATCCTTTAAAAAAAAAGCTAGCACTAACAAATTGATGGATTGTGTAGTGAGTGAGTTTCTACTTGTGTGCGTGTGTGTGTGCTTGTATGGATAATTAAAAAAGCATTTGGAATGCCTGTACACCCGCCAACTTGTCCTGCAACCCCACCGGCGTTAGGCAGTCTGCAAGAGTCAGTCGGTGCTGCGGCGTACGACGCTCTTGACTTTGTTCGGAGTTTGGCCTTTGGGCCGGATTTACAATGAAGTTGACGCGTCGCCAAATGCAAATGCAGCAGACGGCACAAAATTCGTTGCATTTCAAATGTGCAATAATTGTTTTTACAGCCATATTTACAGTGGTTGCTGTTGTTCTTGTTGCTTTTGTTCACTCTTTTTTGTTTCTTTTTTGGTTTTGTTGAAAAGTTTTTGAAAAGATGCAGTAGACTAGAAGCAGCTTACACGGTGGCGGTGGTTGAGTAGGCGGCTTTACTGAATGAAAACAATTTTAAATGCATACTTTTGGGCGGCGACACGCAACTGGAAACAAACAATGATTGCAGAACATTGACGCTAAATACATTCACCTTTTCAGACAGCTAATTCAAGTTCGTATTTATGTTTCGGAATTTATTCGGAAAACTTAAATAAACGTGGAAATATTCGTATTAAAAAGTTGTTGGTCGCCTGACGGTATGCTACATTATTTGCATAAGCCCTGTGCGCAGCTAAAACACAGAACATGCCGTGCCGATTTGTGGTGCAGCATGTGCTCTTAAGTACCCGCAATAACCAGTCTCAATATGAGAAGGGGAGTGGTTAGATATTAAGAGGTAAGTGTTTGCAGGGGTAAGTGGGCGGGGGGAAATCAAAACAATTACCTTTCGGTTTGGTCTACCACAGAAGAGTCACACTGCGTAAGCATATAAGCGAAACTCACCCTTGAGCCCCGCTCCAAGTATTGCTACATTTGTATTTTGTGGTCGCGCTTAAGCTGATATCGTGGATTTGTGGATTTTTCACAAACGATTAAACTGGTAACTTATTCCTTCTTCAAATATGGCCAATTGTATGTGAGCTCTCAGTATATGCGAATTCGAAAACAGAAAATGGTTATGGTTGGCAGCTTAATAAAAACAAAGACCGTCGCATTGCAGACAATACACGCAAGAGGACGACCGTCTGTTGCGCTAATTCAAATTCCAGTCAACAATCGGAGACTGCAACAGCTGTTCATTGTTTGGCTTAACTATTAGTCTCATTACACTTTTGTCTTTCTGGCTTGTTGTATATTTTTGGGGATTATATTTAATTAATAAATAGAAAAGATATTCAAATTTAGAACAAAAGAATCCGTCAAAATATTATTGGGGCGAAAAAAGTCCTTTATGTTCTTGGTGTTATAGGATTTTTGTATCTACATCCGTTAAGAATAGATATATTATTATGTGATATCTACCAAACCATAAAAAGATAATATAATTTTCTGTTATTTTTTTAATATTTACCGGGCATTGAGTATTGGAGCTTTTTCATTTTTGAATGTTTCAAGAATCGAAAGTAATTAACAATAAAAAAATCCTACCGTTTTTTGGAGACCTTGTACGCAGATTTAAATTTCAAAGGCTTCAAATGCAAAACAGCAAACCAGCAAACTAACAGGAGACTGAGATACTATTTCTTTTTTGTAGGTAAGTGAACACTTTGAAACTCCGACCTACTGTAATCAGTTTTGGGTTTATTATAATTTGAACTGTCCCTTGTTTTTAGTAATCGGTCTGTTGGATTTTCCATTTAATTAAAAGTGAGTAAAATAGACTTCGAAGGTGCTAAAAAAGAAGTCCTTCTCAGAAAACATATCTGACTATGATTATGACTCTTCTGACCTATTTCTGTGGAGACGTTTGCGGGTCAGCGGAAGCCTTCCTTTAGCAGGCTGTCGGGTAGGCAGAATTGCTTCTGGAGAGGTCTCATTTGTTGAGCCTTACACTCCCTGTTCACTCGTGCAGTGCTCCCCGTTCGTTTGCTGCTAATAACTCTATCTAATAACGCGGGAACTTAGAGGAAAGCATCGTTTACAACGAAACTCCCAAAACCCTGCTTATCTTTAACCTAGTTGAATTATCCTCCAGTTAGTCAACCATAGTTCCTCGGTTCTATGCCGGTTGAACTAAGAAATTTATTCTCGCGTGAAAAGTTTAGATGTATTTAGGCCTACTAAGGTCATCAATCTTGGACATTGCTACCAAGACGGTATCTAACCAATACCAGTTAAAGCTTCCTTATAGAGCTTCCTTTTTTGACTGAAGTACACTCTCGTAGTTCCTGCACTCATCTTTTGGTACTGCATTCCACATATTTAGAGAATTTATTCATCCTGGATGACTAAATGGTCTGGAACTTTGGATTGACGGCTTGTTAGCGATAGAGGGTGTGTGCCTCTTAGATATACTCATGGTGGTTTCATGGCACTTATGCCTTCAGGGACTCAGAGGAGGTGGAGAAGGAGTTTGGCAGTCTTTCTCTGAGTTTTTTTCTAGCATTGTGATCGCCTTTGGTACATTTAAGGCTGGAAATCCGTTCTCTGTCTAACGTTTAGTGATCAGTTCAGGTGTTCCTTTCTTCCACTTAATTGGTTGGTGAGTGTGGTGAGTTTCAGTTTGCCCTAAAAACCGCAAATTACACTTCCACTAATCGAATCTGTTCAAAGTGCATACTTGATGACATTTAAAAACTGTACTACGAACAAGCGAATGGCAAATGTGTAGAAAACAAAGCGTTTAAAGAAGGACACATGCAAATCAGGTCATTAATTATTTACATAACAAAACAATCAGACAAATGAGGCTAATTTACAATTTCGTTTGAGTAGAAAGTGCATGCACCTGTCGCACGACAATGAATTGGTTGCATAATTTAGGGCGCAATTACCGTATAAAATACATACATACATGCAAAGAAATTTGCATGTCACCTCCGCGCCGAAGGAAAGAACCAAGCGCAAGACAATAACAAAATATATAATTTGTAAAGAAAAAATTTCCAAAAAGAAAACAAAACCAAAGCAAATGTAACTGTAAAGTAAGGAAACAGAATTTGCAAAGAAATGTGAAGAAAAGCAGAATTGCATTTGGAAAATGCACAAAAACTGCTCTTCAAATTAATTGAACTTGAAATGTTGTCGGTAAAAGTTGGCTGTGGAATTAGAGCAAAAGCAAAAGCAAAAAAGAAAAACGAAAAAAGAAAAAGAAATAGAAAACAATGTGTAAGAAATAATTTCACGACAAATGCTCTTAGTTATGTCAACAGTTTTTCTTAGCACTTTTGTGACTTTCTTTAAATTTCCTTGTATGTATGTATATAAAGAAAGCAAAAAAAAAAAAAATAATAAATAAAAATAAATAAATAAAAAAGTATTTGACATGCCATCCGTTGCCATTTGCCATTTGCGGTGGTCATTAGTGCAATATGTTGCTGACCACTCGCTTAACAGAGGCAAAAATAAATCTAAGCTTGCTGTCGCCTGCCAGCTGAAAATGGAAGTCGCTATAGCTTCTCCTACTCCTCTTCTTCTGCCTTACTTTGCTGCTTGTTTCTGGTTTTTGTATTGCATTTCCGTTTAGCAAAATGTAAACTTAAAGTGAACTTCTTTCACTGCTGCAGCAACAACTCAAACAAACAAACAAAACAAGCGGACAACCAACAAGTTGACAGAGTGTTTGTTTGACCAGCAGAGATTGCTGAGCGTTTGTGTGAGGACAACGAGAAGTTTTTCAAAGACACCAAAAGAAGAAAGTTTACGAGAAGCAAAACGAATTTTAGAAAATTTTATGCGATAGTAGTTACAGTCTTGTTGTTTCACTTGTTGTTGTTATTGCTGTAGTGGACAAACCGCCGACGACAAACAATCGCCGGAAAATAGGAAGCAATGTTGGTCACAATTTCAACTTTTGCTTTGAGCATACAACGTAAAAAAGCAGTCAGTCTTTGGGGGAGAAAAAATAAATTAAAAAAAAAAAACATAAAAATAAAATAAAATAATGAAAAATCACATAGAAATAAATTTAAAATAGAGTTGTAAAGCTTTAAGTAAAGAAGCGATCATATATTTATATGGAGGGAGTATAAAAGATAATTGCATAAGTAAAAGAGTTTAAAGTAAAATTTGAAAAGTTATGCCATAAGCAGTAAAGAAGGCAAGCCATCAACCGTGGAAGCGGTCAGGATGTTGTTGAGGAAATTGTAATTTCAACCTAAAAAATGTTTTTTTCAGCACTGCTTTTGAGTTTTTTTTTTGCTTCACTTTATTTATTTTTTCTTATGTATTTATTTTTTATTTCTTAGCTTTGTAAAAGCATGGAAAATGAACTTCCTTGAGCGCCTTATGAGGACTTTAAGCTTTGACTAGAGGACTGCCCTCTTGATTTACTACTGATAGAAAATAAGTCCTACCGGATTTCATTTCAGTCATATGCAAGAGGTGTGACTCCAACCGTGTCAGTGCAGTCCTCTAATATATGGATGAAAGGTATAAAAACACCAAAGTTGTATCGTTGAAGACTTAAGGAGGAGTGCTGCTTATTCCACAAAAGCAGAGAATTAATAAAACTACATATTTTAGAGGCCATTCACAGGAATATGTATGTGATATAAGGTAGACTCTGTTGTTATAGTTTTTTTTCGCCAAGGAAAATGTTTATCAAAAAGGTAATTTTGACTTTAAAGCAAGAAGGCTGAGTCTTTCCAGTGAAATTTTTTAAAATTAACATAAAATACATTGCCGTGGTCCAAAATATGTTGATCTGGGTAAAAAAAAAAAAAAAAATAATAATAATAATAATAATAATAATAATAATAATAATAATAATAATAATAATAATAATAATAATAATAATAATAATAATAATAATAATAATAATAATAATAATAATAATAATAATAATAATAATAATAATGATAATAATAATAATAATAATAATAATAATAATATTAACAATATTAATAAAGGAAGAAATAAAATTAATGCTGAAGAAGAATGACTTTCCGGACCATGTAACCAATGTATTAATAAAGAAATCTCAATTACTAGACCGGCAAAGAGAGATAAAGAGCCCTATGATATTTAAATCAGTAACCTATGTACCTCAAATATCTGAACGGCTAGTAAAATCAAATTGCTACGATAAAACAAATATAAAAATTTCACACAGACCAACTAATACCTTAAAAAACATCTTCAATAGAACGAAGTCAAAAATACCAAATTCTGACAAAAGCAACGTTATTTATGAAATCACATGCAATGGTGATGAAAATGAAAAATGTGGAAATAAATATGTAGGAACAACAAAATCAAAACTAAAAACGAGAATAGCACAACATAAATCCGACTACAAACTACGACATCAAACGAATACACAAAAAACAGCACTTTTATCCCACTGTGCAGCCAGCGGCCACTCTCCCAACTTTGACGATGTAAAAATTCTTCAACAAGAACAACACTACAGCAAGCGGTACACATTAGAAATGATTCACATTATAAACACACCAACAAACATAAGACTAAACTTCAAAACGGACACTGATAATTGCGCTCACTTGTATAGACACTTGCTAACAAACGATTCGACAGTACAAAACTCCACGTCACACTGTTAGGACGTAAATAAATGTATGTATGTTCATACACAATTTATTAAATATTATATTGTAATTTATTAACTTTGTTTATATTGTTGATTAGTGCCCCCTGAAGACGATTACCGAGGGTAATCGAAATATATCGGAAAAAACAATAACTACATTGTGTTTTTACTATTTTTCTTGACCTCAAGCCGGCAAACTTTTTCAAATTAAAACCAAAGAAAAGGTCGCTAAAATCATTAATAAATATTAATAATATTAATAATAATAATAATAATAATAATAATAATAATAATAATAATATTAATAATAATAATAATAATAATAATAATAATAATAATAATAATAATAATAGCAATAATAATAATAATAATAATAATAATAATAATAATAATAACAATAATAAATAAAAATAAATAATGAATATAATGGAGAAAAATGTTTGCAGTATAATCATAGCTTCCACACTTAGATCACCTTTACGAATTGATTAAACATCATAAAGACCGAAGAGAATCGGTACCCCTTGATTTTAAAATCCTCACAATTACAAAACCGAAAAACATCTGGCCTTCAAAATTCCCAATAAATTGCGTTGGAGGTCTCGGTCATGGAAATAGTCCAATGCCTTGGACTGATGAGCATTTTATGCAATTTCAAAATGAATATTATTCAAAATTTTAGGTACTAAAAACGGTTCTTTTAAAGCCCTTAATCAATAAAATATTGAAATTTATGTAACCTTCGTTGCTTAATAATTAAAAAATCATTTTCAGCCACTTCAACTATAAAATTCGAATTAAAATTCCAAAGTGAGAATAATCAGCTTTTTTAAGTGCTTTCCAGCATTCAAAAAGGCAAAACAATAAATTAAAAATAAAAACACAAAAAAATTACAAAAAAAATGTAAATGAATTACGGCGACTGTGTGTCGACCGCACTTTAGCGCTGAGTGGAAAATATAAGGAAAACCACAACTGAAAAGCCTTTTTAGCAGCAAATTTTCAACAGCAACCACACAGGAACTCGGCAGCCACACGCATTTGACACTCCACAGGCACACACACATTTACGTCGTGTATGTTAGAAAAAAAAAAGTAAAAATAAAAAAAAACACAGTCATATGCATGCCATATCCGCCGTAAAATATGCAACAGTGCATGATAGAGTGACTGGCCCTTTGATCCTGTCCGTTACGGAGGTTGCGCAAAAGTTGGTAGCCCAACGAGTTACGTTGGTGGTGGTGATGATGGTGAGCACGTGCTGTGTGGCACACGTCAAAATGACAGCGGTAAAGGCAGTGGTCACTTTGAAAATTTCTACCTTTTTAACCGAAAACCATAGCAGCTGACAGCACGGGACCAACAACGCGTCTAATGCAGAGCGGTCAGGCCACTTTCGGTGCAAACGCTTTTAGCTTTTGCCATTAGCTGATATTTTTACATATAATAAATAAAAATAAAAAGCATAAAGTTTAGCGCACAGCAATAGAGCAAGCAGCAAAGTGTTTTATTGTGAAATTCAACTACTTTATTTCAATTTACTGTTTTTTTTTCATTTTACAATTTACGAAAGGTGTGCTTATACATACCATACATAGTTAAGCTAAATTTAGCATATTGAAAATTACACATGCCAAAAACTTTCCAACCTTAAAACTAATTTTTTCATTCGCTTTGAACTCACTGTGTTCAACTAAAATAGTGTCAGTGAAGGTGACAGCTCATTTGTGGGGCGTACACGCCATCAATGCTTCGCCGCACTACCACTTCCACATTCGCTTTTTTCTCTCCCTCATCATCGCAGCAGTTTTTTCTTTTTATTTCTCCTTTGTGTGAAGGTGTGAGATATTTTCACATAATTTGACATTTTAATTTTCGTGCAGTTTAACTTTTTTCACTGTTTCTTATGCGACGGCGTTAGCGTTTATAGTATATGGTGGTGTGGTGGTGTATGTGTGCTTTTTGCACAGAATACTCATTATATTGCTGCTGTTTCATTCACAAAGATTTTTTAAGTACCATACATGCGTGTACTGCTCATGATATATACTATACGCGAGTATGTACATACGTGTATATGTGTGAATGTGGACGCTTATTGAAAGTGGCAGGTGGTAAAATTGTTTAACATTCATGGCGTTATTGCCAAAAAATCTTGGGGAAAAATTCTTAATTATTCATGCTGACACGTTTGAAATTTTAAAGAAATTTGCGGTTTTTGGCGGTTGGAAAAGTTTATTTTCTAAAATTGTATAATATGCACACCTGCGCTCTTATACCTACATATTAAAGGAAGTTGAGTTATTTGGAATTTAGGTGAATGAAGCGTAATTGCTTGAATTTTTTAAAGATTATCTTAAAACAGAATTTTTTCAACTCTCGGTGTCTTTCCCACACAGCGGGCGTTGCGGTCGATCGCACTGTTGCAAGGTAGGCAGTTTCTTTTCTCTCCTCTGCCGAAAATCTAGAGTTTCACTTGCACCTATGCGTAGGGAGCTTCTTCGTACTGAGCTTCTAATGAGTGCTCTCAGAGAGCAGGAGCATAAGACGAATAGAAAGCCGTTTAACTCTGTGTTGTGATTGCAGTATTTCGACGTTGAACCCTCCTTGTGGTTGCTGGCGAGCTTTCAGTGCGGGCGAGTACCTTCGGTGCTACAATATGGTGATCAGAGTTGGTGTTAAGTTTTCGGGATGTACACATGTCTAGAATACTGGAAATTGGACGTGGAAGTTTGAATTTCCTTGTGCTAAAACCTGGTGTTTACAGACAATCATAATATATTGGAGGTCATAAGTACATTTCAACTGCTCTTAAAATGCATAGTCTTCCTCTTCCATCGAGACATAAACGCATATCAAGGCTAGGCGACTAAGTCTCTCTCTGAACACGAATTCGGCACCAAATTTGCTCTCCTTTATAAGGTCGATGTAGTTCTTGATCGCTTTTGTCCTTATCATGCCTTTAATCTAACGAGAATATCAATCAACTGGGCAGCGATACTTTCACCAAAGGGGATTGCCATTGCTGATTCATACTCTAAGTCGTGTTTCTAAAAACTCTATAGAATTAGTTTCTATCAAGCGAGTTACAGCACACGTCATTTATGTTTTGTACACATTTATATGGTTAGACTCTAGTGAACGCTTAAACCCAAGGGTTGCTCAAGTTTTCATGATGTGCGACCAGGATACAAAAGTAGAAACTGGTATAATTTTGCAAGTGTAACTGCAAACCCAAATTCTCGGTTCGCCCTTTACTCCTCGATCAATACTTTTTAAAAATTTACAACAATTTTATTTCAATATTGCGCAGTTCCGTTTCTACATACGTTAATCTAGGAAAAAAAAACGCGGAAATCGAACTTAGGTCCCGTACCATGGACTGTTTCTGGAAAAGAAAAGCACTGTGATTAATCTTTTCTTTGAAAAAAGTTAAAACCAACTCAAGGCTCTTCACTACCTACTACTTATTTTTTAGGAATTACATAAACTTTTGAATTATTGTATGAATTAAGCTTTTCTTGCACTTCGGAAGTTTTTAATGATTTACTCAGTTTTATTATGCTCATATCTTCAAGAAAATTCCTTTTAAATATATAAATTTATAAAAATATAATATTAAAAATATTCAAAAGTTAGTATTTTTAGAATTATAAGTATTCTTTTTTGTAGAATTTCATCATAAGCGGTTTAAACATCAAAGTGATTAAGTCGAAAAGCTGAAAAGTCAGACAATCGAACAAAATTCGTTTAGCAAAGGCACTTAGCAATAGGAATCTTTAAACCACACACACACACACATCCACCCATATAACTGTACTCACCTATAAGGGAATTTCATGCGCCTCAACACGTTTCTCAACTAAAATGGCATTTATCAAATGGCTGAAAGAATCTCCATCAGCATGCCCCAACGCGCACCAAAACATGATGGGCTCTACGCATTTATGTAGGTATTGTATATCTGCATGTGTGTGTGTGTGTGTGAGTATAAAACATGAAACTAAGGAACAAAAATACATTTTTAGACAAACAGTGCAAAATCGGCAAAATCGACAAAATCGAATGAATGCAAATGTGCCAAAAACAGATGGAGAACATGACAGAAAAAGTGAAAACAACAACAATGGTGTTGAGAAAACAATAGAATAAGCTTATATTTAAACAAACACATAAAATGTATGGTATGTGTGGGTGTAGGCGAGAGAAAGTGTATGATTTGTGAAATTAACAGATTTGCCAGGTAACTTGAAAACAAATACAGAAGAAAGGCATTTAGAGTAGCTGTTGATAGCCGGAGGCGTTGAAATTTTGTGTATAAACCTACAGGTAAATGATGGAATAAACATTCATGCAAACGTTAATATATATGTACATATATATAAATTCTTAAGTAAGGGATAAATTTCTTTTGATACTAAAAGCCCAAAGCCTCACTGCCTGGTCTGTCCATTGACAAACTGATCTGTTTTTATGCATAAGGAGTCCGTCTTGCACAATTTCATATATTAGGGTCTTCCGAAAAGTAATAAAAAGATGAGGACTGGGATATTTTTTTATTTTGAGAAATTTCTTCATTTATTTCTTTGAAATTTTTTAACTTCATCAATTTCCGCCTAAGTTTGAGCGTTACCACTCATAATGAGCAACATATTCTTTCAAATTCCATATCGTTTGTATTATTTAGAAGTTAGTAACATTATTTTTTTCCTAATTTATAGTTCTGAAAATAAAAAAGTATCTAATTAGAACCTTTTTTTGCTTTTTCCCTAAAAATATTTCTTCGTTTTCCATGCAATTTGTAGATATTTTTAAGCATTTCATTTAATTTAATATACATTTTCTTATCTGAAATACTGATTATTAATAATTAATATTAAAAGCTCAAATTTTAAACACATTGAAAATTTGATATCTTTAGGTTGGAATTAAATTTTCTTTTGGATCACCCTTATTTGAATATGTCTTTTCCATACCTGTAAACTTTTGCTAAACTATAGTTGTGTATGCATGTGCGTCTGCTTGTGCAACAATGAAATTTCATTTCAGTTCATTCATTGAGTAAATGTCGCCAACGGATGCGTGTGTCTGCAACTCACAGTCACCAACAAATGCAGATAACTGTTGGCCTATGCCTGCATATATGTACGAATATGTATGTATGTATGTATGTATGATGTTTCCCTGAAATACACTCATATCATTCGTCGTCAAAATGCCACATAAATCATTCGACCAAATCAGCATTTTCGTATGTTTTCGACCTTCGAGGAACAGAGTAGTATACAAGCAGAGAAAAAGAGAGTGAAGCAACAACTGCCAGCTCGCAAAGTATTGCATTTACAAAGCAAAATTTAATTCAAAATGTCAAACTTTGGAATTTTGACAAGACAATAGTACGTTGATATGCATCGAGGAGCTAACTAACAACTGCAGTCTGCACCAACACACCACACAATGCTTCTCCTGCATGGCCAAAGTTTCAAAAGTGTTTGCTAGAAATATGAAGCCCCTTGCCTACAAGCGTAGCAACCTAAGTGACTGAGAGATGCGTTCATCACTTTTGTGGCAATGACATCTACGGTGATCTACTACTACTAATACTCTTACGACATTGCACAAGCGTATGCTTGCATGTCTTTCTGTTGCGTTGAAATCAAAAGACAAAGTAAGACCAACAAAGCTTTACGCAAAACATGTGTTTAACTCAAAATTCCCATTCAAGTTTTGCTATCAATATGCCAATATGTATGTGTGTATGTATATATGTTTGTATATACAACTGTATCATCCACAAGTAACCTTGAGCGACGTTCAATGATTGTACTGCGTCGGTTAGCCTATTTGCTGGACGTGTTAGCCTCTGTGACAAAGCAACTACTTTTCGGTGTACTCGTATGTGAGAGTGCGTATGTGTGTATATACGTGTACATATGTATGTCTTGATTTAACGTCCGAAAGGTAGGATAACTGTATAGTACTGTCATATTGCTTTGTTTCCAATTCCTTACTTTCGCATACCGAGAACTACTATACAATCAATTATAACTTTGTACTGTTTGTTAGTGCACCCTGTAGGCATATATGTACATAAGTAACAACATACTCGTCTGTATGTCCTGTACATACCATACAGTTATCTAAGCGAGACGAAGAAAATATGTCTTTATGATATTTATCTGTTTGTGATTTTCCTCTTCAATGTGGAAATTGTAATTGAATTAGAATGCAACGGAACTGAGGTGAGATTACATTGCATGATTTTTGTATGTGTTGATGTGTAGTGTTGAAACATACATACGCTTAGCAGATTGCTACACAAATATTTAAATTTTCTAAAAATTTAGCATACGGTTGCTTAAATCTTAAATTAATTAGCGAAAACCACCTTCACTCAACAAAAGTTTATGATTTTCAAGCATTTGAAAAATATCGAAAGTTTCAAAAAAGAAAAATAAATAAATAACTAAATAAATAAATAGAAAAAGCTCTTAGAAAAGGAATTTTTTTAAATTTTGCAATATTTATGAAAAAACTGACTTTGTTTAAAATTTTTAAAATTAAGCAAAAAAACATTTAAAAAAAAAATTTCAAAAAAATAAAAAAACGTTGCATTTTTTGAAAAAATTCTTTGAATAAATCTAGGTTTTCTTCTTATACACTGAAGAAGGTGCCATAAATGTAAAACTATTAAAAGTAAGTTTTCAGTTTTCGTACATTTCATGTGGATCAATTCAAACCGGACTGTGGTACCGACAACGTAAAAAAGTTAATACTTGGTTGGTGTCAACCTACATATTCGAGTGTACAAAATTGCAAGCTCAGTATGAAAGTGCTAGTAAGCCGATGCTCTGGGCTATTTTTGATCCGAGTTCTTGGTCGTTAAGATGGTTAAATAGATAAGGTGGAGGATGGTCGTCGTGACCATTATCCATGATCTATTGAGCTCTCTAACTTTTATCGTATTATATAATGCAATCTTATTGCATTCAAAATCCTTAGCGGGCTTGAGGAGTTGATTGATTTAATCAAGGGATTTCTCTCCAGCTGCATATGCCATGCCTCAATATGTCAGCCATATAGTAATCCTATATCCTATAGAAAGAGAATCAATTATCCATTGTACAACTTAGGCCCTTTACAAATTTGTTTATAGCTTCGTTGTATTGAATTCTTGATTACCCCGGAACTCAAGTGAACTTGATTGCGTTCTCCCAATTCATTTAGTTTCCAGACCCACTTCTAAAATATGAGTAATTGAATCGTACATTCATTATGACATTGTCACTGAGTGTATTATTGAGTTTCCCTACTACTATTGTGGCTGTGTAATCGGATTAGCTTTGATATCTTCTTCCGTGGTTTGTGAAAAGCTCTAGTAAGTCACCCATTACTGGACTCCACAGAAAGGACGATGTTACACCTCCTTGAAGACTTGTTTTTTGGTCTTGATTGTTTTATAACTTATCACCGTTTCCACTTTTTTCTTTTTAAACATGAATTCGATCCTTCTCGCTATTGGTTTTTCTAAGTGTTGCTCATTTGGGGTCTACCAACCCGTAATGTCAAATGGTTTTTTGATGTCATTAGCTGACTATAACAGTAGAACCTCACTAAGCAGAAACTCTCAAACAGCATATCTGAGCGTAAGCAGCGTTCTCAGTGCGCGGATTATTAGTTTATAGTGGAGCATCGCTGGACTAACGACTGGTCCGGAAGTGAGTGCACACTCACTACAGTTGATCAGAAGATCAACTCTAAGGTAAGAGAATTACACAACTTTATCATATGCATCCTTGAATGTGGCAAATAAAACCAAACAAAATAATTAGAATTTGACTGTAGATGAGTATATATGAGTAGTTCACGTATGTTATGGTTGTCCAATTTTTATAAATATCTCTTTAACTTTAGATACACTCAAAAGGGTTGATACTCTCTGCCGAGGATGTATCGCTTTAGAAAATTATTATTATTTTTTAAATTACATTTTCTTTTATTTTTTATTTTAATAATGATCAATAGTAAATTCCTTCAGAAGACAAATTTAATTAAATATTTTTACATAAAATAAATTCAGATACAGAACACTTGCCTCCAAACAGTTTACTCCACTGAAATTCACAATTTTAATTTCTAGTTACGCAAGTCAGCATTCACAATATTACATTTATGCAGTTCATGCAATTATATGGGCAAATAATAATGCCACTCGGCAGACTGAAGATTGACGATTGCAAAACTATGGCAACAATTTGCAAGAAAACTGCCCATTTCCACACTAATTTTGAGCGCTCTTCGCCTCGGCACAGGCAAAGTTTAGAAAATGCGACTTAAGTTTTGCATTGTTTGCTTTGGACGAATTACATTGGCAAGGGGCAACTTCGAAGAGTTATTGTAGAATTAAAAGGCAAATAAATGCGAAATGCAGACAAATGGACGGCAGGCAAACAATCAACAAATAATAATTAAGCATACCGACAGATATACAAATTTCACAAATGTGTATGTATGTGCATACAGCTTTCGAGTGTCTTTCTCTGTGCGAACCACATAAAAGCATCTGACAAGATGTCAGAGGGGAACGCTTTGTCGGCTTAAAAAAGAAAGGAAGTACATACACACCTACACCCACACCCATACAAATACACACTTAGTTAGAAATCTATGCATTGCATGCATTTAGTGCGCCAAAAAGACAAAAGCTCTGCTGCTTTTCCCTTAAAATATATTTAATATTGGTGGCGGTGGCGGTGGCGGTGGCTATGGCTATGGCGGCGCAGAAAAGTATGCTACACAGACACAATGCAACCACTTGCCGGCATTTAATCTTTGTACAAATTTTAAGTTTGCTAATGATTCGTCTTTTATGTTATTTATTTGCGAAAGACTTTTGGCTTTGTAACTCTCACCGCTAACTACAGTTGCAAATGTAACTTATATATGTATTTTATGTAAATATGTATCTAATGCTCTGACTTTTATTAACATTATAAATATATATTTTTTTTGAAATATTTGCAGCTATTGTTATTCGTTTATTTGTTCTACGCATTTATTTCGAAGAATCTTCCACTTTATGCTTCTTCGATTCATACTAAAACCATTTTATATTTTCTGTTTTCCTTGAATGAATTTTTGGGGATTTTTCTTGAAAAAAAAGCACAAAAAATAGACTTTGACTTTTGATATGTGCATTTTCGACCACTTGACAGTGAGCTTATAGCCAAATTAAAATCATTCGAGCATTAAATAGAAAATAATAAAAGGAAGAAGTTTATTTTTACATATGTACAGACATATGATATGTAGACATGTACATGTTTGTATGATATATGTGCATATTTACACTCATACCATATATTTCTTTACAATTTTAAGACATAAACTCGTAAAAAGATTTGGCAATTTAATTGCGAATTATTGAAGCGGCAAATAATTATTCAGTTTTTAGTTTTTTTCATATTCTTTAAATTTTGATTTGTAACTTTCATTTCTTTAGCAAAACAAAAAAAAAATGTCACTACATTGGTTTATAAATAATTTAAATATATCGAATTTAATATATATATTTTCGATTTTTGGGCTTATTTTTTTTGTAGATCACTACCAAATCATCGTTCAAAATCAGTCTGTTCGCAGCATAAAAAGTTCACGTTGGATCCCACACAATTAGTCAATCGCTTATAAAAAGGCTAGTTTCGAGTGGTCGAGAGAAATATTAAAACAAAACACAATAGAGGTGCTTTGAAATATGCCTATGACATCGTAACAGGTGATGAATCGTAGATTTGTACATATGAACCCGAAAGTAAACACCAGTCGACTGTATCGGTGTTTAAAGATGAGCCGAATCCAACAAAAGTTGTTCTCCTACGAAGCACTTCCAAGCAACATCCTTAAACTATTAAGCAGTGTTTGCCATAGCTCACAATATTTGGGCGATGATTTTTTCGGACGTACGTAGAACAGTCTGTATGACATCGTTCTCTTCGTACTATACACATTCTGGCAGAATACAAGCATCAATACATTTTTAAATGAATTTTGTGGGAAAAATTTCAAGTGCACAGCACCGCAATAATTGAGAAATATTCAACATTATCTGGACGTGAATTTTACGGCTTCGGCTCAGTTCAAAAGTGCCATTCCGAAGCTTGTTGACTGGCTTGCTTTTTAAATCACTGTAGACATGCCTCTTCTCCAGTAAGAAGAAGAAGACTTCGTCAAACTTAAATAACAATTTCTAGTTGCCATCCCCTTCGCCTTAACCATGCTAATATCTGTTCAAGACGATCACAACCGCCCAGAGTAATTCGACAAACGGTTTCTACGGTGAACAGAGAGCATAAGTTCTATTTACATATAAGTTACAGGAGTAGTAATAATTTTGACAAGGCGGTCATTCACATGTTGTTGTTCCTATTTCTTTTTAAATGTCCTAGTTCGTGACGATAGCTGAGTTTGGTGAAGTATGTATAAATTGAACATGCATATAAGAACTAGTATTTAACTAGTATAAGGCTGATGCATAGTCATACAGTAGACAGTTCGTAAGACATCGCCATGTTGGAAATGCATCAAAAATTGAACTAGTTGCCATAAAAAGGAAAACAAATAGTATTCTAGTTAACAACCAGTATTTTTCTCTGCAGAGGTGCTATTGCTGCATTAGCAGCGACCTATTTTGAGACGTTTTAGTTTTATGATTTTAACCAAAGTAAAGGTTTCACTTAAACTTACTGAATATAGTAATTTGTTTTTTAAATGAAAATTTATAACTTTTTGATTTAATTGATACTCCAGTTTCCCAAAATTGCTTCTGCAGCTTAGCTCATAATACCTGTGGCAAAAGTTTGGTAAATTTGAAAAAGTAAAATTCATTCATTTAAAAAAAAATCATTTAATATTTTTTCAATACTTAGAATTTAAACTATATCGAATACATTATACATAACAAGAATTTCTTTCGTGTTGTTAAAATTTCCAATGTTTTCTTATTTGTTTTCATTTTTGTATTTTTGTTATTGTTTTTAAAGTGTTTGGAAAATTCAATTACGTTGTAGTGCATTTACATGTTGAAGAGAAACAATTCAAATTATACTTTTTTGCTCGGGTGATGCAAAGATCTTTCATATGAAAAAAACTAGAAAAACAAATGAAGCAAACAAGGAGTGAAGTGTAAACTTACATACTAAAGGTGCACACTCTTCCATATTTACATACAATTTTACAAATGTATACTCGCCCTTTAAATGGATGTCTGCACTTTTGATATGCAAGACTTGAGTTAACGAATAAATGAAGAAGGATGTTCGACATAAATATAGCAAAAATAACAGTATAAAATGGAGTGTATGAATTGAGAAGAAGTAGCCCATGTGAAAGATGCTAAAATGCAGAAATGCAAAACAGCAACAAAATAAAATTTGGCAAATTCAAAAACTTAAATACTGTGGGGAATACAGGGTAACCACAAAATAGCTTAAATGAAAGCTAGAGCAATGAGTAGAAAAATGTTGCAACGAGCAAGCAAATACTGTGCAACTGCACATATTGACGATGTGCAAAAATTTCTACTATCTCTCGGGCGCCTGATGGACAGCGCAACTGACAGCAGGCACAGTGATGCGCAGCAGCTTCCGAAGAAGATCTAGCTGCAGAATCGAACGGAAGCTGGTTGACCAAATATGGACAAGGGGCAAACAGGCTGAAAGGACGTGGGCTAAATGGTGTTAAGGTGCTGTGGCATGCAAGCAGGAGGAGATGGAACTTTATCGAACAGAGAGGCGGACAAGCTGCAGGCAGGCAGGCAGACAGTCAGACGTTCACTGGGGAAATGGTGGTAGAACTAAACAAGCTTGTTAAGTGCACAACAAGCCATTTGTGTTTGTAGGTATGTGCATATGCAGTGGTAGAAAATAAAATTACTTGTCGAAGAAAACAGCCATGCATAACATCAAGCATTTGTATGCATGTGCGCATAAATATATATTATATAGTATATGCAAATACAAGCAAATATATGTGAATTTATGCCATTCTAAATATACTGAATTCCTCCATATCACTTTCTTGGATAATAAAATATTCTGAAAAATTTCTAACAAATTCAGTATAGAAAGTCGTATGTGATCGTTTAGCTAAGGCATAAACGCATGTACGCATATAAATGTGCACGTATGTATGCAAGCATGTTAACGCATATATTGGAAAATACCACAAATATCAAAATCAAACTAACAACCGTTTTGGCTTTTCGGCTTGCCTCTTTATATGCCGTTACACACATTTACTTACAGTTGAGGTTAAACTTTTTGGTTGCGAAATGTTTGCGGGAATATGCTCTTTTTCGCCTTTGTGCTTCTCCTTCTCCTTCTTCTTCTTCTGAGTTTTTTGTGTAATCTCTAACGCCTGAGTAGTGTTTCAAGTGCACTCTCCAGGAAGCACTGAAGTGCATAATGGTCAGTGTACAAGTGTCTGAATGTGTTTGTGATGGCGAAGTTGGCTAAATATTGAAGGATATCACGAAATATGCGGTGGCTTAACACAAGTACGCAAGCAGGTAAAATTGACTCATATTTAGTTTAGTTGTGGTTATCGTATATTGGTCAAAGGCAACCGCTGTTTATGCGAAAAATGAAGAATTTATAAGAACAAATATCGATATCCTGGCTACAGAGTGAATACAATTTTGTGAGCCAGAAATTAAATAGAAACATTTATTAAATTATTAAAAAAATCCTCTTATTTTACCACGTCTAAAACCATCTTTAATGACAAAATTTTTGAAAACATTTCAGTTTTCGTTGAGTTTTAAATTCTAGTTTAGTACATCAGATATTCTTGGAACAGCAAATACGCGGGTCTGTTGAACTTGAGATAAGTTAAGACAATAGGGGCAAAGCCAAACAGCATCAATCGCCTTAGATCCAGAAGAATGCAGAAATATGGAATAGATTACTGTGCGTACAAGAAGTTGGAGAAACCTCAGTACTGAACCTGGACTTTTGGTTGCAACTTTAAAAGACCACTAAGAGACTCCGTGAACGCTTTACTAATGTCAAGATGATTGAAAAAGGACAGGAATGATACAACTTTTACGCTGTTATCCTATTGCCTTCTTTTTCCTACGACAGATTTATAAGATTTTAATAGACTCAGGAATAATTATTTTCATCCCCCTCTTATTCTTTAGCTACAAATTTGTGGTCAGTATAGAATAAGTAATAATTAAATTAAAAATTTTATGTTGCTTTGCTATTAAATAACATTTTTTCGATTATTAGTTTGTTTTTTAATTAAATTTTCCATACACTTTACCACCACCCTTAATCGCCATGTCAATTTGCTGTCAATTATGGCTCAACAACAAAATATCTCTATGAACCGTGCAACGCCCCAAATCCAAGGAAACTTTGCCGTCCATCAGAATAAAATAAAAAATATAAAACTTAAATTTTAATAACTCAAAACCTACTAAATATGCTCAGTGCCAGAGAGCTGAATAATTTATTTCATTTTATTTGAATTTCACTGGGAAAATGCAACATTGAAACAGCGACTATTTTACATGTGAAATTCGTTAAGTAGACTAGTGCATGTGTATGTGTGTAACAGCGGTGGATGCATATCCATTTGTAGCACTTTAGCCCTTCAAATTACAGTTTTTTTCATCAACGACTGCCCACTATTTCCTCTGAATCACACACACCACACACACATTCAAATGCATATATTCGTAACTGTGTTTGTTCAAACTGAAAAGTGCTAAAATTACATGTGTTTTTGTGCGCGTGTGTGTGTATGTTTTTGCGCTCTCTCATTTGTTTTGCAATAACGCAACTTTGTATTGTATACAAAATTTCAACTTTATGCACTTGCGCCAAGTAGTATGCTTCAAATTTTTTCCCAGCCGCCTGTATACGTGTATGTGTGTACTTATTTACTTATTTGTTTATTTTCTTTTTTAATTTTTGTAGTATTTTGTTATTTTTTCCTTTTTTTGTGCGCTACGTTTATTTTTGCTCTTCTTTTGACTGCACCTGATATCTATCCACTTGCGACCAAGGTGAGCATAGCATGAATAAACATGAAAGAGGGCGTAGTTAAGTGGATGTTCAACGTTGTTGCACCGCAAAGCTGGTTAAAAGGATTTCGGACCATTTTGCATTGCATTTGGTTGGCTGCATGTATATCTGTGTGTGCTTGTGTGCAGCATTTTTTATGCGATTTTATCTCAACTACAGGGATTTTTAGTAGATTTTTTTTATTATAGTTCCCATTTTGGAGACTTTTTCTGACCGGCTAACGAAAAAGGAAATTTAAAATGTGGCCAAATACTGGTCAAGTGCTCGCTTTTCATGCCGTTGAAGGGTGAAGTAAGTGGGGATCAACACAAGTGGTTGTTGTCAGTGAAATATCATATTGAATTAAGTGCTTTTATATGGATATATTTATGTAGGTACATTTGTAGAATTCTTAATTTAAATTTCTTTTGAACAATGCATTGAATTATTTTCTTACCCGGGATCAGGTTTAATTACAGCTGAATTTGAATTTAAATTATTGTTGAAATTAAAGTGAAATAAAAGGAAAAATTAGGAGTAGTAATTGTTATTGAATTGTGTGAGTTTAGAAGAGAAATTAGAATTACAAATTAAATTGAAAGTAAAACAAAACTGAAACTACTTTTTGAAAATTGAAATTAAAGGTAAAAATAAATGAAACTAAATATAATTTTTTGGTTAAACTCTGTGGTTTTTCTGCTATATTTTTGTGCTTGTTTTGCAAACTGAAGAATTCGCTACAGTGTTTTGCATTTTTAGATATGTATTTTTAGTATTTAATATGCTTCTATTGATTATTTTTTTATGTTTATTATTCACTTATTTGGATTTTGAATTTTCATAACAGCAACACATAAAAATCAACCACACATTAATCGTGGCTGAGAGACATCAATTTCTCCAAAGAAATCCCCAAATATAATTAAATTATTTTAAGTAGCGTTGACGTGTCTGTAATAGCTTTGTTGTAGTCCTGCTCTATGTTGTTGCTATTTTATTGGTTGTACTTTTGAATAAAAGCGACCATACCGCACACAGTCTGTGGCCACTGCATGTTTGGGGTGAAACCTTTTAGTAGCGTTATTGTAATTTAATAATTTTTGGGACGGAATATTTTTAAGTGCGCAAAAATGGCATCGACGCTTTTTTCCGGAATTATATTTTCATGTTAGTTACAACAATTGGGTATGACGGCTAAGAGTGTTGTAAAGTGTATAATTGGAGAACAAAGTGTTGTATTTCGCCATAAGGGACAATATACTAAATATAGGAGAAAATATTGTTTGAAAACATGTGAAAGTAAATACTTATACATTAAAATATTAAATGCAGTGTTAAAGTATATTTTTTTAAACTGAACGCCATAACATCTATAGTAGCCCTACTCTAACGACTTTCGCGAAATTCATCGTCTCACTTACGCCTGAAATATTGCGCTCAAATGTATACCTCTTTCTCAATAGTTATATTGATATTACGGTAATAAATTTGTTCTTTATTCAAACCTTCGGTTATGAGTTTTATAGCATACTTTGAGGCGTTAAACTCTTACTGGCCTTTGATTTGAATTCGGGTACGCTTAAGCTTCTCTTTTTCCTCAAAATCGTGTCAATTTGCATTTTACTGAATCGTCTGCATATTCCGTTATCTCAGTTGAGCAAATTGTCTGCTTTTAAAATTCCCAGCCAAAAGCAATTGTTTAGGAATTCAAACTCGAATGATCGTTTGGCGTATTGCCGTACTTGTCCACTTATTTTCCGTATTTCCCAAACTCCATCGAAGTCTAACGTATAATTAAACACATTTATCATATTCTTGTTTACCTTTCTGCTCACTTTGCATTTATTGTATTTCACTATTGTTTTTTCTACGTAATTTATTGCTGACGTTTGACCAAAGGCAACTTTGTCCACAACAGCGTTAGGAAATGGGTAAATAAGGAAATTGGGTGTGAGAGATTTTATGGAATGTCAGGTTCAGACATATGGCTTACGATTGGTAGACAACTAAAAAAGAGGAAAAGATTTTTGCATAACGCTTCCCAAGCAGAGAAGGCAAATAGGTTGCAAAACTAATTTTAAAAGATAGGGAAAATATAACTGCTTGCGTGTAATTTAATAAAAAATAGAAGTTGAAATTCTTAATTAGAAAATGACCATATTCAAATAGAGGAGCATGGGACTTTTCTAAATAAATTACAAAAAAAGGATAACATTTATAAAAAATTAAATAAATTTTTATTTTGAATTTTAAGATTTTTTATTAACAACTTTGAAGATTTTTATCGAATTTTGAAAAAGTTCAAAATTTTCGATTCCTTAAAAAAATATCAAAGCTTATGGCTTAGAAAGCCATTCCCAACTCGTTGTATATATAAAGCAATCCAAAGCTCTTTTGGATGCATTAAAAAATATGTATTCTATCGAATAGTTAATTATTTACAGAAAATTTTAAATTTATAATTATAAAACTGAATAGCACAAATTTGCATAGAAAATTTTACGCATACTTGGTAATGCAATCAAGGAATTTTCGTACACATATACACACAGATAAAATTAAGCTTACTCTTGCAACAACATTTTCTAATATTGACTTCTTAGCACAAAAACGCTTCCATTTGTTCACTTTTTTGTGAATTTTCGAAATGTAAGCCAAGGATTTTTGCATATACTGACTAAATTGTCAGCAAAAAAGGCTTAACCCCAAAATTTGTAATTTTTCATTTTAGGTACTTCAAAAGAATCGGAAATGGGAACCTATACAATTTATTATTTTGTAATTTTATTTGATTTTTTATTTCTTCATGACTCAATAATTAAAAACAGAAATCATTTAATGAATTTATAAATTTTCTTTTAACTCGAAATTTAAAGTTTTAGATTTGTACTTTTATTCTATATATTAAACGCAAAACTGAAAAAAACAAGCAAAACCAAGGGCGACGTCACACTTAAAGTCACCAACAATACACCTACACACACACACACACACACACACACACAATACTTCACAGATCGTTCGTCCATACCATGACGACGGCAAACGTAAATAAAATTTAGAATTTTTTCGGAACTTAGTTGTGCACATTTTTCTTTTCGTTTCTTTTTTTCAGCAAACCATTTGTCGTTCTATCTTCAGTTTTCCACGACGCTTTGTTAGTGTTTGGCTAACGATTTGGCAGCAGCAACAATGGTGGCATTGCTGGAAGCTAACGGTGAATGCAGCCACCAACACTTTGCTCTGTGAGAAATTGGTGACAAGTAGAAAACACTTGAGCAAAATGTATGAGCTCACAACTGGCGATTAAAGGCTGCGCCGCTGCTGTCTGGCTACCAAACAATGCAAATACACATACAAATATACATACAAACATACTAGAAGAACTAAAAAACCATTGGAATTTTGGCTGTTACTGCTACTTGGCTTCAAGTTACTTCACTCGCGTTGCCAACTGCATTTTTTCTGCTGCAATTTTCGGCTGCCAAACTGTTTTATGTTCGCACATGTCTGTATGTATGAACGAGTGCTCCGGATATATAAGGTAAAAAAGAATAAAATCGCTTTTTAAAAATAATACCTTTAGCACAGAATTGCATAAACTACAGAAGAAGAAGAGAAAAAGGGTAATACCCGATTCAAGGTGTGAAGTCCTCATTGCTTGGCATCAAGATGAATGTGGCTGCAGGCAACCGGCTGCTGCAGTGATGAAGCGACCTAGCTATTGTCGCGCAAAAAGGTGCAAAATTTGCGATGTGCAATCAAACGAAAGGGAACCAATAATCGAAAAATGCCAATTCAGTGTAAGGAAAATTATTGGCTTAGACCGTCATGCGACTTAAATTACAATACAAGCAAAGGTAGGTGGGAGATTGAAAAAGGAATATAAGAAGATTACTAAAAATAATAAAACAAAGTAAAACAAAATAAAATAAGTTCAAGGAAAATAAAATAAAATAAAATAAAATAAAATAAAATAAAATAAAATAAAATAAAATAAAATAAAATAAAATAAAATAAAATAAAATAAAATAAAATAAAATAAAATAAAATAAAATAAAATAAAATAAAATAAAATAAAATAAAATAAAATAAAATAAAATAAAATAAAATAAAATAAAATAAAATAAAATAAAATAAAATAAAATAAAATAAAATAAAATAAAATAAAATAAAATAAAATAAAATAAAATAAAATAAAATAAAATAAAATAAAATAAAATAAAATAAAATAAAATAAAATAAAATAAAATAAAATAAAATAAAATAAAATAAAATAAAATAAAATAAAATAAAATAAAATAAAATAAAATAAAATAAAATAAAATAAAATAAAATAAAATAAAATAAAATAAAATAAAATAAAATAAAATAAAATAAAATAAAATAAAATAAAATAAAATAAAATAAAATAAAATAAAATAAAATAAAATAAAATAAAATAAAATAAAATAAAATAAAATAAAATAAAATAAAATAAAATAAAATAAAATAAAATAAAATAAAATAAAATAAAATAAAATAAAATAAAATAAAATAAAATAAAATAAAATAAAATAAAATAAAATAAAATAAAATAAAATAAAATAAAATAAAATAAAATAAAATAAAATAAAATAAAATAAAATAAAATAAAATAAAATAAAATAAAATAAAATAAAATAAAATAAAATAAAATAAAATAAAATAAAATAAAATAAAATAAAATAAAATAAAATAAAATAAAATAAAATAAAATAAAATAAAATAAAATAAAATAAAATAAAATAAAATAAAATAAAATAAAATAAAATAAAATAAAATAAAATAAAATAAAATAAAATTAAATTAAATTAAATTAAATAAAATTAAATAAAATAAAATAAAATTAAATTAAATTAAATAAAATTAAATAAAATAAAATAAAGTAAAATAAAATAAAATAAAATAAAATAAAATAAAATGAAATGAAATAAAATAAAATAAAATAAAATAAATAAAATAAAATAAAATAAAATTAAATTAAATAAAACAAAATGAAATAAAATAAATTAATATACAATAGAATCAAATTAAATAAAATAAAATAATATAATATAAAATTAAGTGAAATAAAATAACATAATATAAAATAAAATAAATTAATATACAATAGAATCAAATTAAATAAAATAAAATAATATAATATAAAATTAAGTGAAATAAAATAACGTAATATAAAACAAAATAAAATAATATAAAATGATATAAAAAATGAAATAAATTCTGATAAAATGAAATAAAATTAAACAAAGTAAAATTTTTTATAAGCGTGAGCAAATTATATAATATATTTTTGTACAACATTAAGACTTTGTTCCAGAAGTAACATTTTTTTGACAACGTTTATTTTCCTAAAAACGTATTACAATTAAAATATACCAGCGAACAGAGATTGAAATGATGTTGCCGTGAGGGACACCATTCTATCTACATCCATACAAATAAAAAGCTGGAGTTATGCTTTCTTTTCTTAATTCTGTTTTCTTTGACTATTATATTTTTATGATATTTTTCGAAATATCGAGGGGAAATGATTGGTTGTTGGCTTACCGCGCAGTTTAGTAATTTTTTGCTTATATAATATTTTTTTTTGGAACATTCTTTTCTTAAGAGAGAAATGCAGCCATCATTTATTTAAAAGTCAAATGTCAAAATCTTCACGATTAATCAACATAATCATCAAGAAATATTAATACGCCAGCACCATATTCTAATAGGAAAAACCCATTAGCAAGGCCGTGAGGTCATGAAACACCCAACTATCATTGTATTTCAAAGAAATTTAAAATTACCCGAGACATTATAATATAATAGGTATGTATGTATGTACCAGAAAGATCTCCACCTCACATAAACCAGGGGATCAACAAAAGTTCGGTAAGGTGACCAGAAAAAACAAACAAAAATTTTTGCATTCACTCGTAATATTTGTCCTTTTTTATCTTCTCTACGTAATCCCCATTGATTTCAATGCATTTATTAAGCCTATAGATCCACTTTTGTTAAACACTTTTCGGAGTATAATTTTGCAGTCCCAATGGAATACCAGCCACGATTTTAGATTGGGTGAAGTAAACTGACATCATTACTTTTGCTGCTGATTTTTGTTGCTTAGATATTACGGGTGGCTTTGCATCTGTTGGGCTCCTTACCATGGACTGCTGTTTGGTTTCTGGATCGTACTTATAAAACCAAGATTCGTCACCAGTAACGACTTTACTAAAATTGCTAGACTGACCATTTTCGAATTCGTTTAGGAAAAATTGAGCAAAATGCGCTCGAGCTTCTTTTTGCGCCTCATTTAAAATTCGTGGTACCCATTGAGCACATTTCTTTGTATATCCTAGATAATTAGTTAATATTCGCGATACAGCCATTACATGCAAGCCCAATTTATTAGCAATCTCTTGTGACGTCAGCTCGTCTTCTACGGCAAAATGTTCGGTCTGGAATCTTCGGAACCACTTAAAAATAGTCTTTATTATTGGCTGAGAAGAGAATCATATGGCGAGTTTCTGTTTGCGTTGGCGGTGGAATTTCTATTGACCTATCCTCAACTATCTTGCCTTTTCTCCTCTTCATTTTAGTCGATTGCTTTAAAATTTGGGAGGAAGACTAATAAAGTAATTGCAAAGGCTTTGGTATTTTTAGATTTAACAAAAACAAATTGAAAGCCTGAACTTTTGTTAATCCCCTCGTAGCTTTATATTTATATATGCGGCGGTGGTTGATGATTTCAAGTTTTTCATTTCATTTACATTTTTACTTCAAAACTCATCCACGCCAACCCTTCTGAAAAGGGGCTCATTTTCATTTTAAACAATTAACATTCACATTTCAGTTTCACTTTGTTTTTCATTGGAATGACATTTTGTACCTTTGATGCGTATTTATGTCGTATGTATATACGATTGTGTGTATGAGTTCGAGTGATAATTTCTACTTTTTTACTTAGCTTTGTGTAGGCGTTATTAATAATTCCGTTTCATCAGAGTTAATGGCAAATCTGTAACACCCAACACACAAATATATTACAAAACGTTTACTTATGCATACATACATACTCGTATATTGGCCAACCTTCACATGCGAATGTGTGCTTCATTGAGTACGAAATAAACATGTGCACATTATGTATTATGTACTAATGTGTGAGTAGACAAAGGACAATGGAAATTTATAATATTCTATTTAAGCTTCACTCTTTGTTTTCGGTCGTGACCCTCAACCACCTTTTGGGTCTCTGGGCATGCAAAACTAACAAATTCTAATAGTTTGGTTTTCAATATATGTTTATACAACATCTTTCTGGCCTTCGGATGCTCGAGAGAGACTATTAATAATAACTTAAGTGTTGTTTTACTGTCACTTTTTGCGGTTTGTGGGGTGGGCACATGCGACGGCAAGCACTTTCTTGTCTTTCTTTAGGCTTATATAGGTATACAACGGCATGTAAAGTTGTTCTGTTACTGCGACCTCATCAATGGAGGTTTCATAAAACCCCATCTCTTTATGTTGTTATCGATTCATCTTCATATCTCATTTATTTTCATTTGCCACCTTCAAAGTTAATAATCTTCGATACTCTTACCGTTACATCGTTTATCATTTTGTGTGGCGGGCCTTTTGTTTAGCAATTTGCAAACCTATGTTTCCGTATTAGGGAGGTCACAATATGTTTGTCAATACATAAAATAAATTAAAATTACGTACAACTTAATCTTAAAAAATCTATGATTTAGCCTATTCGACTCGTAAGTTATATGCATATTCTGAAATAACTAAAAATATTTATTAATAACAGTACAGATTATATGTCGGAAAACAATTCTCATTTCTCAACTAATTTCATAAGAAACTTTACTAAAGCACAAATTATTTCGAATCGTTCTTTTTCTCATCTCTCTTCTCAAATACCATCTATAAAAAATGAGTCTTCTCTGTCCTCGATATAATAATTCTTCAAAAGACTCGAACCGGTTATCTACCAGTTCGTTTTGTATTCGTCGACAAAATCTCTATTTGGTAGGTGCAAGGTCTGGAAAATACGGGGTTGTGCTAAGGCCTCTCATTTCAGCGTTTTCAGGTAGTTCTTCACCGTTACAACCAGGTGAGGTCATGTTGTAAAATCATCTCATCAAATCCTTCGGTCATTTCAGACCGTTACGCAATGTACGGCGCTGGTTGTAGTCGATAATGTTTTGCCTCAGAGGCTTTGTTTGATTTTAGTAGCTCACAGTACACCACATCCATCTAGTCCTACCATATGCAGGGTATGACAGTGGATGTTTTTCTATGGTGGCGATGGACGGTGATGGAATGGATTCATAAGGTTTGGCATAGTTTTTTTTCGCCTTGGGATTAGTTATTCATTTCTTATTTCCAGTAACAATTCGGTGCAAAAATCTTTTCCTTTGATGTCTTTCAAGAAGCAGTTCTGAGGAAAAAAATTCATTTCCCAATTTCAAATCAGACGACACACGATTTCCTTGCTTTTTTATAAACCGAATGGAAATTGTTACTGATTCAATGCCCATGACTCTGCGAGTACAATTTGCATTTCGCACAGATCCTTATCGAGGAAAGCCTTCCTCCTTTTCAAAACTTTTGGGTCGGCTGGGACGATCTTTGCCTTCGACATTAAATCACACTTCTTGCATGTCAAATCGATCGGCACAGATTAACCATATATCAAAACTTCCCAGAAATGCTGTTTATTTAACACAAATGCTTTTTCGAAGAGGCAAAAAGCATTGTTGTTGTTGTCATAAAGGGATACAAACAAATTATTGTTAACAGATGTGAAACCTTTCTAATGAAATTAGTAATCGGTTTCAATGTCGGCCACAAGCAGTTGAGCGGATCGAATAAATTTTTGTACCCAATCCCATTAGAGTTAAAAAAATATTAACTAATTAAGAATCAAAATAGATGGGATGAACCACCCTGTTATACATATAAACAAACTTGGGCGCACTTAGTTTTTTATTCCAACCTTTTCTAAAGACAGTTTTTGGGGCATGCGAACTCCTATTGAAACTATTGATGTTTAATTAATGGAAATATATTGTATTTTGCCCGGGAGTAGAAAGAAAGGATTGCGCTGACATGTTTCAATAGTTAAAAATAAAAACTTGGCCAAACTACAAATCGTTCAGTGAGAAGAGAATCAGAAATTTTAACTGTAAATTTGTCTTGTTTCTTCTTTGGCATTTGTCTCTTTGACTACCGCCAACGATTTTTAAAGTGGAACAAATGCGGTGAGAACGTTATAAAAATATTTTTATATATCTGCTACCAAATGGAATTAAAATAGAGTAAAATATAAAAATTCAATAACCGTGATTGCCACAAAATCTCCGTACATAAAAAAATAACTGCGACCGAGAATATCGTCATAAATCTTATTATTTAAGAATAATGCTATTATGGGTCAAATACAGACACACATACATACACGCATATTTATAAATTATATTTCGCTTTATAATGAATGTATCCACTTTGCGCTTTGTTAATATTCAATTCAATAATCTGCTAAACATTAACCTTTTCCCATTGTGTTGTCTGTTCTATAGGCATTTTAACAGTCCGTTGCACATCTTCAGCCGAAAGCACAAAGTCCGTAAAGGAGGCGCATGACGAAAACATAAAGGACTCGTACTACTCGCACCCACACACACACATATGTACATAAAAGCAGACATTAAATTAAGGATACTTTTTAGCGGCAACTGTTGTGAACTGTATTTGTATGTGTGCGTGTGTGCATCATGGCTTTTGTCAATGGAACTGTCACAGCCAAATGTCATGACAACACGGTCAACCCGCATAACCTTAAGACGCATTAATTTTCATTTTTGCAAATAAGAATAATTTTGATTGAAATCCTGCCCGTGACCTATAACCGCAAAGATAGCCGGATGAGCGAAGGAGCACAAGGAGCGGAGCGACACTCCATTAAGTTGTGAAGCAAGTGCTGAGCGCAGTTGAAGTGGTTGTTTATCATTCAAGTGAAATGTATAATAAATGTGAAAGAGCCGGAGCAAAAAGATCTACTTCTAACCAAAATTGAACTTTCGCTGTCTGAGCACTTGAGTTCCCCCCAAATAGATTTATTTTTGTAGGATTCAAGGTTTCCAAATGATTGAAAATTATAAATTTTCAGAGTATACTTTTTAATTTAGCTATAGCATATAATTATTTTATTTATTTTTAAATATTTTCACCGATAAAAGAAATAATGCCAAAAGCCAAAAGAGCCAAGTTCACTTATTATTCACTTCACTTATTATTTTCCGTTTTTCTTCCTATCTGCCACTTCTGCTTCCGTTTGCCTTCCTCTCTATTCACATTGTCATAGAAGTGCATTAAAAGTCCACACATTATGTAGCATACTTTCGTGAGCCTGTGCTCGGCCTAAATGATGATAAATGCCTTGTACTGTGACCCAAATACATTTGTCAATTTATCATTTGCGCCAAAGAGAGTGTTTTGTGTTTTGAGACTGTTGCTTCTTGCTATGGTCTCAGCTATTAGCGTTGCCCTCGATTTGTTTGTCGTTCTTCATTTAAGCTTTCGGAAATTTTTTTTTTTATTATTTGTAGTTGTCATTGTATTGCTAAGCAACTCGTAATGCCTTGCGGCTTAGGCCTTTGAAAAAAGATTATTATTTTTATTTATTTTTAACAAAAAATATTTTCTATTTCAATGAATTTTACTAATTTTTTTGCTCAGTGCTCGCCATTCCACAAATCCAATCCCACTTGACTTTTCAATCACTTTCGCTTTTATCACAGCTTTTTGCTTTTCGTTGAGTTAGCTTACTTTTTACTATTCTTTTTCTTTAACCCACTTAAGGATTTCTGATTTTAGTGGAAACGGAAGCGTAAGACGTGTCCCTTAAGCGCACTTGTGCGCATGTATTTGTGTGCGTGTTTTTATAAAGATTTTTTCTTGACACTTGCTCACCACATCCTCCCACTACTCTTCATCTTGGCTTTGCTCAAATCTTGCGCAACAAATGGAAAATTGAAAATTTCTGATTATGAAGCATCTTATTATAATTTTGACAGGAGCGTTAAGCAGCGTGGAAGCGTAAGGATTTCTGATTTGGCATGCCTGCACGTTCGTTTGCCATTCTGTGTATATAGGTATATATGGTACATCTACTCGTATGTATGTATACAGAAAGAGCACATTTAAGTTTAAAACGGAGTGTTTTGTGTTTTTCTTGCATGAACTCATGTTTTTCTTCTTTGTGGAAATATTGTTTCTTCGCACTTCGTCTTCATGCAGTTCGTTTTGTAGTCAGGAGAAGTTATTTTTTACTTGACACGGGCATGTATTTTCGACATTGGCAGCTTGGGACAGTGTGTTTAAAATTTTACACTTTACTTATGGTACTTAATTTTGCTCATGGAGAACTTTGGTTGAAATAGAAAATATTTCAAAGATTGCAGCGGCAGAAAGCATGCGATCTTTCTTGTACAGATTTTTCTGTTGAATACTTTGGATAAAGTAAAGAGTCAAATGTAAAAAAAAAAATAAATATAAAATGAAATAAAAATTATAATAAGTTGTGAGAATTAATCCAGAATTGGATGAGGATAACTGGCTTTATAATAAATGTTCTTTCCATAACAAAAAATCAAAAAAAAAAAAAAAAAAATGTCCCACAGAAAACAAGACTGCTCTAAAACCAACTCAAATTTTCATCTTTGCCTTTTTACGAAGTTTCTAAATTTATTATTTTGGGAAATGTGTTTTTGGCAAATATAGCAAACTCAATTCATCTCCCATTAATTGCCATTAAATAATTTTTTTGCTGACAAATCTCCAATTCTAGACCACTGTGTAACATATTTTTCCATTTCTTTCCTGCTGCGGCAAGGGCCTGCTTTCATTCTGGCCAATCGTTCACAAATCATTTATCTTTTCTTCATTGCACAAGTAACTATACATATATACGATTTGATACTCTGCTTTCATCCCATCTCATCAGTAGGGATAAATGTCTTCTTATACACTTATTAAACAATAATAATTGCAAATAATGTTATTTTATTTAGACAAGAGATATTAACTTGAGACTCTGCATAAACACACACACACACTGACACAGTGATTTAAAGAAAATACCCAACGCAAAGAAAATGCAGATTTTCAACCCTCCACACTTATACATAATTACACAAGTATACTTGGGTATTGTAAACTTCCACTTCCAACACCACTTTCTACTTCTGCTTCTGCTTCGACGCCAAACCGACAATTTTGACATTCGTCAAGCGCCTTTATTCTTAACATTTGCATAGAAAAATATGTGTGCATGTGTATACTTGAATATGTTAGTGAAATGCTATTTCTACTGTATTTATTTATTTTTGCTGACTTGACTTGCTTGATTCGATTTGAATTTCCTCTTTTACGAATATTAGTTGTTGTACAAGGCTAATGAGTACCCTTATTATCATAAATAAAGCTTACTTCTCAGCGTTTGTTGTTTGTGTTGAGTGTAACAGCATCACTGGCGCCTGTTTCTTTCTCTTCTACCCTGTGAATCTGTCTTTGAATGTCGCTCGTTTTGACAGCCAACGGTTGTGGTTTAGTTGATGTGCGCCTCTAACTTTCATTAGCGGTTTTGTATGGAGAGTATCCTTTTCGGTATGACTTGATATGACAATCTAACCACAGTGGCTGTGTGGCAGCCAGTCTGTCGACTGCGGCAACAATAACATACTCAACTGTTGAGTGATAGCAGCAACAGTTTCAAGCAGCCACACGCTTTCGAGAGACAATTGTTTTGAGTTGCTTCTTGTGTTTGGCAAGATGAATTGCTTGGCTCAGATTTGGTGTGTCTCGTGCGTGGGATAAGTGTGAACATTATTCAGAATTAAGCTAATTTCTTGAGTATGTATTTCGAGTGTCATACTCACTTATTAGTTGCCTGTCTGTTGGTTTTGTACTTACATATATACTTGTACATAAGTGCTTACTTGTAGGCGCATTCGAAAATGTCAAATTCGTAATTTTGATTTTACTAAATAAGTGTCTTGGTAATGTTTATTCCTTGATTAAGACCTAAAATTATATTGCCGTAATGCATTTGGAGTGATTCAATCAATCAATAACCTAAAACTATCCACAAAACTAAGAAATTATTTTTGCTTCAAATTCAATTGATTTCAATTTTTTCATTAAACTAAGCTTTCACTCTAATCTTTGTCTAATTACTATATTATTTTTTTCAGATAATCAGTAAATGCCACTTTTGATCAGTCTTGTTTTCCGTGAGTCATGCATTCTTCCTACATACAAATATTAATATATATATATATATGTGTCCTCTCTCCAGTTAAATTTTAAACCTATGAATGTAGGTAGTCCACCAAAGCATTTCAGCGATACAGAACATAAGCGGCAAGAAGTACAACTACTAAGAAAAGGCAATAGAATTAAAAGAGCTTTCAATGAAGTTGATAGTGGAGAAAATGTGTTATTTTGAACTAAGTGCAACTTTAAGCTGAACCAATGAATAAAATAGCAAATGCCCAAAGACACATGTCAAGTAAAGTAGGTGACACGTACAACTACTTTTAGTGGAATAAAAATGTATAATGCGCAAAACAAAAGACCAATCACTTACACATATAAAACAGAAAATTTGCTGCTTGCTTTTGATAGGAAAAGCAGGACATAATGTCCACTTACTACTCACCACAACCAGAAACCTGCTGCACATATACACACACATGCTCAGCTGTGAACCCTTTTAATGCCATGCACAATTATTTATATTATTTTTATGCCTTTTAATTCTTTAAAACATTCACTTAGCTGAACTTTACTCCTGCCAGTTCATTGAATGTGCGGCGCGGCGTATGAGTAACAAATTCCCAACAAGAAATAAAAAATAAAATAAAATAAAATATAAAGCGCCTATGTTGGTAGAAAAATGCATTTAAATGGCAACGAAGTTGCTAGCGGAGGGTGGACAATGAGTTTTTACTGCAGCTTTGTGTGCACTTACCTGGTGACAGCTCCTCGGTAATGCCCTGAATGGACACGGTAAACAGTGTCAATATGATGGCGGCAACCAGCAGCCATTGTGGTTGGCGCTGTTGTTGTCTTTGTGGTTGTGCCCGGAGGCGATGCTGTTGCCCCAGTTGCTCGACAGCGGCAACGGCAGCAGCTTTTGTGCGCGGTGTTGCAGCAGCTGCCATTACTGACTGAGTTTGCCGCAGGTGGTGTGTGTTGTTTGGCAATGTAAAGCAATTGTTTCAACTTTATGCACTATTTATTGTTTTTGTTGTTTTGTAAAAATTTAGTTTCCACTTTATTTTGTATAATCTTTTATTTTATTATTATTTTATTTTATTTTATTTTTAATTTTTATATTTTTATACTTTATATTTATTCCTTAGTTTGCAGTTACATGATTTTTCTTCACTAATATCAGTATGTAGGTGTGTACTTTGGCATTTAAGTTCTTCACATTTGATTTTATTTTGCTTTCTTTACATTTTTTATTTACTGTATACTTTTCCTTCTTCTCTTTTGTTGCAACTGTGCAATTTCACTTTGTCACTTTTGTTTGTTTATTTGTATTTCAGCTCACCCATGCACTTGTCACTCTCCCTCACCTTGTTTTATTGTTTCTAGCGCAATTTACATTGCTTTTAATACAGAATGCGGAGAAAAAAGGTATGCAAAAAAAATCTCACACAACCTCAAGTGCAACAAAAATTAGTTTTAACAGTGAATTGCCGCTAAAGTGCTTTGGGCAAGTTTTCAACTTTCTATTTCTTTGTTTCTCGACGCTTTTTTTCTAATTTTCTTCTACCACTTTCGTTCGTAATGGACAATTCGAGCAGCAGTTGGCAGTTGGCTCTTGACCTGCTCTTTTGCACTCTTCGTTTGACACTTTGATGTCGATTAAAATGGCAAATGCACTTCGTGTTCACTTTAGCATTTTCTATTCCGAATATTTGTCACTTGGGCACCTAAAAATATATTTGGAGAGAGAGAAAGAAGGGAAATCTTAAAATTAAATTTACGAAATTCCATTATAATTTTTATAAGATTTTGATTGCTAGTCAAAATGAGTAAATGAGATAAATAATTTATGCGATCTATTGTGGAGAGTATAGTTGAGAGAATTGCATCTCGAAATACGTAAAATAAATTCGATGAATATATAAAAAATAGTAATAATAAAATTAGCATTCTACCTATTCTATAAAAATTATGAAACTAATTTCAAAATGTTTTCTAAAACTCCAAAGAAACATTGAATTTTGAATGTTATATAAATATATATTTACAAAGAAATTGTATGATATCTTATCAAGAATATTAAGGAAGAGTATTCTAGGAGCAGTTCTTTCTTTAGAGAGGGAAAAAAGCCTGGCTGAAATTATTTATTTTTCAATCATGAGTCTATTTCTAACCAAAAATGTTATATACTATTATATATTTCTCTTTGCTGTATTTTAAAAATCATCACAAGTAAAATCTTAAACATAAAGTTTTACAAACTGAAAATCCGCTAATATTTCTATCATTATGTATGAGGTCTACAACTTCTCATACGTGTATGTGTCCAGACCTGTTGCTATATTTCTACAAAAAATTTGTTAAACTCTAATACTTAAAGCTACTAGCTTTCATAATTCACGGCAGCTGTTTATTTACTTCCCACAACTCAACACGCCTGACAGGCAAAGATAAACCTGAAAACTTTTGCTGCGCAGATAAAAATGAAAAGAATAACAACTTTTGTATGACATTTATAAATAAGGAAAATATTTTCATTCACAAATGCGAACGCTAAGCAGGCGTGCTTAAGGAAAAACCCTTATGAAGTGTGTCAAATACGCATACACATGTCTGCATCCATATACGAGTATGTAGATATGTACTTGCACAGTTAGAGTAGATTTGAATTTGCATTTTTGCATTTATTTGCCTGATATTTCGTGCAGGCTTTCTATGCACTAAGCCATTGTTGCGAATATACATGTATGTACATATGTAAGTAACATATGTACTGTATGCAGACATTTTCATAAACAGCTGGCTGACAACGCTTCATTTACACAATAACAATTGGAAACTGACAACTGGTTTTTATAGCATTTTCAATTCAAAATATATAACAACAGTATTATTCATTTGATCACAGTACAAGACATTCGCTGTTACTGGGAAATAAAGTGATAATGCAGCAGATAACACGATATAAAAATGAAATAAAATGAAATATAAAAAAAATAAAATGATATAAAATTAAAAAAAAATAAAATAAAATATAATAAAATTAATTGAAATATGTCATGAATGAAATATGTTTAGAAAAAACTAATATATTCTTTATATTATTTAGGCCAAGTTGCAGTAAGTGGGCGAATACAAAAACAAACTATATATTTATTAAAAAAAGTGTTTCACGAGAAAAAACTATATAATTTATAGCTCAGAAGACGTTAACTTAAATTTTTCATATAAAAATTAAATCTTTCGCCTTAAACTATATTTCATGAAATACCTAAAGTTATCAAGAAAACATATTCTTAATCAACATTCGCCAACTTTAGTCAATATATATCCAATATCTCCCGGCAACCGCATTCTTAATCATTATTGGACGCGCATTTCGGTTGCTCCCACCATCCAGTGGCGACATGTCAACCGCATCCATCAAATGGTTGGCAAATTGACAGCTTTTCGACATGGTCACAGCTGGAGAACGCTAACGAATTAGATGTTTAAATGGCAGTTAAGGGAGAGGTTAGAGATGAAAAAAAAACAGTTGGTGTATTGTTTATTATAAGAAAGTTAGAAAAAGAAAAACACTGTGCTTTTTTAGTCAATTAGAGGGAGGTGGCAATCAGTTCATTATTTTTTTTGTTTTCAAATATTAAACAAAAATTTAATTTTGATCAATCATTACCACAGGGTGGAATATGAAAGTAATAGAAAGATGAATTAATGACTGAAAAGTGGAGCAACAATCATTAGCAAATTAAAATTAGATGGTTGATGTATTATATTATTTAATGCATAAAAAAATTAAATTGATTGACATTACGAAAGATGTAATTAGTTTTGATAACTTTTTAGTCAAAGCTATGTATAAACCTAAAGCAAAAAAAATTTTCGTTTGATTAACCAAAAAATTAGAAGTAAAAGGATATTTGAGGAAGGTAAAATAAAAAATGCTTTTGGTCGTTAAAAAAAAAATTATTAAAAAACTTATTAAATGAACGTCTAAGAGTGAAAAATAAAAATAATGCTTCTAATATAGTTTATGAAAAATCTTAAGTTTTCTAGCACCTTTGTTACTTCCCTCGTATATTATATTTAAACAGTTATTTGATTACTTTGATTTAAACGCAAAAACAGCCCGTATACTTTTATGATATAAAGTTGTTTATTCACAGGGCAATGAACCTGCTTTATATCGCTCCCTCAAACACTTGTTACCCAATCTCTAACCAATTTTTAAACTTCAAAGCGAAATTGAAAGCTTTTTCTCATTAAATTCTTCTTTATCCGACAGCTGCCAAGCAAAAGCATGTCTGTCTGCCAGCGTTGTAGTGTGTGATGATACAATAATTCATCATATTTTCACATACAAGTGTGTCTATAAAAGAGTAAGTGCCATTTTGTTGCTCTTATAAATATAGGTTCCCTTTCATCAAAGTCTGTGCGCGCTTAAAATAGGGGAGTTTTGCCTTTGAATTTTTATTTATTTTATTTTCTCCATATTTTTATTCGCTTTATAAATGTTTATTTACGTACAGACTTTTTGACACATTTTTTATTGCATTTTTTCGCAAATCATGTCAGTGGCACATGTGTCGCAAGTGTCTTGGATATTATTAAAATATCTTTTTCGTATATGTTCGGTGTGCTTTAGCGGGTGTTTTAGGTAAAAAATGGCTTTAAGTGTGTTTGTATGGCGGGTCATAGATTCAATACTTCTTCAGTTCTTTCACCAACGTGTCTTTGTAATAAAGGCTAGCTTTGAAGCATTTTTGAACTGAACTTTGGCCAATTTTTTCTTACAGTTTTTTATCACACATTCTACACATTTCCGATATCTAAAAATGTGGATATATGTAAGTCTTAAATCTCAACTCTGTTGTAACTTAATGGACTGAATTATATCAATATCCTTGACATGACTCTAAGTAAAGTTCATATCATTGATGAAATCATTTCATTTTACAAGATAAGCAAAAATGTGTTTTTTTTTTTTGTTAAATTCCCTTAATCATATCACAGGGATAGATGCCCCGCTAATACACCGATTTTAATGTTAAATTATCTTTTGCTTAATACAAGTAACAATTTCGTATATCTACTACCCACGCTGCCGCACAATAAATCAGTGGTACGTCCTACTTTTGAAGAGTTCCAAGTGCTTAAGTGCTCTTCTATGGTCCACTGTTTTAAAAAAAATATTTGAAGGCATCGAAGGAACTGAGGCAGTCGCTGGTGACAGCCTCGCCGCTGGGCTGCCTGCCAGAAACCTTAAAAAGTGTCTCGTTACAGCGGTTGCTTTTAGCAATGCCCACCATCATTGTTTGGAAGCTACCTTTGTTAGTGGCGTGGTCACAGAATAACCCTGCTCTTGTTCCGGTCACATAGTTAGACCCATCAGTGTAATCACTGATAGCTTCATAGTTACCGATGTATTCACCTTCCGTTCATTCTTCGTTATTAGGGAAGGGGTATGGTGTAAACTGCTACCGTACAATAATGTTTAAATACCGAGGGAGTATATACTCGTATGCACATTTATCGAAATCCTTACTCAAGTGACCTAGAAAGCTTTTGAAAATAACGAAGATAAACCATTTGCAGCAATCAAAATGAAGTTAAACAAAGTACTCAAATTACCAAAGCAGCAATTCAGCAGCTCAGCAGTTTAGCAGTTTAGCAGTTTAGCAATTCAGCAAACCCAATCCACTTGACTAGGAATACACGAACATAAAATATTAAGTAGGAAATAAGTTAAGTTAAACACCTTTTGTAAATTTACAACCTGCATTTACAGCCATTCATTTCGCTGCCATCGAACGGCCAAACGAACGAACGAAAGCCGCCATCCAACTTGGCTGGAGAAATGTAATTCGGTGTAGGAATTGCTACTGCCGTTAGTGGTGTGGTGTCGTAGCAGTTGTGGTGTGTGTACTTAAAGGCGAATTGCATAGAAATACAAAAATCCGCTTGAAGGAGTTAACGGTAACTTGCTTAGCGCTTCGTGTCACGCACATTTGTATTCATCTTTGTCTATATGTATGTGCGGAGGTAAATACCCAACTAGTTGTGTAAATACATAGTTATGTTCTGTACATATTAACTAACTGCGGCGCTTAAAATGTTATCCGCAGGCATTTGCACACCAACACACGAACACTAATGAAATGTTTAACAAGCACTTAAATGTTTGCAAATCCCAATGACCCATAATATTAGCATAAAATCACTTGCGAAACGCTTCGAGGTGGGTTGATGGTGTAATGTAACTATGAGAACGAAATGACGAGTATCTGAGTAGAGGCCTTGTAGGAAAATACTTTAAAAACGAAATTTAAGTTTATTTCGCACTCTCCTTTTCTTATGTTTGAAGTTGTCTGGGGTCTTAAATACACATATCTAATGGTTATGTCTCAAATTAAAGGGAGGTGTGAATAAAATATGTTTATGTGTTCGAAATTTTCTTACATGGCAGGTTGGTTGATACTGCACGTAAGATGGGATTTCGCAAGCTACTCATTGTAGGATTCAAAGAGGGATCAAATACTTGTAATTTGAAGGGAGAGAGGTTTTCTTTATTTTAGAGTTACTTATGTGAACAACTTCTTAGCTTAACAATGTAAAATTTATTCGGGTTTTGAGATATTTATAGACTTCTGTTTGAAAAAAATTTGTAAGGACATTTGAAATGATTTGTAAATTAAGCAAACAAGTATTGCTGTTGTGTGAAAACCTATAACTATATATTATAGAAAAATAACTCTAAGATTTCTAGAGTAATTAGAAAGTTTAAATTTAATTTTGTACACATTCTATACAAAGTAATTAGAGATGAATATAAGCGCCTTGGCAACCGAAACTTTTATACATAATATAAAGGAGCAAAGCTTAAAAAATTAAAATTAATATTTTTTTTTTAATTTTTGTAAATTTTATATTAGTTTTAATTGAAGTCTGTCTCTTAAGTATTTAGTAGTTTTGGTGCCTGATATAGATATAGATATACCTGGACAAACTACTTGACAAAGAACCATAATCATCATTTTTTGTACAATGGATCTTTTCAGGTGTTCAAAATTCATAAATTTTCTGATATGAATAAATTTCTAAACATTGTATAATTTCATGAAAAATTGCTTAGGAATTTGGCTTAGTTAGAGGTATGACAAAAAAAATTTTTGTTGCTACATATTTTTTTTAAAAAATAATATGCCACCAGTGCATTTTATTTTGGCTTGACTTCAAGAAGGTAACCAAAAAAATAAAATAAAATAATGTAGCAGTGCGTACTTCATTCCGAAGATAAGGATTTGATTGAGTTTTGTCTGACTAACATCTAGAATTATTGTTCTCACGCTAATTGCAGTTGTACCTTGGCGGGACCTGGAAAAAATCTGAAAATAGCGAATTTTGAGTTTTTTAACCAAGGATGATTTTAATTTTAAACTGAATAAGCAATATTAGTTTGGGCGGCTCCCATATTGTGAGAGAGCGTTAATATTTTGAGCCCGAGTAGATCTACTGTGGTACTACGATGTTGATCCGATCATTTATCACTCATTTCGTTTGATTAAATCTTTTATAATTTTCATTAAATAATGAATTTTGATGCCGATTATGTTGTGAATAGCTGAAGAGATTCCCACAAGTACCATCCGTCTCGCTAGCGATTCATTACAGGAAATAAAAAAGACGCTATACTAAAATTTCCGAAAAAGGGTGAGATGGAACGCATAAGCGACATGCAAAGCCACCAACAGCATTGGAAATTGCAGCAGAAGAAACATTCATTTCCTCTTTACACGCTCACTTAAGGACTGCAGAACAGTTGTTGGTCTAATGATGAGCTACAATCTTCGGCGAACCCGTAGAAGATAAGCATTAGTAGCAGTGACACATGTAAGATGTGCCAAAAGGTAGGTATGAGTTAGCCATTAGAACATCCCCCCTGGGTCTGTCTGGCTATAGCTAGAACAGTTTGGAGATGACAAAAGACATATGTATAAAAAGGTTCTCTATTGAGAAGAATCTGCTTCGTCAGGTCTTATCTGGCGAATACGTCTACGCTAAAATTTACCTCCATGTCCTTGTGGTCGTAGACTCCTATTAACCCCTAAAAGCATGCTATAACTATTTTTTTTATTAATAATTTTAATAATTTAAAATTTTTAGCTTTGAAAAAAAAACGTATTTAAAAGAACTGTTTTAAAACTCCCAATCCTTGATTGTCACCAATGGTATCTATATTCAATGGTGTGTATCCAAATTATACATACATACACATACTGTACGTATGTTTTCGAAAATGAGATTGGTCATTTTAAAATTTGACATATCTGCGGCGCTGGTGGATGTTTACAGTCACAAACAAACAAACAAACAAAATCCATAAGCGCATAAAATTCTTTGCATACTCATGAGCAATGTGCTGTTGGCAATGCCGCTGGTGAAACACACAGCCAGGAAGGTAAACACACACCTTAGAAAATATTTCAAAACAACGAAATTTCGGAGTTACATAAAATGGCAAAATGTTGCAGGAAACGTCAAAAGGAAGGAGTTAACGGAAAGTTGTTGTAGGAAAAGCCAAGCAAATTTTACACAAACATACATACCCGTACGCAGCCAAAAGTACACATGCACATACAAATATGCATGTAAACAAATCTGTGTGTATGTATGTGAGATGCAAAATTTTAACAAATCGCTGTAAATGTACATTGTTGTTGCCATACATACATACCTTACTTTTATATAATAGTTTCCACGCTATTTTTTTAACGATTAAATTCATTTGCCATTTATTGTTTAGCCAATTTTATTTAATTTTAGTAAGATTTGTAAGATTATGTCTAAGTATACGAAACTTTAAGTACACAAAATTTCACGATAGGCCTTCAAGCACAAGCGTTTTCACAAATTGGCCAAGCGCACAGCGGCACACACACATATGCTTGCTCAAGAACCTCAGCGATTTTACACAAATTCACTGCAAAACTGCAGCGACTTCGTTATTTTCACAACGCCAGTGTATACCGAAAACATTTAACTTTACTTATCACCAATATTATTTTAAAAATCTTTGAGTTTTCATAGAAAATTTTAAAGTTTTGCAAAAAAAATCTATAAAGAATTTTTCACTGCTGCACAAATTTCTTGCTGAACAATTTTAATATTTGTTTCATTTCCAATTTTGGAGTGCTGGCAATGAGCGCACGGTGAGAGAGAATAGAGAGAAAGTGGTAGAGAAATAGTTGGAAATGTCAAATTGTTTGCAATGAGAGTGGCAAATATATTGTGGGGGTTGCTTTCATAAACTAAAAGAAACGATATATAAGCCACAGCTGTTCCGTACTATCCACTCAGGCTGTTTGTTGTGTTTCTCAAATGCCAACGTTCCCATTACTATTTGCTTCTTGACTGACACTCTCTCAGCTGTCAATTACAACTGACATTTGCAGCGCATGCGCTGGGGTGGTTGACCAATTCCATATCCCGTTCGTCTTATGCGCTCATGCGTACACACTTACATACATGCGGACCTCACCTAAATTCACTGCCCTACAGAGGGCTGCAAAAGCAATCAACAAACCTTTATTACCTGCTCACCCTGCTCATCTTGTTACTCAACTCCACTACCCATGACACCTCTATGTGGAATGCGCAACCCCCTACTAGCTCCTTCTCTCTTTCTTTCTCTCACTCTCAAGTTGGTTGCCTTTTGCATTTCTTGCGCCTGGTTTATGTTTATTGTCCTTTTATTGTACTGGAATTCGATACAATGCATTTGATTTTAATTACAAATCTTTGATTCGATTACTTTTTTTGTTCTGCTTGGCACAATTTAGAGGTGTAAAACTCAATGAATTCCATTCTTGATTTCTGTCAAATGCATTGCCGGTTGCATGGTAATTTCTAATGCGTGTGTTTGATTGTGAACCGGAGAGGCTACAATGTGGGCGAAGGCATGAATATGGATGCGTTTGGCAATAAAGTATTTTTATCACCTTACATTTTGTAACAATTCTACTAAGTGCTTTTTGCAATCAAAGCAGTCAACCAGAGGGGAAGAAGAAAAACTAAAATGATAAGTTGGCTTGCAGGGCACGAAGGGTAATAGAGAGGGTAAATTGCATTTTACTGACAGAAAAACTAAAATTATAATAAGTTGCGATAAATAATAGAAAAGTTTAATTAACTTAAAACAATGATGTGTAATTAATTTAGTCGGTAGAAAGAGCTTTTATGAAGTTTGGGTTAAACAATAAAAATAGAAAATTTGTTGTTTTTTTAACGGCTAAAGGGTGGTAGCAACTTAAAGAAGGTTTCAAGAACAGAGCATATTCTGTAGAAAACGAACTAGTTGTCCGGTGTTCGAGGTCCAGGGTAAATAGCGTTTATGGTGAGAACTCTTTCCTGGCCTGCTGAGTTGCAATGCAAATAATTAGCCAGAAGACAATGAATCCAAGTGACTATCGTTAACGATGGAATAGATGTTCCGTCATCTTACTTTGGAAAATTGCAAAAATGATTGTCCACATGAAAGGCAGCGGGAGCTAATGACTAACTAGCTGAGCAATTCTTGGATGAAGACGAAGGACTGCACTAAGGTGCATGGGTATCGTTTTTTTCTGGAAAATGAATTTTATCTACCCAACCTAAAAAAAGGGTCCCAATGTCCGTCTCATGATTGAGATCTTATCTGTCCAACAGAAAGATTGCAGGCACAAAGTCATGTGCTTTCTCAGCATCTTCGGGTGTTCCTCGGTAGAGTATTCTTGGCCTTATTCTATGTAGTTTCTCTATTCAATAAAGACACTAGTAAACAGGGTTTTAAGACGACTTAAAGCTGTTCAGCTAATTGACTTGTCCATCCTACATTAATTTAATGCAACATGATCTAAATAGAGTAACTTCATGGGACAAAAAAACAAGCTTCCTCTCAATATCAAGATATACTTGCATGTTACAGTTCATGTTTTTTGCAGTGCTCATAAGTGGAGGCAGAGAAAGATAAGGGCCTCCAATTCGTTGGAAGAATCTCTCCGTGGAGAGTGGCGTGGCTTTACTTGATGATAATTGGCACCGAACTGAAATATGTATGAAGAAGCGACAAGAGGTTTCGAAATTATTGAATCAAACTCTTCATAAAACGTCAAAATCCGTTTGGAGGCGGCTTTATGCATACTGTTGGACCTTTTATATATTTGAAAAACCTCAAAAGGAGAGCTCTAAGTTGGAGAAGAAGTTAAAGATCCTTAATTAGGTAGCTACACATCTATAATGATACTTTTTTATGTACATTCGAATTTTTGTAGAAGCGATAGGCTAGACCCAGAAGTCTGTGCATTTATGTTATCCTTTTTTAATGAATACCCGTTTTTTTTAAGAAATCAAAATTAATACGTGTCCATAGATTTTCAACCAATTTGGAATTAAACCTAGTAAAAATACTGTTTTTTTTGTGGAAATAACTTTGCCATGGCAATTATTACCAACGAATTTTTTAAAACTCAAAAGGCATTTCATGAAACTGTCAAATATTTTCATTCAATAAAAACAAGCGCATCACAAAGAACAATAATATATTTTTCATATTTACATCTCATTTACAAATATACACACTAAAAGCAAACGATGGCTGGTAAATTTTTGAATAAAACCAGTTTCTTAAAGTTTTGCAAGCGCCTTACCACAAGTGAGTTTCAGCATTTTTTAAGTTTCAGCAAACCAAATGGCGAAACCAGTCAGAGGTTGGTTTCAGAAAATTAGGTGGTAAATTATATTATGTAATAATTTTTTTTTTGGAAAAGCATTCAGAAGATGTCTTATTTTTGGCAACAATTCGGTTGGAGTGATTATTACCGGCAGCTGCAGACTAAAGTTGAGAGATTAGTTGATGATATCGAACGGCGCTTTCAAACGATTGGACGTAAAATGCCCAGCACAGAAAATCGTTCCATACGCCAAACAAAGGTTTGTTTTTTAATACAAAAAATCTAAGCATTTTTATTAAGCTTTATTGATTTCGAAAAAATTCCCCATCAGCAAAATGTGCGACAATTGGTGATCGATTCCAAGCAACGTTTGGCAAAGGATAGTATACTTATGCGTGACATACTGCCCTCTAGACGAGTGACGAAAAAGCAAAATATAGATTCAATGTCCATGATGGAGGAAGGCAAACACGAGAGGCTAAATGACGCAGGAATCTCGGTTGCTCTACAGCAAACAGCGAATATTTCAATGAAATGCCACTCCGAGGCCAAGCCAATTCATGAGTCGGGCAATGGCGAAAATATACCTAGTTCTATAGAAGTAACTTGTGGAAATGTTTACAGCTCGACAACCGAACGAATGGATGAACACGAAATATCTCCTAGCGATTCATCTGTAGTTGATGCCAGAATGTCACTTTCAACAACAGGAGGGGTGTTTCCGCAAACTGTGCTCACGAGTGCGGTTAAAAGCAACTGAGGAATATTCTCGAAGAAGATTTTGATTTGATTCTCGATAAACACATATTTTTTATATCATTCTAATATATTTTATTCAGAGGATTTTAAATAAGAATCAATAGAAATTCTTGGCGATAATATTTTCACATATGTGGCCGGTAACATAGAGGAACGAGTTAAAACTTTAGCTGAACAGTGGCATATGACTGTGAGAAATGCAGCCTAATTTCAGCTTCTGAAGCCATATTTTTTAAGTATTTTTTTAATTAAACGTATTTGTCGTTTATTACATTTCTATCAATGAATTTTGCAGATTCTTGTACAGTCTCGTTTTTAATGGGACATCCGTTGTATGAAACTGTAATATTTTTTACAATTTGCCAAGAGCTATAAATTAAATACTTTAAATATATATACATACATATATACAGCAAGAAGTACCATATACTAAGGTGGCTTGATCCCTTAGCCAATACAATTGCTAATGTTCGAATTAAGAGTTTGACCGTAGGGAACCAGCTCATAGTGGATGATTCCCTGTCAATCTCACCAAACACACAACAAAACCTGTCTTCCCGTCGATCGCGGCTCTTCGGCTTTGACCGTTTTCGTTTCACATTGCTGTGAGGGATCCACTTCTCATCACCAGTCACCATCCATTTCCGAAATCGGTCGATATTCTTACAATTCAGCAGCCATTCGCAGCAGCTTTTTTTCTCGTTAACACTTGTGGACCTGTGAACATGTGGCCCTTATGAGGTAGTTCCAAACTGTTTTTCACGTGTGATGGTCAGATCCGAGGATTGCTATTATTTTGTCGAAATTTTCGACCATTGGCCTTGCACACCTCGGAGCATCTTTTTCATCAAAATTACCGGAACGAAATCGACGAAACCAAAAGGCCATAAACAGGCGAAAAGTCACATTTCCATTACCCAAGAGCTAACGCACATATAAATTATGTTTTGATATATTCGTAAACATCATTCCAAGCTTTCAGAAGGCTTTCTTAAATACATCACGTCAGTTTTCTATTGCCTATTGTCTAATAACTTAAAAAAGCAGAAAAAGTAATTTATTTTAGAAAAAATTCTGATTTTTTACGCTTAGAAAAATATTTTTATATAATTTTACAACAAAATATACTTTCCTAATTGAAATTTTGCGAATGGCCGGCAGTAATGCCACGAAAAGTGTGTTAGGCGAATTAGCAAAGCGTGTGCCAAACAATCAGACAAAACAATTTCGTAAATTTCTCGATTTGAATAGTGAGTATAAAAGGTAAGCTTGCCACACCAAACACGAACCAATAAACATGTAAAACAAAACCATCATGGGATCTCCTCTCCAGGCGAGTCGATAAATTCCCCGAAAAGTTGCCGAGAATCGATTGGGATTATTATCGCACGAATGTGAGAGTAGAGGCGATAAAAATGGTGGATGAATTTCAGAAAAAATACGAAGAATTAAATAAGATTTTTGATGATCGCTTCAAGCTGGACACCAGGAAGTACTACGATGAGTTGGAGAAGCAACGAGCGGAAGTGCAAGTATGCAAGGCATCTACCAAACTGATTACCTAACTCTAATTACATAACATCCTTCTCACGCCTAGGCACAAGTGAAGCAGTTCATCGCCGAATCGAATGAACGTATCAAAGCGTTTGAGAGCGAAATAGCGCGTTTGTGTCATATGAAACCTTATTCAGCAATGACAATGGAAGAATTTATTAATCTGCGTCCGGAGTGTTCGGAATATATACCACACAGACGTAAGCCGCTCTTCTGGCCGCATGATCCTGATGAACAGATACCTGGGCCAGCTTATAAGAGAACATTTAAAAAAAGCGGCAAAGATGGAGGGGGTGATGGTCATGGCGAAGGCGTTAGTGGCAGCACGCATCCCATAAAACCCGGTGATATCATGGGGAAAACAGAAAAATTTGAGTTTGATGCAGCTGATGGCAAAACTATGCAAGAGGAAACTGGCACCATATCGAAGCGACCAAAGAAAGCCACAGCACCGCCGAAGGTATCAGACGAAACAGAGCTTTATATTGAGAAACCGCAAGGGAGTGAAGAACAGCTAGCTAAGCCACGAAAGAAACCACACCCTTGTGATTTGATAAAGCATAAGCCGGATGGCGCAATCGTGGAGGGAGGAACTTGCAAAGATGGAAATAGGAACAAAACTACATATTTCGATCCCTGTGGTGTTGGTTTTGGTGTGAAGAAAGGAGATAAGTCATACATAGAAACAGAAGCACCAAAATCTGACGCCATACCACAAACAAAGAAGTCGGAAGTATCTTACGAGGAACAACCAAAGGATGATAAAGTTATTTCCAAAAAGATCGTGAATTCTAATGAAAAGGAGGTGATTGATGAACCTAAAATTCACATGGATAAACCGACGTCAAAAGAAATTAAAGCTAGGCTAGATCCTTGTAAGATTATGGAGAAAGAAGGAAAAAAGAGGGCAGAAGTAACAGAAATGCAAGGAGAAAAGAAAACAGAACTCTTAAAGACAAATACTGTGGAAGAGAAGCTTGTGCCGCCAAAGAAGCCACGCCCATGTGATCTGATTGAACAGCTACCTGATGATTTATGCAAACCCAAGGAGATGACCAAGAACAAAAAGGGCACTAGTGCATTCTTTGATCCTTGCAATGTTGGGTTTGGCGCTAAGAAAGAGACAGGAGAAGCAGTTTCAAAAGCTAAATCTAAACAGCAAACAAAGAGCACTGAAAAGCTTGTCCAAAATATGGCTGAATCAAATCCAAAGACTAACAAAGATTTAAACAAAAAACTCTCGAAACCTGCAAAAGACATCACATGCAAGACTAAATATGAACAAAAAGAGACAAGCACTTTTCTGGATCCCTGTGGTGTAGGGTTTGGTGTAAAGAAAGACACTAAACCAAAATCTGAGCCAACAACTCAAGCAAAAGAACCTTACGAATCTTCTCCATGCGATTTAACCAAGCAAAAGCAAAAACATGACACCGAATCCTGTAAAGACCACAACTCCGACATTGCAACAAAATCACCTTGTGAAGCTGCCAAGAAACCAAAGGTAGAAACAAGCATAATTAAGGATAAGAACAGCGTAACTATGGTATTTGCAGAGCCCAAAGAAAAACTCTCCAAGCATGATAACTCCAAAGGACAATCTACGCCTTCTAAAGAAGATAAGAGTAAGAAACCTAGTCCGGCAACACCCTATTACAATCCATTCAGAAGCGATGAGGAAAACAAAAAGATCGAAGATGAAATGTGTGAGGTTAGCAAAAAGGAAGATCCATGCTCCCGAAAAGTACGTGATACTGAAGAGGAATTATATGATCCTTGCAAAGATGAAAAAGAATAGCGAAGCACAGAAGAGGGTTACAAATTTAGTTAAACATTGTGATATTATTTTATTTTGTCCAAATGTTGACAAAAGCGTATATTTTTAATAAAATTCTTGAGTTTCGAAGACTTTTTCTTTAATTGATCAAAATTGATCAGAGCTTGAATATCTGCTATAAATTTAAATAATAGCTTTATGAATACCCTGGCGTCGAGAGTGGAAAACAATTTCACCGAAAAAACGTAAAATTTATAAAAAAGTTGGATATTTGTAACGAAAAATAATTTTTTATAAATATTATATTTATTTACAAACTCACTACCAACAATTATTAAAGAACAAATTCAAAAAGTGTTGTAAATAAATATATGGAATGCTCGTGGCATTAACTGATAGAAATTATTTTTCTTTTCTTTGAACTAAAAATAACAAAATTAACTAAAAAAATTGAGAAGTATTTAGAAAAATTGTTTCTTTCGAATTATAGTTTTTACGGTTGATTCTTCTCAGAAAATATTTTGTAGAGTTTTTAATGTTTTAAGTAAAACTCTTTTTATTTAAATTTCTAAATTCAGTAAAACTTACCAAAAAAAAAAAAAAATAAATATAAAAACAATGCTTGCGACAAATTTAGCTATTTTTCCTTTTTTGCATTTCTCTTATTAAATATACTTTAACCACTTCACACGCACGCAACGACCAACTTTGTTTATGCAAATCTATCTCGAAAGTATGTAGATTAGCAGCCTAAAAGCTTAAACATTTAGCGCGCGCTATAAATTTTCAATAACAATAACACCCACCGAAAATATGTGTGAAATGGTGAGAGGTGTAGGAGTGGCATGCAAAGCAACGCAATAAGTACACTCACGTGAATAACGGTATTTGAATACGTAAATACAAAAGTTTAACTCATTTGCATTAACGGGCTCTTTATAAGAGTATTTATTTGAATTTTACGATAGCGCGTGCTGTTGGAGGTAAAATGGAAACAAATTCAATCTCGAGCTATTTTATAAATTCTAGGGTAGAAAAAGGTATTTAAAATATAACACAATTTAGGTTTTGGATATCTTCTAAATGATATCTCTATAAATAATTTTATGTATGGTTATAGCACAAGCGTTCATTTGTAGGTGCATTAAGTCTCGGTTTCAAAGAAACGAAAGAAAGCTCCAGCCGAGTATGACCTCTGCTCCAGCTACATTTCGTTTGACTGCGTTTAAGTAAAATTTTTGTTAGTGTTATTTGTGTTATTTCTAACGTTGTTGCAGTTGTTGTTGCTAATGCTGTTGGCAAAAGTTTCTTTGAGCGCACTTTAGCCGCAAGTAAAACTTTTCATACTGACGTTAGCAATTAGTTTCATTCGAACATAAATTTCTGTTGTCAGGATTAATTTATGAGTGGTTAAATACTGATTGCACAAACGCACATACATATAAGCGCTTTAATGTACGTATGCACATACATACATTGACTTAAGGTGTGAGGGTATAATATGGTGATATGTACGAAATTCAACTTATGTAGACGAATATATATGTATGTTTTCTTTTTCACTAAATGCATATTTAAATATCAGTCTATATGAATATATAATGTATTAAATATTAAAGAGCTTCGGAATGTGAAATATATATTCTAAGCGAATTCTCTTGAAATTTGAAGCTAATTTAAAGAATAATTTCGGAGGTAAACCTTAATTTCAAAAAATTGAAATTGCACCTTATGTGGACTGTTTTTGAAAAATTATATAAAATGCGTTTTTTTCAAAACAATACGAATATATTCAAAGTTTCTCGGAAACGACTCAACCAATCGATCTCTTTACGAAATTTTTTCAAATACATTCCTCTGGAATTTAACGAAAGGCTAAGATTTAAAAAATTTACTACTGACATTCAACGATTTGTTTGTAAAATTTTAGTAAAAAACAATTCTCTTTTTTCGCAATTTCAACACTTTCATTTACCTCTAGTTTAAAAGGTTCTACCCTTTTTTATTTCTGATAATCCAAACTACAGAAAAGAGAACCACCCCAGCCGTTTTTTTAAAGGTCTTTCGGTATATAATTTGCCCAATATTTTTACATAACCAACAAGACATTGTGTTCTTAAAAGTACTCTTTTTTGAATTATTTTCATTTGCAATAAATTAAAACTGCTGCCACTAAAATTTCTCAAAATTATTTCGTGCTTGAGCAACACAATGCCTATAGCCCTTAAAATATTAATTGTTTTATATACTAAAAGAGCCTAGTTTTAAGTTGTTGTGACTTTATGTATTTTGTTCATTTAACATTTTATAATTTGTATAAAGAGGCAGTAAAAGGCAAAGAATAACGAAAAGTTACGGTTAACCTTCAAAGAACGCAGAATATTTAACTTCCCAACATTTCTGTAGTGCATTATTGATATGGCTATGTACATATATGTATGTATGTATAATATATTATTTATATACATGTTAAAGTGCGTTTAAGGTTTGTCGTTCGCGTATTACAACGGCTGAATTATTTTTTATCTTTCAGAAATTGTGAGAGACTAGTTGCCTTCCAAAATTCTTACAGGAAAATGCAAATAAGAATCCTTCGAAGTATGCAGCACTCGGTTTATCAGTGATACCCTCCAGTACTAAGTTATTAAATGTGTGTTAATCTAAGTCGGAAATAGCCTAAGCGGATACAAAGACCAGATTTTATATTTCTATGTAATCAAGGCAAGGAGCTACCAACGTACTCATCTTCCAGGAAATCTATTCTGGTACATTTCCGGGAAATAAAGTCAATATTTAGATTCATATCAGTTGTAGCCAAGAACAAAAGTGAGAGTGTGTTTGTGAGAGAAGATCGAATGTGCTAAAATAATAACAATAAATTTATTAAATTAATTTTAAAATATCTTTTTATTAAATTCTCGTTGTAACTTTTTATATTCAAACAACAATCATAAAATACTTCTGAGAGCAAGATAATGGGGGATATATGTAAACTGCGACGCCAAAATTTTGCTATGAAATGGAGATCAACCTAAAGACACCTATAAAAATTCAACCGAAGAAGAAATAAGCCTTACTATAACCTAAGCAACAGAACACCTGTGAATCAAATTTCAATTAAATTGAACCATAAATATGATAGTTTGAATACATCTTTAATTAAGCTGCCTGCGGGCCAAATTTGAAAAAAAAAAATTAAATTAAAATTTCGATCAATTTCTCCCGAAAATTTTCATACTATATTTATTTGCGTCGTATTAAAATAAGTCAAAACGTTCAGTAAGCTTACCAGCTAACATCACTTCCATATTCATATATAACATATAAAATTTAAAGAGAAAAAAAAGTTTTATCCGATAATTAAAATTTACTGAAAGGAAACGACTCACGGAAATCGATCATTACTTACCCTTTGTGAATTCGGTCTTCTTGGAAGAAACAAATCGGAACTGAATAAAACGAATTCTATTATTGGGCATCGAGCCAAAATAGTGCTTACATATTTAAATGTAGACATTTGATCTAAACAATGGGATATGGTCAATTTTCAACCTATGTTCGCGAAACCACTTAGGGCCACTATTAGAAGCCAGAAGAACATTTGTTAAGAGATCCTTTGTTGGTTGGAGCCACTCCCATCCATTTCTTAGGCGCCCATTTTTGCAACCTCATCATATATTGTAGTAGTAAATACAGCGCTTATTAGTAGCTTCTTCTTCCGCTTAAGAAACACCGCTTAAAACACTAACATGGGTTCGAAAACAGTCCAGCCCAACTTCCAACGCCTTTGAGAGTAGTTACTAAAAAGCTTCTCACAACAGAATATCATTCGCTCGTAATCATCTTAGAAAAAACTCTAGGTCCCTGAATTTGTATTGCAGTCTTCCCGGTGGAAACTATTCACATGAATTTTTTTATGAAAACCCATTTTGAAGCAAGCATTTTTAATAAAATTTGTTTATTTCAGTCCGCTTATGATAATAAATATTATTTGTAATATATTGAAGCATTTAAATCAATATGGCCACACAAAACTGTTAAGCGTTCTGCAAACCATAAAATAAATTTGAAACTTAATCGAGCACAAAAACAACAAATATCCATAGCTGCTGCATATATGTAAATGTGTAAGCACATACATATATATGTGTGTTTATGGCAAAAACTTTACAAAAACTGTTGACAGCAAAAAATCCTTGCGGGTGTGGGTGTGAATAATTGATTGTATGTGCTTCATAATGTACTTGTATGCATGTGTGCATGCATGTATAACTCGTGTAAGAGAGCGCAACAAAATGGCGCTTAAGTGAAATCCTGCCAAAACACTTTTGTGTCACTTTAAAATCGATTAAAAGATAAGCCCTTCATATCCGGCGATGGCTCATATTCGCTATGTCAACGCGAGACTTTGGAAAACTTTATTAACTGTACATATTTACCATACACAACTTACATAAGTACATAGTATACCTATATGTATATACTAAAATGTACATGTGTTTGTCTGCGGCTCTTTTGACTGGTTCGTTGATGGTTTGATGGTTTGACGGCTTGTTTGAATGTCATATGTATGTATGCATAAAGGTGTGCTCACTTTGTTAGTCGCTTTGTTGTTGGTTACGCTCGAATTGTGTGGCAGCTCATAAAAAGGATTACACTTTGATAAGTGTGTATAGACGTATGAGAGTCACTTAAGCACAAAGCGGCAATTTTTCGATTCTCCTTAAAGGTTACTTCCATTGCCCTTTTATTTGTTTATTTCTATTTTGCTGTTGCTATTGTTGTCTTTGTTATTAAGCGGCAGGATTTGATTTTTTTCTTTTCCCTGTTGCTAACTTTATTGCAGAAGAAAAGCAACGATTTTTCGACAAAAGCGATTTTTGACGTACGAAAAGCGAAAAGTAGTATAAAGACTAGTTGGCTTGACTTGATTTACCTGTATCCACTACTAAGAGAGGGAACAACTTCTAATGTGGTGTTAACAAAGTGAGCATCTGACATTAAAATTTCAAGTGTTTTCAAGAGAACATTTTTTTCAGTTTTTAACATAAATATTAAATAATTTTATATGGAGGAGTCGATTTTGTGGGACATTTCATATACTCGTATTTATATTAAGGGGTTAGGGGTAGTCAGAGGCACGAAAAAATGAGAATTTTCAGTATTTTTTTTTTGCTATTAAATAATTTTATTTTACAAAAGTAGTGATATGGTATTATTAAACAATGTTTTGACTTGAAGTCACGAAAATTTCGAAAAAAAAAAAATTTATTTCCGAAGTTACAGCTGTCTGTGTTAACCCAGTTCCAAAAAAAGGTCCTTGCGGTGACAATCATAAGTCCTTGGAGATTCATCTGAAATCAATCGGATAAAAAAAATAGTTTTATAAATAAATAATCCTGGGCCTGATCGAAGGATTTTATTTTTTTCCAAAAATTAACAAAATGGCGGCTTCAGGAAATTTTTTTCTAGATTTTTGGGAAAAAATCAACAGTTAATTGGTCTTAAAAAATCGAAATTTTTCACAAAATAAAAATCCTTCGATCAGGCCCGAGTTTATTATGTATTCTACAAGCTGTATAAATTTCATTAAAATCAACTGAGCGGTTTTCGAGTTACAGTTGTCACCAGTTCAAAAAACATAGTTTTGAGAAAAACGCGTTTAAAGTTTCACACAGCGCTTTGAAAGGCCCGAGCTCTCTTTGTTATTTGTCGAATAACTTAAAAATGAATTATCGGATTAACTTGAAATTTTCAGAGATTATTTTTAAGATATTATACTTAACGAAAATGCAAAAAAAAAAATTTTTTTTTTTGAAAATCCTGACTACCCCTAACCCCTTAAGTCACAGTTGAAATATTTTGTAATTTGACTTACAAATTAGGTGGGCTATTGGAAATCTAACAACTGTTTTTGGATTCTCTAAACATATCCGAGATGCGTATCTAAAACTAGACTAATATTTCAATATTCATAAGTCATACTGCAGCATCCAAATATTTTTCGAATTTTTATTTGTATAGCAACAAATGGGCCAAGGAAAAATCCTATAAATAATACTTTCCTTAAAACTCATTACAGAAGTGACTTTTTGAAAGGATTAACAGCTTTCTCTTCGTGAAGTGGACCAAGGTTCGATATATTTGAAATTCGTTACATAGGTGGCTTCTTGCTTGGATTAACTGGAAGACTACCCTTCTCACGCCCAAGTGTATTGGGGACTGACCTATTCAAAAAAATTGTATTTATGATTCCGAACACTTGAAAAATGGTAGATGGATGGATTTTGCAACAAAATAGAAATTATAGTTGTTTTCTTTGCCGAACTGTTAAAAAAATATACATATTTATGGATCGTTTTAGATAAAGTTTTGGATGGTATGCGTAAATATTCACAGAAACGGACCAAATTCGATTTGCTCGAAATATAAATAATATTGCCTTGACGGGAAAGCGATCCCAGACAGATTCACAAAAAAGGTATGGTATAAGGACTTAAAGCTATTCTTATAAGACAAACTGAATAAGCATAGTTCCCAACGGTTATTTGGCTTACGTCGAGGTATTCATATTGACATTTTTGTTAAAGACTTTGAACATCAAAAAAGTGACCCACACATGCCAATAAGAAGTTAGACCAATAACAATAATCATAATAAAAATACAGAAGTCGTTTAGATTTTTTTTAAATTTTTTTATACAAATTTTGATACGGCCTAAAATTAGACAAATCGACATTCCAAAATTTATTTAAAGTATTTATAAAATTCAGAATTGAATATTATAGCAAAAAAAAAATTTTTTTTTTGATTAATTTATGTATGTTTTGAAAATTTATTTACCTAAAAGTATTTAAAGGTAAACAGCATGTACTTAATTATGCTCCTCCTCCATACATTACAATATATATAAATTTTTCCATTTCCTTCTTTTTGTCCCAAAAATTATAGCAAATCCAAACACATTTCAGTGAATATGGCACCATCTGAACGTATGCACGTTTATGTATGTAATGTTTTCTTCTGCTGAGTTTTCCATATTTTCGTAATTTTTCTTCATACAAAATCACAACACATAAAAAAGTTTTTGTTGGAAAAAAATTTAAAGAATTCAGTTTTGAGAGCGGAAAATTGCAATAAATTCATTAAAATGTCCTCCAGGCGGTCAATATGGCGTCATGATATGGCGCAATCGTTAAATGTATCATTCTCCAGAGAAATGGCGGATCATTCGCGAGGTCTACGGAAGTGGGAGTTAACTATTTTGAGAGTAAAAAAAAAAAATATTTTCAAAATATGCATGAATGTAAAATAAAAAAATAATGAATTTTATAAACAGGAGCATTGTAAAGAAAAGGATGTGGAAGAGTTCTACATGGCCTATATGCGGCGACTGCACAAAAGTCAGTTATACTCGTTTATGACGATGCTCATATTTTGCACAGGCATACATTCTGCTCTACTTTTAGCTACACTTGACCCAGAGGTATAAGGGGAGGAAAAACATTATTCGAAAATAAAATAATTTTTTTAAACAGATAATATTTATATTTGCAGGAAAGAGATTATGTATATGAAGATGTGAGCGTTTATCTCGGCGGCACTATACTGACCATCATCGTTTTATCACTCAACTTGAAGCAAACTTCGCAGAAGGTGTATCCTTTGGTTGCGAATATGTGTGCGTTTGTGGCCACCATACTGCTGATGCTCATGGGTAAGCTTAAAAGCGATGGAGAGAAAGAGGAATCTATTTCGAAACATTAGAAAAACACTTAAAATTTTTTTTTTCTGAGTTTAGAGTTTATTTTTTTATTATTTTTAATTATTATTTTTTGCAGATACCTCGGTGACCATTTTGCATATGTACCGACGCAGTGTCACATTGCCGGTTTATATAAATTTCATTATTTTCTCAATTTACTGTTTTCTGCCGATTACGAGCCACATATTCGCTATTGTCTTGGGCTTTTTGGTGTCAGCTGTATATGTGGCATTCTTGCGGATACAGGTGTATGTCTGGATAAACCAAGGCTCTCCGAGTTTTAGAAATCCGACAAAAGCAGGAAGTTTCTACGTCGGCATGATTTGCATGAATTTGTTTGGCATATTTATGCGTTTGGCACGAGAAACCGTTACACGCATGACATTTCTGGATAAGCGACAGTGTATAGAGGAAGATATTCTGTTTCATGCAGCGAAGGATCAAGAGGTAATAACATAATAAAAAAAATTAAAATAAAAAAACATTCGAAAATCGATTTAAGTTTGCAGATTTAACAACACGATAATTTTTCTTAAGTGCTTGTTTGGTTTTTGAGCCAAAGTAATCATTGTTGTAGTTGTAGCGGCTATCCAACCCCGCCTAAAAGCTGGTAAGACCAGGCAAAGTATTCAGAGTCATCTACCACGAGGTCCAGGAAATGAGCTGTTTTGGCGGGCATAGACCAGAGGGCAAGGGGGGTTGGATGAGTAAGTTTAAAAGGGTTAAAGTGTTGGTTAGTATCTGGCGGTGTCTCTATGCATGCACGTACGTCGGGTATAACGGCGTCAAGTATGGATAAGCAGGAAATAAGTCGACTACAATATGCAGGTCTTAATTGTGCTAGTAATAATCGGGTACTATCGTATATTGGAAGAGAGCTCAAACAAGTATTAATGGAATCTCCGTGAATGGCGTTGAAAACCTGTCGGTGTGACGTCTTGTCCAGCGGTTCTTTTTTTTATGAAATAGTTGTTTTATTAAACAAATTTAGTTCAAAAACTTTTTGCAAGAATGCTTAATTTTTTTCAACAATATTTTTCTATTTTTAGAAAAATCTGCTATTGAGTATGATACCAAAACAAATAGCTAAGCAAATGGAAGATGATGTCAAGTTGCGCATAGAATTGATGAAGAATCCACATCTTTCAACTTCTTTAGATAAAATAAGGTTAGTTTCTGGCATAACATAAAAGCTCTAACGAACTTTGTTTCAGCTCAGAACTTTAATTTATCAATTACATTTCCGTTACTATAATTCACAACCAATATAATAGGGCCTTCTCATTACGAAAAAATTACCCTTGACGATTTTTAATATTTCATGATCGTTTCAGAAAGCTTTTCATTGAACCGCATGACGATGTCACAATTCTTTACGCGGATATTGTCAACTACACGAAGCTTACAACAACTTTGGATGTGAAAAGTCTCGTTGAAACCCTGCACGAACTTTACGTGCGCTTTGATGATGGCGCACAGGTGAAATGTTTTTGTTTTTTGATTTTATTTATTAAAAATTAATTAAATTCTTTGGATGCAGGAATTAGATGTTTTGAGAATACAGTTTTTGGGTGATTGCTATTACTGTGTGGCGAATGTTTCGATACCTAACGAAGAGCACGCAAAATCCTGTGTAAAGCTTGGCCTGCGAATGATCCGAGACATACGTGAAGTGGGGTGATTATATACATTATTGTTGTTATTTTATGATTTTTTCAACATATAACAAACATTCTAAATTGAACCCTATAGAGATAGTAGAAATAGAGGTATCGATATGCGTATCGGCGTGCATTCGGGTAGCGTTCTCTCTGGCGTTATTGGCGCTAGCAAATGGCAGTTTGATATTTACTCCAAAGATGTCGAAATTGCTAATCGTTTAGAGAGCACTGGCGTACCTGGTAGAGTACACATTAGCAAAGAGACGTTGGATCGATTGGATAATCGGTTTCAATACGAGCCTGGCACTCGGGTCGCGTTGGATGATCCACTTTTAAGAAAACATCAAATAACGACATTTTTAATTGTTACACCTAATGTAAGTATACTCGAAAGTATGTCATACTAAAAGTATTGTTATTCTTTTGTATTTTCCTATATAGGAAATCGAAAACAATTTAATTACGCGACGTTCGGTTTTTGTGAGAGCTGATTTTTCTGAAGAGGCGAGTATGACGTTAAAAACTATTATCAAATCAAAATGAATAGTAAATACCAAATAATAAGCAATATTTAAATAGGACGTAAAAGAGGTAGACTCTTTTGAAAGAATGAGAACCATGATCCATAATGAGATGAGCCAAGAGAGTAACAGGTTTCCAATAATTGGTTTCGTGCAACAGTAAGCCATTGATTTCATTCAAAATCACTCAACTAACTCCTCTCTATTCATTACACAGGTATAAGAGGCTAGTATTCGGCTCACATATACGGGAGAGAGGGCCTGAAAGTGCAAAGCAAAACTTTTATGAGAATATTTCATGGTTGTTTATGTGGTATAAGAACTGGCGCTGGGAGTTTAGTTATATGCAACAGTCGGATATTCTGCACAAATATAGTGTGCTCGTGTCTTACATAGTCTTTTGCGGAACAGTATTACTGCTCTTATTTAATATGAAGTAAGTATGCCCCCATAAAACGTAACCTCCTTTCTTAAGATTATTAACGCAATATTTTTTTTCTAGGCAAGCGAATATATTTTGGGAGCTATCAGGAATTGGCAATTTTCTCTTCTTACTTATTTTGGCTATGTTGTGGTATCGGAAAGTTTGGTCGTTCTTCTTCGCTACAATGTTTATACCAAAGCCTAGGAGGAAAGTCAGTCTTTTTCTCTTTAAGCTTTCCGACAAAGCGCAAAAAAACTTCAAATTTCGTACACTCGTCTATGTAACAATAATCTTACTGCAAATTGCTCTCATTTGCGTGCAATTGGTATGCAAATGTTTTATTTAAAAATTGAATTAAATTAAATAAAAAAAAACAGTTGATTAAATAAAATAAAATAAAATAAAATAAAATAAAATAAAATAAAATAAAATAAAATAAAATAAAATAAAATAAAATAAAATAAAATAAAATAAAATAAAATAAAATAAAATAAAATAAAATAAAATAAAATAAAATAAAATAAAATAAAATAAAATAAAATAAAATAAAATAAAATAAAATAAAATAAAATAAAATAAAATAAAATAAAATAAAATAAAATAAAATAAAATAAAATAAAATAAAATAAAATAAAATAAAATAAAATAAAATAAAATAAAATAAAATAAAATAAAATAAAATAAAATAAAATAAAATAAAATAAAATAAAATAAAATAAAATAAAATAAAATAAAATAAAATAAAATAAAATAAAATAAAATAAAATAAAATAAAATAAAATAAAATAAAATAAAATAAAATAAAATAAAATAAAATAAAATAAAATAAAATAAAATAAAATAAAATAAAATAAAATAAAATAAAATAAAATAAAATAAAATAAAATAAAATAAAATAAAATAAAATAAAATAAAATAAAATAAAATAAAATAAAATAAAATAAAATAAAATAAAATAAAATAAAATAAAATAAAATAAAATAAAATAAAATAAAATAAAATAAAATAAAATAAAATAAAATAAAATAAAATAAAAATAAAATAAAATAAAATAAAATAAAATAAAATAAAATAAAATAAAATAAAATAAAATAAAACAAAATAAAATAAAATAAAATAAAATAAAATAAAATAAAATAAAATAAAATAAAATAAAATAACATAAAATAAAATAAAATAAAATAAAAAGTGAAATCAAATATATTAAATATATATGTTTGTGTCGCTGTGTGTTATATGCAGATATTACATTTATGAATTCAATACAAGGGCTCTAACATATTTTCTTCAGCTAGATTGCAGTCAGTTTCAAGTTGTAAATGACATTATGGAAGCTCATGCTTATGGCGCTGATATAAATGAGATATGTTTTACCCCATGGGTGAGTAATCCAATCAGCATTTCAAATAAACTATATTTTTTATAATTTAGTGAGCAAGAGGCGCAACCAAACATTTTTTAAAATCGTTCTTCATATAGTTTTTTCTGTAGTTCTGACTTATTTTGATCCAGAAAACGATCAGTTAAATTTTTTATAATAACAATTTTTTATAGAAATAAAATTTAGTTGAAATAAAGTCGTTTATACATACTTAAATTTATTTTACTTACTATGTATTATTTTAATAATGCACAAAGAGTAAAGTAAACTGAATATTACATATATTTCAGGCCATCACGCATGCCATGGACCTTACAATTGGCATAATATTTTTATTCACGCACATTTCTTACGTCTTGAAATGGATTATCGCGCTTGTGGTTTTAATATTCCACATCATAGTAGTATTTGTGGTATATGATTTCATGTTCGAATACAGCACCAGCTCCAATCCATATTTCCTGCCGCAATATGTACACTTTATGGAGCTGTGCAGGGTTGCTTGGATATTTCATATAATGAATAGAGAAATTGAATTTATCTCACGCATGGACTTCAAGTGAGTATTTCGAGTGAAAATCATATATTTATACATATAATGAATTGCACGTACTACAGCTGGAAACACGAGTTGAGAAAGAAAAAAGATAATGCCAAATTTACAAATGAGACAATTTCCATTTTGATTGGGAACATCTTGCCAGCACATATTGGTAAGTGTTCAATGGCTTCTACACCTTTTGGTTTATATAATTTATATCATTTCTTTTTCCTTCATTTAGTGAATATTTACATGAAGGACCATCTCGCCAGTGAGCTCTGCTATGAGGAATACCAAAACGTGGCAGTCATGTTCGCCACAATACGAAATTACGACACCGAACAGGTTGGAATGCGCGTCCTGAATGAAATCATTTGTGACTTTGATGAAGTGGTGAGTATTGAAATGTTTATTAAAAATTTATCAACGACACTTTTATTATTACTTCGTTTTTGGAGATTAGCTAAGCACATACCAAGGCTTCAATAAGATTGAAAAAATTAAGGTGGCTAGTTGGACGTATATGGCTGCGTGTGGTTTGAGTTCCAGTAATTCAATTATTAAGAGAAATCGCTCGAATCTTGAAAATAAAGGTAGCTTTTATGCTTCGCTTTTCTCTTTTCAAATAGTATTGATTTTGATATGTCGTAGGAAGCGATTTTAAGTTGGCTGCTTCGGCAAGTGAAATTTCAGGGAACAGTGAGGTACAGGTTCCCGTAGCGTTGCGGGAAGTGGGCTTCAGTAATGACGTAGTTTTCGTTATGACGAGATTTGCTTTGGATCTGATGAAGAAAATGCGACAATTCAATGAAGAGAACATACAAAGTGATGACAAGCGTACCCAAGGTGCTTTGCGTATTGGTAATATGCATATTTTGATAAAAGTTTAAGTTATTGGTAGACATCGCTGGTGTGGTGGAAAAAGTAATTCTGCTTCCAAATTGAGAGCAGCACGTTCAATTTAAAATTATTCTTTTCCCCTATAACCAACGCTATAAATACATACATATATTATGTAATAATTGAATATTATTTATAAAAATTATTTTTTCAAAGGCATAGCCAATGGCCCAGTCATGGCTGGCGTTGTTGGTCTATATAAACCATTTTACGATATTTGGGGAAATGCTGTTAATTTAGCCTCAAGAATGGATTCTACGGGACTGGAAAATCGCATACAAGTCCCTGAAGAAACGGCAAATATTTTGATTGGCTACGATGTTCAATGTACTTACAGGGGAATGACGTTCGTAAAAGGTCTGGACTATATACCCACGTACTTTGTAGAAATCGATGATGACTTTCAATTCGTTCAACAACGCACGGATGAGGCGGTAACTTAGATATCATGAAAAGCAATAATTTTGAAAGTACATCTATATATATATATATATTAGACTAAAATAACTTAAGTGATATTTGTAAATGCTTAAAGTAAATATGATTTATGAGAAAATAAATGCATACAGATAGTAATGGAAATATTTCCTTATTTTGTGAAAAATAGGAATATCAAGGAGGATGAATATCTTTTATTTTGCTGAAAAGTTGACTCAAGTATGGAGTCATATGCTTAAATATATTAGGTCAAGTAAAGAGTTCGTTCGGTTTTTATCTAAGAGATGGCGTTATTGTCCATAGTACTAGTGTTACGTGTCGCATGATGTCATACTATACGGCGCTGAAAACGTGTTTATTCACGCTAAAAGTTTGTCTATGACAGTTTCTCAAATGATTGACTCAGTACGTTGTGAGCGCTCGTCAAAGATGGACACCAGCAAAGAGAAAATTCGCTAAATTTTACAATTTTTCTCCGATCAAGGCCAAAAACAACCAAAGCGGCTGAAAAAATTAATTTAGTTTATGGGCCCGATACTGCAAACGAACGTGCAGCACAAAAGTGGTTTGCTAAGTTCCGTTCCGGTAATTTCGATGTCAAAGATGCACCACGCGTTGGGAACCATTTGCATAAAAAAACGAACGAACTTTTTACTTTACCTAATATATATATATTGATAGAGATCATTCGTCATCACTGATCTTCGTAAAATTGTGTCATCTGTGTTGTACTTAATATTGGGAGAAAGCAAAATACTTACCCTTGAAGACCGCGAGTTTGTTTCCTACATTATCCTTTGCTTTACTTCGGTTTCACAGTATTTCCTTTCGTTTTGGATCTCTACCTAAGTATCGCAATTCCTACGACTAAGGTGGATTGATCACTGTAGATCTACTTTATATATCTAAATTAATTAATTTAATAATATATGTTAAAAGTTTACTGCTTTTCCTCCAGTAAGTTAATATTTTTTCTCTAGTAAGTAATGTGAACGTTGTATAAAACCGAAAGAAAAATTTGAAAAAAAGACACCAGCAAAGAAAAATTTTTACTGAGCGTTCGTTAAATTTTATTTACAAAAAAATAAAAAATATAAACAGAACCAGAAATGTATTCTAATTACGAGAGAAGTCGTAAACTTTCAGTGACCGCTGGTACAATATTAGACGATGTAACATATCAGTTCGGTGGCAAATTTGAGTTGAATGTGTTAAGGGTAATAATTCATTTGATGATGAAATAAAAAAATATCCAAATAAAATTTAAATTTTCTTCAAAGGAACAATGCAAAAAACTTGACGTGGAAAAAGTCTATAACACTTATATGAAGCGTTTGCGCAGAAATCAGTTATACACATTCCTAGCTGTGCTGATAGTCGTTACAACTATTTATTGCTTAATCCTGATGTCCTTCAAAAAGGTAACAAAATATAATATATGGTATATTGTATATATATGCATTTCTTTGTTTTAACTAAAAAACATGACTACAAAAAAAAAATCGAAATTTCAGGCCACAATCGACATATGCATATACATCGGATTCACGCTTGTCGCGGTTACTATTTTATTTTTCAGCGTTTGGAAAAAATCAATTGCAAAGATCGCTTGGATTTCGCATACAAAGTTTTTAGGCGTGTTGCTGCTCAGCATGATGGGTGAGAAAGAAATAAGTCGAACAATATTTACCAAACTTACCTTGTGACATTGTAGAACCATATACGATCGTACATATTGTATTGTGAAATTTCCTTACAGATATCGCAGTTCCAGTTATTCACGCTGTCAATCAATATGATACCACTATACCGTTATATTATAGCTTCATTATCTCTTCTATTTACATATTTATGCCATTTTCAAATAATGTTTTCCCTTTGATGTTGGGCATAGTAGTATCAGTTTGCTATTTCATAATGTTTCATTTGGTTATATATCGGATAAATATTGATGGCAGTGAGAATTTTGAAGTAGAAAAGCTTATATCCGAAGTGATTTTCATGTCGGCTATCAATTTGCTGGGTCTCTTTTTCCGACTTCTACGTGAATTAGCCATTCGCCGTACGTTCATCGATAAGCGTCAATGCGTTGAGGAGGACCTCTTGTTGCAAGCAGCAAAAACTCAGGAGGTGAAAAAATTATTTCATTACAATTTTCTTTTGGAAAAATCTTTGGCCAGATTACACTGTTTGTAAAATAATTTAATTTTATTTTTTTCAGAAAATACTTTTATTGAGTATGATACCCGCACAAATTGTAGATAAAATAGAAGAGGATATAAGGTTGCGACTCTCACGCTCATCAACGGTTCGCCGTAGGTCCATTTACGCAAGAGAATCTGAGTGAGTGAATATAGTATTAATGTCTCTTCCTCTCGAAAACGAATTCGGAGATGTTATTAGATCTTTGGGAACACATTATTTCTCAATTAAGTTCCCAGTATCGCCGTCTTATTTGAAGATTTGCACATTGCTAGCTTCTTCGAATTGTTAATATCACTTAAAGGTCATAAAAAAAAAAAATATTAAATTATGTACATATATTTCGTTTTTAGATTGTTGCATAGAAAGCTCTTCATTGAAACACACAACGATGTGACAATTCTCTATGCGGACATGGTCAACTATACCAAACTAACAACCACTTTAGATGTGAGGACACTCGTGGAAACTCTACATGATCTCTACGTTAAATTCGATGATGCGGCGCTGGTAGGTCCCACTGTTATATTCCTTAGGGTTTTCGAAAACATGCTGTATCTTTGCATATTTCCAGGAGTTGGATGTTTTGAGAATACAGTTTTTGGGTGATTGTTATTACTGTGTGGCTAATGTTTCGATACCCAATGAAGAGCATGCGACCTGTTGTGTGAAACTTGGTTTACGTATGATAAAGGAGATACATAGAGAAAGGTATTCAAGGTATCAAGGTTCATCCCTAGGTTTTATTTATCTATTTTTAATTTTTATTTTGCCGTAGAGATGCGAGACATCTAGAAATGGACATACGCGTTGGCGTGCATTCGGGCAGCGTTTTTACTGGTGTCATCGGCGCGAAGAAATGGACATTTGATATTTATTCGAAGGATGTAGAAATTGCCAATCGCCTTGAGAATACCGGTGTTCCCGGTCGAGTGCATATTAGCGATGACACGTTGGAGCTTTTGAATAATCAATTCAAATATGAACAGGGCACGCAAAAAGCGCTAACAGATAAACTGTTACAACTGCATAGCGTAAAAACGTTTCTAATTGTATCGATGACAGAGGTAGATATAATTTTCTGCATTGCACTGCACTGATCGGTGTTCTACACTCATGCAAAAAATATTTTGCCACGAGTGTGCGCTTTTATGACTTACTCTCTGTATTGTAAGTGTCATATGGAGAGTCCGCTCAGTGAGCTGTGTGCTGACTATTATCGCAATTGATTTAAAGTGAGTTTTGTTTAATTTTCGTTTTTAGACACGTCCTGTGGCTTCAAGTGCCAGTGGTATAATGAATAAATTTTCCCTTCTGCGCAGCTCATCGATGAGTTCTTTTCAGGTTAGTAATTATGTACATATATTCAATATCTTTTGTATATATTTATTTATTTTTTCTGTTTTCTCACGGTCATAGGATCTGAAGTCAGTTTATTCGGCTGACATAATACAGAAAATGGTGAATTTAGAAATGCGTCGAGAGAGCACCACAATACCGGTCGAAACTTTACAGTAACTATTGAACTGAACTGGGAACTCGTTTATTTGATTTAGAACGCACGCTTTATTCATTTTTTTCAAGAAGTTATATTTCGATATCCATTTCCAGGTTTCACAGAATTTTTTTCGGCAAAACGCAACATCTCTCACGTTTCGAACGCGAAGAGCACAATTTTCGTGTGAATTTCTCTTGGTTGTTTATGTGCTTCAAGAACTGGCGATGGGAACACAATTACTTAATACAGCCGGATGTGCAAATCAAATATAGTATACTGGTATCATATATTGTTATATTGAGTACAATTGCAATACAGGCCATTACAGCGCCGTAAGTAGAAGATCATGTAATATATTTTATTTGATTAAAATATTACTTAATTTATTTAAATTTTGTAGACAAAGCATGTTGTTTTGGATTTTGGTATTAGTCGGCAATATTGGCATGTTGCTCATTTTATGTTTGGTTTGGTATAAGAGATTCTGGGAGATGTTTCGCAAGGAGTGGTTTCATATAAGACCTCGAAATAAATTCGGCAAATGGATGTATTGGGTATCGGAAGCCTCGCAGAGGGAGCTGTCCATACGTATTTGTATATATCTGGGTATCTTAGCGCTGCAATTGTGCTATACGCTCATTAACTTGGTAAAAAAATCGTTTTATAAATACCTTCCACAAGTAGACATTAGCACAACTTTCTAGGTCACTAATTCAAAAAATTAACTACTTGTTTTTATTTAAACAAATCCTTGCTGTTCTAATCTACATTCATTTAGTTAGATTGTAATCGCTTCCAAGTTGAGAACGAGGAAATCGAAGTGCTGCTTTTTGATGATGGCACCAGAAACACCTTGTGCTTTGATACCTGGGTTTGTTTCATATATTTTTAAATTAATATCACGTATTTTTATTTTATTGATATTTTTCCAAATTTATAGGCCGTTACCGAGTGCATTGTAATGAGTTTGTTTCTTAGTTTTTTATTTTCCGGCATAACTTATATCATAAAAATGTGCGTTGGTCTCATAATACTCATGACCTATATTACTATTATACTGCTTTTGTATGATTTCATCTACGAGCGTAGCTCTAGTACGAATATCAATATCTTCCCAGAGTATACTCACATATTTGTATCGTGTATATCGTTGGTTGCCTTTCACTTGATTAGTCGACAGAAAGAGTTTATTGCCAGAGTGGATTATTAGTAAGTAGAAATTGTGTGTTTTTTGTTGTTGGGATTTTCAAACTTTTTTATTTCATAATTTATTTTGAATACACTCCAGTTGGAAACGCGAATTGAAGAAAAAACAAGAAAATGCCAAATTAACAAACGAAACGATATCTCGATTAGTTGGTAACATTCTGCCGACACACATAGGTGAGATCTAAAATTTAATTTTCAATATTAGAGAGACGGTATCTCCAACTCTCTACTTAGCGCCGCCATAGCTAAAATTGGTTTTCCATAATGTTGGAAGAAGAGCAGCTACGAAGAGAACTCCGCCCTACAGCAGAGAGAAAAGTCTCCCTAGCTTGCAAAGTTGGTATCATTCGCCAGACATATGAGAAATATGAGTTCAGAAAGATACAGAGAGGAGAAGTGAGAAGATGTTTGACTACTTTGAATTTGAGAGCAGGAGAAATGTTCGAAAATTATAGCAAAAAATTAGTCGGCTTACAAATGGTTTCAAGGGCAAAGTTTTTTTTTTTTTGAAGAAACGAAAACATATTGAGAACACTTCTTAAGCCTACTAAAATGCATTACCAATATTTTGGCGTTGATAATAAAATTTGAGTTGCGACCGCATGCCCGAAGAACAGTGATCTACCGGCCGTGCTATACACAAAGTATGGTAGTGAACAGGGCAAGTGCATATATAAGCTTCTCTGTAGAATATAATCTGACGAAAGCATGAGCTACGATTGAAATCTGAGCTTTTGTTGTAACCGCAAAAATATTCCCCGAATTACAACAACAACATTGTAGTCTGAGTGGGAACCCGACAATCTGCGCCAATTTCCATGGGTTAAGTTTTCCGAAAACTTTAACTTCTTCCGAGCTAATAACAGTGCACAATTCCTTCCTTTTTTCGCTCTTTAACGCCTGTTTGAAATACTAATTGTAGTCAGGTCCTTCCCCATCTGCTCTGTCCAACGGAGTGAAGGTCTTCCTCTACCCCTACTTCCATTGGTATCTAAGATTTTCAAAATTGGAGTGTTCTCATCCATTCGGGCCACATGATCTTGCCAGACCAATGTATCCGCAAATCTCGTACAACTCATCGTTTCATCGACTTCAGCACGTACCGTTACCAATGCGCAAAATACCTAACGCTTTATGGGCTTGTGGAAACTGTTGGACGGCAACTGTATCAATGGTATTAATATCATTCAAGAATGTCATTTATAATTTAGCTTTTTCTAACTGAATAAAGAATCATTTGAAGAGCCAGCAAAAACACATTATTACATTGGATAGAGTAGGCTAAAGAAAATTAAAGTCTCCGCTGGACAAAGAAAGACTAATATTTAGAAGTCTTTAGAAAGGTTTCGCCGAAGATTTATGGTCCTCTGCGTAAGGGTTATGGTGAATACAATGAACACTGAAAAATTGCGCTGTTCGTGGTATAGTTCAGTGAATTAAGAGACAGACGCTGACCCCCCTTCGAAGAAGTACCTGCTGGTAAGAGCAGAGGAAGCGAAAGGTCCCACTTCATCGAAAAGATCAGGTGGAGAAGTACTTAGTTAGACTGGGGCCTCTAGTTTTTATGCAAGCTAATGACTTTAGCTAAGGAAAACAATTTCGGTATACCGTTATTTCAATAAAAGTATGTACCGTTTAACATGATTTGCTCGTCTACTTTTATTGCAATCTAATATCTTCCTACTATAAAATCTTCACATATGTACATATGAATGCCTGTATATTAACAACTAATTCTCTTTTGCAGTTGACATTTATATGGACAATCAGTTGAGCAATAAACTCTATTACGAAGAATATTCGAACGTAGCTGTCTTATTTGCCACAATTCTTAATTTTGACATCGAAGTTGTGGGTATGCGTGTTCTGAACGAAATCATCTGTGACTTTGACGGAGTGGTAACTGAATTCCACTTATATACATATAAGTACGTATAAGTAACGAACGATTTCTAAACCTACAGTTGAGCACATTTAAGGGTGTGTATAAAATTGAAAAAATTAAAGTCGCCGGCTGGACCTATATGGCGGCGTGTGGTCTCAATACAACCGGGACGGGGCACCGCGGTTCAGTGGAGAAGCATTCAAGTACATTCTCATTTACTTTGAATTTTCGTCGGGAGAGTTTGGGTGAGTTTGCCGATAAAGAGAAAGGACCAGCAAATAAACAAGAGAATCTAAGTGAACTCTTTGGTGCGGCTCACGATTCAGAGAAAGCTTCAACGACGAGCATACAACGTCGCCGATCGGTTCGTATGTTCAACGACGAGGAGGAACCCATAACTGATGATGATGTTGTCTATGTTATGGCGAGATTCGGTATGAGTCTCCTGCGTGCAATGAGTAAATTTAACAAACACAATTTATATAGTGACAAAGACAATCCAGTTAATGGTGATCTGCGCATTGGTAAAAAAAAAATTGTAAATGTAAATAGAATAAAAAATCAATTTTTGTTATTAAAAGGTATAGCGAATGGTCCTGTCATGGCTGGTGTTGTTGGCTTATATAAACCACACTACGATATTTGGGGCAATGCTGTTAATATGGCCTCGCGCATGGACTCTACTGGTGTGGCGAATGCAATTCAAGTTACCGAGGAAACGGCGAACATACTGAAACAGCACGAGATCAAATGTAAATACAGAGGCATAACATATGTTAAAGGACGTGGACCCACACCAACGTATTTCATAGATATTGATGAACATCTGAAATTTCGACGGAAGAGAACAGATGAAACTGAACCTCCATCAGAGTAGAGTTAAGGAATTGGCATTATATTTACGTATGTATATATGTTTGTATATGTATATTCAGTTATTATGTTAAGCTGATGTGAAGTAAAAGAAAATAAAATAAACTAATACGACATAAGGGCCGCTTATCACAGTTTTTGGGTCGCCAAAAGGGTGCACAAACTTATATTTAATTAAATATTTAAGTTTTTACGGTAGAGTAGAAGGAGTATTCCACCACAGACCGAGAGATTTGATCAGCGCAAGCTTACAGATTACTGTCTCGCTTAGACCACGTCGATTCCTACTTCGTTAACAAAGTTATAGAATTTCCCCTGTTTTGTCGCCTGTGCCTAGACCAGAGTTCTGCTAGATAAATATAGGTATATATATTTATATGTATACATATATGCATATATTGTACATATAATCTACTTTTTACAATTTCATTTTACAAAAATTTTAGCTTCATAAAATAACTAATAGATTGTTTTTCAGTAATCTCTATTATTTTTAAGATAATCCAAATAATTTTTTGCTTTTTTGAATAAACCCTTAACTAAATGAATAATTTCGCTCGAGGTTAGACAGAAAAATATGCATTTATGTACTAATATTCAATAAATATATTTTTTATGTTCATAAAATGATATTTGTTGAAAAAAGCTTCAACATAACCTAAAAGTATGCTTACTGACAGTATCATTGTAGTGCTAAAGTTTTATGCTTGACAATTACAAAGAAATAATATCTTTGAAATTTCTTGGCAACATAGAGCTTTAAGGCAAAATATAGACATACATACGAGTATGTATGTACACACTTACATACATACATACTTTCTCGTTCGTTGTAGACAAGCACTTGTATTTATTTATCTGTTGCCTACTATGTTATTCAATATCCTGCTGGGTCTCGACGCTTCTCTAATATTCCATAACTTTAACCAGCTATTCAATGCCAAATGCAAAAAGAAAGGAATATACATATGTACATACATATGTATGGAATATACTAAATTTCAATTGTTCAAAATGTTTGGTATAGGTTTTTTCTTGAATGCCAGAATTCTACATTCTTGAGACTTGAATTTGACAATTTATTTTATTTTGTTTTTATCACTTGGCATGGCTCCCGGCGGCACTTTGCTTTTACTATCGCATTTAACTATGTGTTGTACTTGTGCTAGATATATATGAGTGGGCATGATTTGTATGCTTAGATATGCACATAGATACTCGTACATACATATATAAGTGTGTATGTACACGTATGAATATGGTATTTATGAATAACCATGATTGTTAAGAGAGGCTTTGAGTGTTTGCCCTTCTCGGTTGACAATTGCATGCTGTTTCGAAAATGATGCCATTGCAATTCACGCACACATACTTATACCTATATGAAAAGGCTAAAACCTTAAAGTGTCTGCCTCAGCAGTGAGTGGCCAGTTTAAAAGAAAATTCATAGATATAAATAGTATGTACAAAAACGGAGTCCCACCAATAACAAGACCATTCAAGATAAATGATAAACGATTTATAATTATTTGAAAATTGGTTGCGTTTCTGTAACTTAAAGTGAGAAATTACTGAGAATACTTTAAAATACCCACTTACTTAAGCCTTGCGTACTGCCATCGGTCGTTCGGAGGCGACTCAGAATAAATTGAAAGTCACTCCAGTGGTTAACAGAGCCAAATTATATGTAATAAATGAGGGACAGTAAATACAATATTAAACTAGACTATTTCACCATACGAAATTTATGGTATTTACTTTTAGGATTAGATATTAATTCTGATATCTGAACAAATTGGTTGTATGGAGGCTAAATGCTATAGTTTTTTGATTTCGATGACTTTCGGTGCCAACGTTTATTTATATACAGATACCAATGTAAAATAGCAAATTTCATGCACTTATATGGTTTTTTGGCAAAACCCTCATTTCTGAAGAAGTCCTTTTATGAGAGCTACCAAATTTGACGTTCTAAGATGCTTTTTCGGCCCAAAATCTCAAATCTGAGAAACCGGTTATATGTGTATATGCTGTAAAGGTTCCGACAGAGGATCGTTCAAATGTAACAATGTTTTGTGTACCAAGGTTGGTTAAAATATTTCAAAAACTTAGAAACCAGTTTGCAGGCAAACAGATGGACAGACGGACATGGCTAAATCAACACAACTCGTCATTCTGAACATATCGGTGTAAATTTGTATGGGTCTAACTCCTCTTTTTGTGGTACTTACATACGTCGAAGTAGAGTTAAAGTACCATTTCATGTTCATTATATGCATTTTTTTAGAAATAGTTGCCACCCAGATATTTTTTTATTAAAATAAAACTATACGTGTAAAAATTAATCGTCTGCACTGGAGATTTTTATGAATTTTACTTTCTAGCATAATTTATTGCAAAAATTAAAGAAAACATTTTATATCAAAATATGAACACGCAAATATCAAACAAATATTGAAATATTTAGCAAGTAATATACAAAGTTATATTTATACATCTGTTTTCTTAAAGTATTATACTGTTTTGCTAAATGTACTTGTATGTATGTAATTAGACCGCAGAAAATAATTTCGCTTCCCGAGTAGGCGATGCGCACTTAAAATGCTAATAAATGGTAATCATAAATGTCGCTTTTGTTGGCTACGAAACAATTAAATTCAATGAGAAACATTTTATACCATTTCTTGCCACTCGTACCTTTTGGCCTTTTGTTTTTACATGTAAACATATAATTTTTATTGCTTTTTGCCGTTTCGTGCTTATTTTTTTTTGAATCCAAACCAACGGCGGGCGCGTGAACTCAACACCTGTGTGCTGTATGTATTGCCGACGGCGATGGCGGCAGGTGGAATGTGAAATGTGGAATGTGTCGGTATGACAAGAGCGTCAATGTACCGTTATTTCCCTCTCTACAAGGGTCGCCGTCGGTCCACCGGTCCAGCGGGCACAATTTCGCTGATTTACGATTTTTGATTATCGCACAGTTAATTTACGAGCTTCCCCCACGACAGCTGGCATGATGACATTAACCGCCTGAAAGGGCCCACACTGCTCTCCATTATTGTGTAAGGTGAAAGGTGGTGGCGAGCAGGTGCTGAGGCAGCACATTTCCAATTGTTTCCTAATTAAATGCGATTTAAATATAAAAACAACTTAAAGTTGTTACTAAAATAATAAGCGTAGTGGTCGTGTATGCAATAAAGCTCAAAATCTTATCGCATTAAACGAGCCAGGAAGTTAAGCTGCAGCAATCGCTCACCAGTGCAAACTGTTGGTATTTCGTGCTTTATACCGTTAGTTTATTAAATTAATTATATTTCACTTTTCCTTTTATGTCGTGCTGAGTTTTCATGTTTTTTATTGAGTTTATTAACATTTTTATTGTTTGGACAAATATTTTTAGTAGCTTTTTACATATGGTTTCTTAGTAGACACTAGTGGCAGTAAGTTAGTTAGTTAGTTAATTTTTACAATAGTAGAAAACACATAAATATGACGAATGTTTTCAGTTATTTTATTATTTATTTTTAGTCTCTAACTTTTTTAAGCATATACGTGTACATTCAAAATAGGTGGGCTGTATAGTTCACTCAGTAGAATTCGCAATCGTTTTAGCAAGAGACTTCCTGAACACTGCAGCGACTTTCAAGCAGAACTAACAGCAGAGAACTCTGAACTAACTTGCGATTGTTTGCAAAACATCATACTTAAGGTACCCGAATACAGAGACATCCCAGGAAATTGTTCGGCCGATAAGAAGGTGAACAGTCTAATGGAAGCTCATGTTAGGAGTTGACTTCGGTAGGAGTCGCTACCACAGACACGGTCTTTAGAACATCACTTTTGCTCAGCCCTCAATACTCATGCATCATTTTACGGTATTTTTTCCATCAGGAATTATAATTGCTGAAAAAATAGTGAATGCAGTAAAACTAGCGCCATCTATGAGTTTGGCCCTGGACACTTCAACACGAGTGTTAATTTTCGAAGGTAAATGCATTTAGTAACAATACCTTCAAAAGATTTTTGAAAACTCACTCGAACTTTTCCTGTGGTCTCTCCAAGTTCTCATAACCTGGTCTAGTTTCAAACAAATAGTAAAATTTACAATCATATTAATGATTTTAAAGAACGATCTATTATTATTGACAAATAAGCGATTTATTCCTCAATAGAGTCTCTTTGTATTTTAGTTCTTTACATTTAGTCCAGAGTTTTTCCAATTTTTGTATATCATCCAAATAATAAGGGTTTTCAATGCCCTCAAAACAAGCGTCTGTTTCTATGATGACCTCTTCATTCGACCCGCATCTCTTAAAGCCCTGCTTCGGTTTGGAAAGAAGAAATAGCCGCAGCAAGCTTAATTTTTTTTCAAAGAAGTCGATGTGCATGACGTTCCAAAAAACTGAATCCATAACTTTGTTGACCGATAGGTCTCCCTTGACCTTCTTTAGTGCACGCTCACCCGTAGAAACCCACTACATTGATCGTTCTTTGGTTTCTGCTATGATATGGTGGATCTATATTGCGTCTACGGTAGAGAAACGACACACCAATTTCTTTCGGTTGAATTTATGCTTATGGGGATGTGTAAGCAATCGCGCAGAGAGATTTTTTATGCACAACTATAACTAGAGCTTTAGCCTTCTCAAGTATTTTGATGATATTGGACCATTTCACGGATTTGGCGCATTGAAATCGCTGAAGCGTTATTCGGCCGAGCTCCTTCTGCTATTTGTAGTATGTCCAACAATTGAAGGAACCCACAATTTGATCTAAGCAGAAAGGCCGATAGATTTTTATGAGAAGCTTTCTGTTCGATGTAGAAAAACGTTTGGTGGGCTTACTTTCCTTGCCGATTAGACTTTTGTTGTTAGAAAATTAGTAAAGTGTTTCAGGATAGGAAAAGTTAGTATTTCATAACATGAATCTTCGATTCTTTTGATTAAACTGATTGCCTTTGTTTACGGGCATAATAATGAGTATTTCAAGGAAATTTCTCCGCTGAATCATTTACGTAGAGTAGTCATTTGAAAAATTTACTTTCATTATAGCTAAACAAATACAAATTGATTATGCAATGACACAGTCGCGCTTTTGCATCTTAATGCTGCGTGCCTGGCCTTAACTAACTGCTAGAACAAACAGAACTATAATAAAGTTGAAAGTTCTTAAATGAAAATGACAATTTCGCATGAATGGCACGCAGTGGAGAGTGGACCAACCTGCCGCGTTGTCGTGAGCCTTGATTAGCGTCATAGCATAATTTTACGAGTACGCGGCCACAATATTCACCCGATATGCTTGTAAATGCATGTAGGTGTATACCTATGTATAAGTTAGTGTGCATGTGTTTGAGCGCTGACAGTTACCTCACGACTACTTAACTACATAGTTAGCATTAGTTAACGCATGTACGTGATATCGTTAAATTGGTATAATATTACCAGGGACGAGCTGAGTAGCATATCAAACGGTATGACCATGAGAAACGAACACACACACAAAAAGACACACCGACACATCTACAGAGTACACACACAAAAGATGGTAAAAACTACACCCAAATGTGCTTGAAGTGGTAGAAGAAGTTAATTTTATATGCTAAAGCTTTTGGGTCAGCAGCACGCACTCGCTGGGCCATAGTATCAGTTGACGTCGTCGTAGGAGGCAATATAATGGACAGACTTCACACAGTGTTGCGCAGCAGGACAGTTAATGTTTGTTTTGCTGGCATCGTGCTGTGGGCACTAGAACTTTCACTAGACTTCCGTAGATATTTTGCCTGTTAAGTTATGATTCTACTGGCTGTGGGACGCGTGAGTGACTTGTGTCCTACCTCACCACCGCACTTGTAGTAAGTCACAATACATTTATATTTGTGCAAGTTATGTGATCTTCATGGAAATATTTTATGTCCTTATAAGCCTGTGCCTCTATGTACATTCACAATTATACTTCATTTGTGTTGGTCTCTTGTTTTTTTCTGTTTTTTGTTTACTTATACATTCGGTGTCGTTTTGAATAACTAATGTCCTTTTGTTGAAAGCTAAATTAGTGCAGAGAAACAAATGAAGGAAATTCCGGTTGATGGGTTTCGATATGTCCTTATAACTACTTGCTATTAATTGCAAAGGAGGAAGGTAAGAGTTTAGCCTACAAATAATTATTTTTGTAATTTTATTTTAATATCGAATTTTTAGCTACTACTCGTTTTTATAATTTTTTTTTTTAATTTTCATTGTGTTCACAGTTTTCTTAATCCCTTACTCTAAGACTCCAAAGATGTTTTTCGTTCCGTTGAAGAATTTACTAAATATATAGCTTTAACTGGTGACAAACTTTCCCAACTCTGGCACCCAAGCTGCAATTGAGTCTTTTCAATATTCCAAAGAGATCTGGCCAATGATGGAAGAGAGAAAAAAGTTTATATTCTTAGGGGTGATCGTACTAACTGGCACCGTCGGACAAGAACTCGCTTTAGAAGTAAAGGCTGCTTTTTAAACAAATTTAGTCACAGCAGCAGGAATACATATTAGGAGGAGTCTGTAGACCACTAGCCCTGCCATTCTTCAGTAGGGCCCAGCATTGCAACTTGGGGAACTCTTTTCTGCGTTGCAAAATTGGCATTATCACGCGTTAGCAATCTTGTGGGTTTCATAAAATATGCTAAAGGGCTTGCACAATTACAAAAGTAAGAGGAATTTTTCACAGGCTTAGTATTGGTATTACAATGGACCAGGTGCGCTAGGTGTTCTTAATAACGGTTTACGGAACCTTTCCCAAAATCCAGTAGGCTGCTGAAATTTTCTTTGTTCAAATGCCAATAAATGGCTTGCCTTAATAAATGTTTGATATTGAATTTACCAAACTGGTGGCAACGCTTTTCTCTCAAACCTCAGGTAACAAAGACGCAATTCATGATTTAAGCAGCTGCTTTTATTAAATTTTGGATTCACCCTGATGCAGGCACCAAAAGTACCTTCTTGAAAAATGAGTTGCTCGTGATTCACCAAAAAATTTCTGTGCGAAAGCTCAGCCAAATGAGAACCAAATAACGAAGCATAAACATTCATTGGCTGCCAGAAATTTAATTACCTTCGAGCTTATTGCAGAGGCAGGACCAAACTGGGCGCAACGCCTTGTCCTGTACGTGAAATTTCAAGCATTTATTTTTAACAGCAAATTTGTATTAAATGAGTGTGCATGTAAGCATGTGCGTTTGTAAGTATACAGCCACCACTAGTGATGAACGCTGGAGTCCTGCCACGGTTGTTGCTCATTAAAAATGCACACTGGAAAATATTTACGCAGATAAATCGACCAATTAAAGAAGCCAAATGAGCTGGAGTGAGGAGAGTGAGAGTGAAAGTGCGTGCGCAGAGGAGAGGCAAGGAGGGGAGAGGCACTTGCTTGGCGAGCAAACAACATTCCTGTTGGCGGCCAATATGGCGGCAGTGAAGCTCAAATTTTTAATGCTTTTAACAGATACCGAAGTGTGTGGTTTTATTTATTTAACAGATTTTATTTGCTTTTTAATTTCATTGCAATCATTGGGGAAGCCAACGTGCAAACATTCGTAAAGATTTATAATTTCATTTACGCACTCAAAATGCGAAACGAAGGAAAAATTTCCCATTGAAGAAGCGGACATACAGATGTGTGGGTGTAGTATATGCGCATGATAGGTTTGACTAACTGTGGTTTAGCACTCAAAACACAACAGTAAAACATTTGTAATTGTACACTAATAAGGAAGAAAGAAAAAAGTGTGCTTAAAGCAGTGGACTCGGCGAACCACGCTGGGATCTCTCGCCATAAAACGTTCAATCATTATGCATTACATTTTCGCTAACTGAGCACATAAAATGGTTGCGGTTATCTTAAAATGCCAGGACATATCTGAGAGCTCGAGTATATTTTTGACTCGTGCAAGAGGGTCTGGTAGTGGACGAGAACGGTGACGAAATTTCTCTTTTTTTTAAATAATTGAGCATACTCGTCTTAGGTCCCACGTCACTATTGACAGTCATCACTATGAGGTTGTTAACATTTTATGTCTATCTGGGAACCAGAGTCAATTCGACGATTGGAGTTTCCGGAAGAAGGGCATAGCAAAGAAATGTATGGTCTATTGTGCACTGGCAGCAGCTTCGGAACGATGAGTTGTACGGGATGCATGGCAACATTGGCAAATTTCAGCAAAAAAAAAAACCCATCTGTCTCGTTCGAGTCGTCTAGATGAACAAAAACACGTCAGTCCAGAAAGTATTCATTCAATACCCGCCGGTAAGAACAAAGGAAGACGAAGACCTGAAATCAGATGGAAAGATCAAGTCGAAGAGAACCTGTTATCACTTGGTGTCCCCGATAGATGAACAGGGCGATTAAAAAAGGACTGTTGCGTTGTTATCGACTCCGCTATCATCTCGAAAGCGTATTTATATCACAATTAAGAAGAAGAAGAAGACTGTTACAAGTTGCGATGACTAATACGGTGACGTTATGGCTTGAATTTGTATCTGGTGGCCACGAGTAAATAATCTCTAAACTAATATTTAAGTGTCGCGGGATTATTATGTCGGAATATTTGCTATACGAAGAGTGAGTGTGTCGGAAATTGAACTGTAGGATCCAGTTTGATCAAACCATGTGGACGGCATTAAGCGCAGCAAGAAAAACTTTGGTGGAGGAACAAAGATTCTGGCACGAGGCTATATTCGGTATTAAGACAGTAAGAGGAAGAGCCGACTCTGTCACGAAGCTAATTCAGAGCGCAGGTGGAGATAGAAATGAAGAAGAGGGAAAGTGCTGGCTCTGCCTAGAATCAACAAGAGAGCAAGGAACACCAACTGACTATTCACATACCGCTCTTTAGCAGTCAGTTTTCATGATATATTTCGTGTATACCATATATGCTGCTTTTAAAAAACTGAAGAAAAAGTATCACCTTGAAAAATAAAAATATGTAAAAATTTAAAAGTCCTCTAAAATTGGAATAATTAAAAAAAATCAATTTCAAATGAAAATTAACTACCCTCACACGTGCGAGATCGCAATGAATGTATGCATTTGGATTCGCGGACAGGATGTTTAATTTCCTAAAAGCATAAATCTAACGCTTGACCAGCAGCAGCAGCAGCACAGACGTAGAGAGGTAACAGATTTACGTTCAATTTTTTTTTTTGTCAACGAGAGGACTACACCAATACAACGGAAGCCGACAACTGTATGTGTGTGTGTATTTGTGTTTTTGTGTGTTCGCTGAACGACTTGTCCCGGAACATTGTTAGCGGTTGGTACTTAACATCCGAAACGCATAAACAAAACTTCAGAAAGGCAAAACAACATTTTTGTAGAAATATTTTTGGACAAAAAACAACAACAACAACAACAACAACAATAACAAAAGCAAATTGCAATAGATGTTGGTCATACAGCTCTTCGACTAAGTTACTCTGCCTTTGGTGTGGAACGCACTGAACTGCGTTATCGGCATAGAAGTACACACACACACACACCCACATACGCTTACAGACATATAAGTAAGTACATGGAAAGGTGCATACATACAGATACCACTGAATATTACAATGGTAAGGACACTGCTGGCGAAATCAATGTCCGCACGTTGACACAATGGAAAATACGACAACTGCAACAACAACAATAACAACAACAGCAATAATAGCCGAGCAACAAATACGAGCAGATACAAGCCTCAAATACCTTTCAGGTTCATTTGGTTTATGCTCTTGTTGGTTTTCTGTCACTTGTTTGCTACATATTTTGTTGCTCTTGCTACTCCTGCTGTCGCTGTTGTTGTTGTTGTTGTTGTTTTAGTTCTTGTAATTGTAAAATACTGTCTTTTGTTGGTGCAGTGGCCGGAAAGCATTTCACAAACATTTCATATACTAGTCAAACGCACCGTTACACAGTCCACAAGCAACTTATTGTTATTTTCTGTTGTTGTTTTCGCTATTGTTGTTATGTTGTTATTGTAATTCACTCGTACGCTCGTTTGTTTTGTACCTGTTTCCCATTTTGTAGGGTCATCATGGGCATTGATGGGCGGGCGCGCGGCTGTGGGTGAGCAGATGGGCGAGCACGGACAGTGGTCAAGTGATGAGCAATAAAAAAAATTAAAATTCTGTATAATGTTTTCATTTTACCATTTTTTTATAATAAATACATATTATTATAAAATAAAGGCGCCTCATAAAAAACCATCAGGTGTTCGGAGGCGGCTTAGCTTAAATTGCGGAACCCTCGATTTTTTGGAAAAACATCAGGACGCGAAATCTTAAATTGAAGGAGCAGCTCGACCGAAAATCGCTTTAGTGGTTACAAAGCTCCAATTATTCATACATATATATACTCGTATACATATTATGCATTAATTGAAAAAAATTAAAAAAAATTTAACAACCTTTAATGAGAAACCACATTTTAATATTAATTGCTTTTATTATTTTCCTCTCTTGTCTACGTCGAAAGTATTCAATATTCACTGTTTGAATTTTTACGCTGCCTAAAGCTTTTTCACTTTTCGTGAGAACACAAAAAGATTCGCCGCCCGCAGGTCTCGTTGCACTGTGCGCCTTGTTAACGCATGTTTTAACGCTACTAACGCAATGCTGCCATTCTGACCGAACAAGAGGTATTACAACAACGACAACAATAACAATAACAATAACAATAACAATACGTGTAACAACTTAACCTCCAACCAAAAGGTAGCTGAGTGGGTTGTAATAGCAAGGGTATTTACAACAGCAAAACCACCGGCATTGGCCAACGCTAATGCCACCAAGCATTGTTGTTTCCGGTGAAAACACAAAATGACAATGCCTTGCCTCAAGCAGTGGCAACGCTGCAGGGGACGGTTCAGGGAGTTAAAACGTACGGCTAGAGCTTGAAATCAGTAGAGTTTCGGTTTCACTGGTAACAAAACTGAAAACTGTGTGTAATGATGAAGAAAAAGGTAAACATTATACAAATATATACATATATATGTATGCACTCGGCTGTATGAGTATAGCAGTATGTAACAGTGAAGCATAGCAGTTAGGCCAATTGAAAACCTTAAATGTGGTAGGAAGTGCGGAGGTAAGCAGCTGGAAGATTTAAGTTTAGAAAATTGCCAATTGTTGGAATGCAAATTTATGGCTTATTTGTAACCCTTCTGAAACATACCAACATAGGTACGTAAATGTAAATGAACATAGTAGGGGAGATACCGTAAGTGTAAGTCTGATATGTGTTTAAAATATATTTGTTTTTCTACATATATTCTTACCGCAGGCTAAGCCATGTTTAATGTTAAACACGACAATTTTAGAATATTTTTGAAGCAACTGAAGATTTTAAATACTATAAAATGTTAGTCTAAAAACCGACTAGGATCCGGAACTGAAAAATTGAACAAAATACAGAAAGCCACAACAATATGTGACCGGATCTCCTAGTACTTCAATTAAATCTGTAAACATCATAATAGGACTATATGCAGTAAAATAATTGTATAAAAGTATTGTTGTATTGCAGTCTATAAATAATTATTTAAAAATCTTAAACATTGATAATTGCGAAAACTGTGGTAATTAGAACAGCGTTAACGTATACATACCCGTATATTTATACCACACTTTTAAATTTTAACAAACCTGCGAAATGTGAATAGAGGACAGATTAAAGGTGACATTTCGATTATCAGAAGTTTTAACCGCTTTGAAACCGTTGGTTATCTGGCCAATCGGACGCATTGAACAATAAACAATCCATTACACACGGTTTTATATTAACATTGATTAATCTGACAGAGTTGTATTAAACCCGAAATGCGAAACTCCAGTTTGGATCAAACAATAGCTGGAAATAGATCATGGGGTGATGATCTACAGTTAATTCTAAGCCGCCTCCCAACAGAACATAATTTTTTATGAGAAGCTATTGGAATGGAAACTACAAGTCGGACGTAGTAACCAGAGATAAGAAGGTCATTCAGGCTGCTAAACCAATGCATTATTTTTAAGACTGTAAAATTTACTATAAAAACGGATCATACCTTCTGAAATGAGTTGGCCTGTATTGTAGGAAAGCAGAATCACTCTTACAAACAGGTGCACTGAGTAGGCAATTAAAAAGTAAAGTCCCCTCTTGACGAACGAAAACCAAACTCTACAAGTCGCTTATCGTTGCCGTCTTGCTATATGGTGCGGAAACATGGACAATGATAACATCGGATTTGTAGTTTTCGGGAGAAAGGTTTTTCGTAAGATTATTGGTTCTCTACGAGTTGGGAACGGCGAATAACATAGCCGATGGAATGATGAGCTATATGATAAATACCCCGACGTTGACATGGTTCAGAGAATCAAGAAACATCGACTGCGCTGGCTAGGTCAGGCTGCTGGTAAAGCCATTTACCGAGCATTTCCTATTAGCTTTGCTTACATTCAAATTAGGTCTAGTATGGGAGCAGCTAATCTTTAAATGAAAAGTCCTTTCCTGTCGCTATTAACTCTGGGTTTAGAAACGACGAACACTACTTAAGGTGCTACCCTATATGCCTGGTTATTATTATTTGTAACATTGCCAAAGAAAGCGAACTTTAATCATGCATAAAAAATATAATTTCACAAATGAAAGAAGTAGAGAGAAAGAGAAGAAACTGTAAAAAATGCGAAAGAGAAGAAAAAAGATTTCATTAACAAGAATTTAGATAAGCATTAGTGCTGATGTTATCATTTAATATGGCATTACGGGCATTAGAACAAAGTAGCAAAGCAGAATTGTTGACAGTACTCACACTCACAGTACTCACACCATGCCACGGCTAAATGCCGCTCACTAAAAGTATGTAGTATGTATGTGCATTGTGAATTACGCAGCGCAGAGGGACAAAATGTAGGTCTTAATGAGTGTAATAGCAAAGCTTGGAGATGGGTATATAGGACTTTGTTTGTTTGTATATTCGTGGAAAGGACATTTTTATTAACTCCACAAGGGGAATGAAGGGTTCATAATTACTTATATATGTTCATTATAAACACGTAAGTATACATGCATGATTACAAATATTGCAACCAAAATGAAAATTTTTGGCCACATTTTGGGTGTAAAATAAGAAATTTCACTGATTTCCGGTTGTTAACGATGCTCATGGGGCTCATAAAGTCTCTAACATTGATAGCGAGAAACCGTAAAGGTTGAGGTTTATACATAGATGCATATGTACATGTGTATATGCATATACGAGTATGTGCGTAATTGGTTATAAAATTGGGTGATGTTCCTTATGAACATTATGAGCATCAGGTAATGTTACGGTTTTGAGCACCGCTTGTGCGGAGTTGTGGAAAAGTTTGGCCATTAAATGTGGTTTAAAATAATTTATAAACATTTTAAATTATATGAATAATAAGTATGTGTGTTGAATTTAAGCCATATTTTTTTAAATATCAAAAAAACTTGAGTTTTATAACATTTTAAATTAATTTAATTAAAAATAAGTAATTTCCAAAATATATATATGATTTTTCATTACTTTTCTTTTTGTTATTGTATATTGCTAGACTAAAGTCGAATTTAAGAATTTGAATACTTAAACTCAACTTAAATAAATGAAAATTGGAGCTGCAAAAATCGCATATTTACACACACACACACACACACATTCACAAACGGTGACAGCCGGCTTGTTGGCCTTTGGGCAGCGCACGCATTTCCACCGCACTCGTTCGCCTAACGCACAGTGCGCCTCATCAACGGCATCACCAGTATCATCATCATCATTATCATTATGATTCATCAGTGTGCACGCACACATAAAAGCATGCAAATGCTGGAGTGAATGCGGCCATTGTGGGCTGTGGACAGTGGATAATGCAGAGTGGAGTCGTGGTGCATGCCTCGCTGCATCAATCAAATGACGTTGACAAATGTGGTGATTTTTGGGCAGCCATTCGCAGGGGACAAAAAATACGCAAACGCACATACATATATTAATGGCGCATATTTGTATGAGAGTGTGAATGTGTGATTCGGTTTTTATTGTTTGCATTGGACATAAATGCACAATTTGCACGCGCCACCAGTCCGCTGATGCTCATTCTCGAGGCATTTTACATTTACATATATAAATTTCATCTTTTATCTGCTGCTATTTGCTATTTTTTTTTTCTGCCGCTGCTGCTGACAACCCTTGCTCGCCGCTTTTCGATTACTGCCTTAGCCTTTCACTTGCCTTGGCCGCCAGTTGCAGCAAATTAAGGCACACAATAGTGCGTTAAATTTGGATATTTATTGCTTTATTGCGTTTACGTGTTTCGTCTGCATTGTGGTCAGCAACTACCAGCGACAACCACTCTGCCACGGCGCTTGGCAGCGCTCAATTGGCGCTCAGCTCAATTTATTTGCTATGTCTGCACGTGTAATGGTAATAATTTGTGTGTATGTGGTTTTTTTTTTAAATTTATTTATTTACTTTTTGCAATTTGCAGGCTCAAAAAATAACTTATGAATCTGTCAGCAGCATGCATATACCTATAAGTGTCTCCATAAATGATTACTTGTACATACGTGTATGTATGCACTAGAATCGCATATCGCTCTCTATGTGTGTGTGTGTGCGAGTGCGGATAAGAAGCCGCGCGTGCATTTTTAATTTGTCACAATGACAGTTGTTGTAAGTTGTTGTAAGGCGCAAATGTGTGGCATTAAGCTGATAAATGAGCTGAATAATATGGCTCAAGGCATTATATACCGGAAAATATGCCAGGAAAGCTGAATCTAGTGGCTCATTTATATATTTACAGAATATTCAAATACATACATATATATATACTGCTTCTGCTTCAAAATATTAAATTATAGAACAGAATTTAACGTTTTATCCTTTACCTCTTTTCATACCAATAAGGTGTCTCTGTTGGAAATCTCGGTGACTTCACACAGAATATGTGAGAGTATACGTGTATACGAGAATGTATGTGTCTGTGACTGTGACTATTATGTCTCAATTATTACAAAACTTCTTCTAAATCATTTGCTCTACTCACACACTTTATTTTCCGACTATGCCTATATCTAACGTACGGATCTGTTTGTATGAATGTACATATGTTGTCATCACTAACTTGACTCAATAAATTTCTTATACTAACCCAAAAATATTAACTTGAGAACACTTGTAATCGCTAATCAACAAGATAATTGCAAAAGTTTTCGTCAACTAAACATAATTAGCCACGAAGGCACATCAACTCACAACAACAATACTCGTACATACACAGAACTCGTAAAATACTCAAACACTGAAAGAAGAGACGAAAGCCTTAAACAGCTTAATATTTATATAGTACATATATACATATATATATATATATGTTTGTATGTAAGTGGATCCAGTCATAAACTCAAATATTTGGGAATTTTATTTGGCACACTTTATGATCTACTTTTTGTGGTAATAATCCGTGGAAAATCCAAGCCACACCCAAGTAATTAAGCAAAAACAAAACAGCGTGTTGGATAACGGTGAATGACAGTCATTAAGCGATGAAATAAAGCGAATTACAGTGACAAATCAACGCCTCGGAATTAAAATTAAATAGTAAACTATTACGCAAAGCGAATGGTGGTACGAGAATTGTCCGAGCATAGGCGACACGAAGATTAATGCAAACGCACCTTGAGTTCTATGCTCAACAAAGCATATTTTCACTACTGTTATGGCAATATTTAGTATGGTTTACATAGGAGAGTGCAACGAATTTAAAGTGAAGGTCTTATTAAAGTTTTAGTTGAAAATAGCTTTCTTTACTGTTTAAGCTTGAATTTTAATACGCTACATGCGCTATTCCGACCGCAGTTAGGTGGTTAGCAATACTATTGACATGAGGAAACTCGGACCCGCGCGAGATCAACTTACAAAAAAAATATATAGAAACTAGTAACCAACAAAAAATAAATACTTAAAGCTCTCTAGTGTACGTATATGAATTAAGAAGAGAAAGATTCAAGAAGAGAGACAAAATGAAATCTCGGGAATTCGAAATCAAGACCAAGACTTCTTGAGATCATATTAAATTAGAGAGTGTTCTAATTATATGGTCGTAGTTATTTACGTGGTTTTACTATTTTAATCAGCTTGTGGATTGTTCCCTTTCGTGGATTGAGCAGAGCATCCATAAACTCCAATCGTCAGCCGTGCGCTCTTCAGAATAAATTATATGCCAAGAAGCACTTTGTCAGTTCTTCGCCTCCATGAGTGAATAATTCATCCTGTAAGCCATCGATTTTCACAGATTTGTTGATTTTCAGGCGGATAAATGCTAAATAATAGTAAGAGTAGTATTTCCTAAACAAAACCAGTACCTTCTGGTCATCGGAAACCAGAACAATACTTTGGGAATTTCCACGTATGTTACTCGAGTTCTTAAATCTTCTGTAAATCGTAGCTCTTCTCATAGAATTACAATTTTTGGCCATAAGCTCTTTATACTGACGTATATGGTGCTCTTTCCTTTTCTATCTGTATTTTCCTCTCTTCCTTCTTCGTCTAGATTAAAGAGTACTTTTTAAAGCTGTGTTAACATATTGATTTGCATCAGTTCATGAATGCTGAGGTGTAGTCTGTCACTACTGTTTATATAAAAATTCCAAAATATTCCAATACGAACTACGAAAAGTAATAAATAAACGTCTAATCAATATGCGATGATCTCGCGCTCTGAAGATCTCTTGTACTTCATCTTACGTTTATCCAGTCAGTATTTATAATGGTGATTGTCCACCTTCCTTGATCTATAGTATTAAAAATCAACTTATGGAAACTCTATTTTATTGAAAATAATTTTCCATTTGTTTTAAGATTAAAAAGAGTACTTGTTTGGTTCGACTGTACATAAAAAAAAACTCATTTCATTAATATAAAATAGGAGTTTCGAAGAGTCACTACCATTGAAGAAGCGCCATTGAATATGTACAAGTGTATAACAAGAGCGCTGTAAATTTGCCTTGCTGGCTAGCAATTGCCGTAATAAAAACAGAATTAGCCATTATTTCTACTTTTCTACTACATTCTTCATTTCATTTGAATTTCGCTTTGCTCATTAAACTCATTGTTCGAGCATTGTATTTGTGTTGTATTTGATTGCTGTGTATATATGTATACATATGTATATACATATTTTCTTTAGCAAATTTTATCGTTTGCTGTCGCGACATCAATCATGCATTTGAATGCACTAATGGGAGCCATTATGCCGACTGTATGCAACAATTCACCATACATACACACACATACCTACACATGCATGGAGAAACATTTAGTGTTATTCAATGCTTGGGGCATCTTAGATTTATGTACGCTGATCTGATAATTTGCGATAAATCAAGTGGTAATTTGGTGTAAATGAATAAATAGCCACACTGATTGTCATTTTGCCATTGGCGATTTTCAAAATCATGCAACAGCATTCATTTAATTGCGAATTGCGAGTGTCTCACTTCGCGGGGAGCAACTGAAATTTTAATGAGCGAACGATTCATTCTCCGCTGCTGCGTGATGCTATGGCTAATGCTGAGATGAGTAAAAATAATTGTCTTAGATCTTGGTTGATGCATTGTATAGTGCTGCGGTGCTTGAAAATACTGGTAAAGCAAAACCGTGGTAAAATGGGAAGAGTTTGCTGTTGGGAATGAATGCGCAGAAGCGCTCTTGTTATGCTAATTTTACAGTGAATATGTTGCTGTTGGCACATTGTTAACAGATGTACTGTTAGCAAAAAGGATTTTAATTATTTTAGAAACATTGCTTGCGGGCGAAATTTTTCTTATTTAAATAGTAAATTTTCGTAAAGAAAACAAATTATTTCACCTCTTTTAATTTATACTTGTTGTTAAATATTTCTTTCTGTGGTTAAAAACGAACTTTAGTAATTATTTACAAACAGGATTCCGATAAAAATTTCCAAATCCGTATGGTTGCCACAAATGTATGTAGAAGAAATACATCTAAAATATTAGTGTCCTTTTGTTAACAGTTATTGCTAAAATTCAGACTGACACCACCCCCTTGCAAAATATGCTTCTTCTTTTACAGCCGAGTTAAGAACAGCGCGCCATTCATTCCCTTCTTCTGCTATTTGACGCCAATTTGTAATACCAAGTACAGCCAGGTTCTGTTTCCACCTGCTCTTTCTAAAGGAGTGGAGGTCTTACTCTTCCACTACTTTCATCGGCGAGTATTACATGGAAAACTTTCAAAGCTAGAGTATTCTCCTTCATATATTGCGTACAGTTCATCGTATCATCGGCTGGGGTATTCGCCGTTGCCAACGCAAAGAGGACCATAAATCCTATGGCAAACCTTTCATTCGAAAACTACTAACGCCGTCCATACCTCCGTACGATATAGCAAGACGGGAAGGATGAGTGACGTTTAGAGTTTGCTCTTTGTTCGTCGCGGCTCAACTTTTCATTTGCCTAGTCAATCTAAAGTAGCATCTGTTGGCAAGAATGACGCTGTGTGAGATTTCAAGGTTCAAAGATAAACGAAATTATATCGAAATTTCGTGCTGCTCCCGTTTGCTACCAGACCCATACGCCTTGCTTCCTTATTCATATTGAATAAAGTAGAACTCATCGACGTACGTCGGCAGTAGTACAATACATTCTTATAGAAGATTGTACCTTTTATAGTTAGCTCAGCGGCTCATGGGGTCTTATATGTGATTTTGAGGAGGCTTATCACACGTGCGCCGTTTTTGTGGATTGGGCAGAGCAGACTTAGGTTAGCGGTCGCCCCTCGTCAAGGAATGTCAATCCCTCCGAGTGTATTTATGGCATGAAATAAAGGCTCCTTGTAAAAAAACATTAGCCGTTCGGAGGCGGCTTAGTATAAACTGTAGGTCCCTCAATTTGTTGGAAAAACATCAAGACGCAAAAACCACAAACTTGGCCGAAAATCGCTTCAGCGGTTACAAAGCGCTAAATATATATAAACTTATTGCAAAGAAGCTGATATTTGAATGTTGTCAGTTTTGCCGCCATATTTGAATATGGGTAAGGGCCTTAAATAGATTTGGAATACTTTCCAATAACTAAAAATCAACACAGAGGAACCTTGCTGATCTTGGTGGTCTTAATTGTCGTCAAACTACAAAGGAAGGTAATAATTGGACTGTATTACTGCATTGTCTATGCCAACCAGGAAAATGAAGAAGAACGCTTACAATATAGATTTCTTATTTATATAACCAGACAGAAGCTATTGAATAAAATTTCACGATCATTAAGATAAATAAATTCAAAAATTTGCTTGAATATATGTATGTATTTGGTAAGAAATCAGTATTTCCCTTCATAAGAAAATCTAATTTTCCTAATGTAAAATAAACCTTAATAAACCCTTAGAGCTTCATTTACACACAGCTCAACAAGATATTTATGCCGGTCACCTTACGGACCTCATCTCATATGTACATCAGATGTATGTGTGAACCAACGCACCTTGGCGGCCATTACTTTCATATTCATTGCAGGTGTAATTTAATTCCGTTGGAACATTAAAGTTACCATCAGAAAGCAGACAAATATGGCGAGCGGGCGGACAGCCAGTCATAGGCTCAACATTTTTATGCTCGAACATAAAAATCAATAATTTATTTCTTGAGCGGGGAATACTTTCTATTTCGAAATGAAACAAAAAAGCCACATTAAAAAAGAAAAAAAAAACAGAAGAACCAAAAAGCGCTACAGAAAGTAAAATGAAGTGCCAAAACGTTGTGGAAGGCAATGCGAGAAAAGTGGAAATCTTGTAAATTTCGGCGCACGACTTTCATAATTTATATTGTATATTATATGAAGCGAGAAAGTGGTAATGCCTAAAAGCATACTTTGCTTTTTAACCCGTCACCCATTTATACTTAAGTATGTTTGTATGTTTGTACGGTTGAACATCTCTAGCTCTTGACTGCCGCTGCCAGCAGGACTAGATTGCACGGTTGCTCGGTTTGAGCCTGCTCGTTCGGTGGTTGCTACGCGGCCTCAGAAAGTGGAAAGGAAAGTATAAAATATAAAAAATTTTACACTTGGCTAATTTCACTTGGCAGCGGAAGCGCAACGCTCTGAAAGTGTCGACGGTAATCGGGAAAGGCGATGTCGTTCAACAAACGCGTTTCCTACGATGAACGTGCGCTGATGAGATGCAAAATAGAAAAAAAAAATTGCCAGCGAATATTGCGGTTCTATGCTTATGTTAAGTATATTTGTAAAATGTAGCAAAGTGAAGTGTGGCCCACTTTCGGGATTAACCACGTCGGAATGAGCGTTTGCGGGCAGAAATTGTGCTCGTATTTGGGATTTTATTTGAAATAAATTTTTTACATGAGAAACAAAGAGGCGCCGAACGCTTTCCTTATCAAGGCAGTGTAGCGTAGCTTGGCGGATGATTTTGAGTTAGGAAAAGAGAAGAAGTGACTGCTTCCCAATTTAAAATTCGACCTTTTTCGCTGTGTTTCTTGAATATTAGTATAATATGATTTCTTTGTTCACCTTTTTCATGTTAATATTTTACAACCTTTTGCCGCCAATATTGCAGAAATCCTCTTAAGATATTTTCTCTTCTTCTTTCTTTGTGCCTTTTTGGGTTGCTTGCTCACTCTGCCCGGACGGTTTTATTTAAATCCTCTCGTAGAGCTATGAAAAGTTTTAATATTACATTTTCTATTCTTTTTGTATCGTTTTCCATTAAACATGTATGTATGCGTGTCAAAAATAAATTTTTGAGAAATGAAGGTGTTATTAATATAAAATGGTGCATATTTAATTTGAAGGCAAGTGTGAACAAATTTGTTTGGTCTTTCTTGCCGCTGTCTTTATTATGTGAACTGAAAAATGCATATTCGTAATTTTCTTAAGATTATAAACACCTGTAACTTTCACTTTAAGTATCCACCAAAGGAATTAAATTGATTCTAGTCTATTTAATTACTTTATGAAGAGATAAAAAAACAATGTGGAATAAATTATGGGCCCCAGCTGAGTACATTAAATCCTATCTTTATTAAATTATCAACGTCAATAAAGTTTTGATTCAGCTTGCGTAGGGGCGCGGCAAGATTGCGTGAGCTCTGTGAAGAGAATAAAAGAAAGAAAGTTTTAGATTTTGCCTGCATTTGCTATAATAATTAAAAATTAGCGATAAAAGAGCATTAAAGTGACATCACGGTCAATATTTTCAGTTAATTGAAACATAAATATTCTAGCGCCGGCAACAATTTAGCGATGAGAAATCGTTAACAAAACCAATACAATCGATAACAAGTAATTTTTCTTAACTTTTATGCAATTTGAAAAAAATCAAATATGTGAATTTATCGATAATTTTAACTAAAAAATAATCGATATTTTATCGATAATATACAAAATATGTCACGCTGATTAGATTTGATTAATAACATATATGAGCTCAACAGCAACTGATAACTAATCGATATTTTAAGGAGGGAATTCTACAAAATTAATCGATGAATTACTCATCGCATAAATCAAAAATTTTAACAAAACTATACAAATAGTAGCGACAAATGGTTAATACTTTACTGCTCGCAGCGCATTTTCGAAATTTCCACTTACCTTCGTTTTTTGCAGCAAATCCTTAAACTCCTCGCTGCGCACACTTTTATATAGCTGCGAAAATTCCCCGCCAGCCTGCACCTTGCGTGTCATTAAGCTGGCAAAACGTGCGCGCGGCAGCTCACGCACCACATCGCTGAGAAAATCGGACACCGTGCGCTGAAACATCATGCTCACCGGCACCTTGGATGGAATATTGAAGACGCGAAGTTGATTTGGTATGCGATCAATGATGGTGGTAATATCGAAGCCACCACCTTCCGTGACGCTGCCATCACGGCGTTGAATAAATCCGACAAGCTCTGCAAATTCGCTGGTATTTCGCATTTGCTGCCAAGTGAGCGGGAATTCCGGGCTGCGTATAAATGCCAAAGCGCTGCGGAAACGCGCATCGACAATGTAATGACGAGCGGCAATGTAGCGGATGCGACGACGTGGTATCAGTTCTTGGAAATCACGCAGATCAGATTGCAAATTTGTGGTGGTGCTGAGGCTGTTGCTGCTGTCAGCGTTGGAAGCGGAGGTTGTTAAAGCCGCCAAAGTAGCGATGCTAAGAATAACGGATACTACGAAGATGCTCAAGTGCATGTTTGCGAGGTGTTGTGCTTAGATTATGGAGTGAGGTGTAAAGCTGCCAAGCGGACCAGCGGTTATGATGTTTTTGACTGAAAATCTAAGCTACAACATTGCTTTTATTTAAATTGGTGAGCTAATGGTGATATAATTTGAACGATGAGGAAGAAGTTGTTAGTGTACTTGCTATATATTTTTTTTGTTGTTAATTGTCAGAGCATATACTTAGCGCCACTACTGCTAACTATGAAAGCAAACAAAATGTACAATGAAGCTGAAATAGTTGCTCCGTTATTTTATGCAAATTTTTATTTATATTTACTTAAGAATACAGCAAATCATTTTGAGCAAATTTTATTGAAACGAGAAATTAGGCAAATTGGGCATTTAACTTTTACTTTCTTTTCTATGTTACTTTTTTTACATTTATTAAATTTAATTAAATTTAAATGCTTGGTTTTTTATTTATTTATTTTCACCTTGTTTAATTAAATTTCGTTTTATTTAAGTTTATTCAAATAATTTGTTTATTTTCTTTCAATATGTTTTATGTTGTATAATTGATTTATATTTTTTTTATATACTTGCCGCTTTGTAACCGGTGAAGCGGTTTTCGGCCAAGCTCCTCCTCCAATTTGTGGTTTTGCGTCTTGATTTTTTGCCAACTAATGGAGGGAGCTAAAGTTTATACCAAGTTTCATGTCAGAGGCGACCACAATTAGAAAATTTAAGTTAATTTATTATTTAAATTAAATTTCTATAACTTTTTGGATGTTAGTAAGACCAGGATTTGAATCCGAGCCTTCCGAATGGCAGTTCGCAATACTAACCGCACGGTTACCGCGGCCTCATAATTTTAATTTCCTTCAATTCATTTTATCAGTTTATTTTCCTTTCATTCATTGCATTTAATTATATTTTTTTTGATTTTATTTTACTTTATTTAATTTAATTTATTTTAGGGTTTTCATTTAAATGGAACTGTTTCAGACCATATATTTTTTTTTTTTTTTTTTGGAAATAGTGAAAAAATTACAACAATAGCTTTGGACGGTAGAAGTTATAGCTGCTATTTCGGAAACCACCACGTTTCCTCATCAGACTTCTTTTTCCAGACACCTTTTGTTCGAATGGAATTCGAACTTGGGATGCCCACAGCACGAGCCAATGGTAATCCCATTAAGCTACATGTGTGCCGCTTTCACATATTGTTGTTTTTCACTTTTTTCCTTTTACCTACATATCCACGATCAAGTGCTCAGATATTCTGTAGCTGTAAACTTGACGCGATGTAGTTGCTTTTGCGAAGAATTTACCAACAAATATTTTAAAGCAACGCCTTTTTTATTATTGGAAAATTTCATTCGCACGGCAAGGCTCTTCCGTAATTCCTAGATGCTTTTTCAGGTCATTATTGTGTTGAATTGTTTTTGGGTTTTCATTTAAATGGAACTGTTTCAGACCATATATTTTTTTTTTTTTTTTGGAAATAGTGAAAAAATTACAACAATAGCTTTGGACAATATGTGAAAGCGGCACACATGTAGCTTAATGGGATTACCATTGGCTCGTGCTGTGGGCATCCCAAGTTCGAATTCCATTCGAACAAAAGGTGTCTGGAAAAAGAAGTCTGATGAGGAAACGTGGTGGTTTCCGAAATAGCAGCTATAACTTCTACCGTCCAAAGCTATTGTTGTAATTTTTTCACTATTTCAAAAAAAAAAAAAAAATATATGGTCTGAAACAGTTCCATTTAAATGAAAACCCAAAAACAATTCAACACAATAATGACCTGAAAAAGCATCTATTAATTTATTTTAATTTCATTTAAATTATTTTTTTTTATTTTATTTCACTCTATTTAATTAATTTTTTTAATTTTATTTTACTTTATTTAATTTAATTTAATTTTATTTTGTTTTGTTTTTTTTTATTTTATTTTATTTTATTTTATTTTATTTTAGTTTATTTTATTTATTTTATTTTATTTTATTTTATTTTATTTTATTTTATTTTATTTTATTTTATTTTATTTTATTTTATTTTATTTTATTTTATTTTATTTTATTTTATTTTATTTTATTTTATTTTATTTTATTTTATTTTATTTTATTTTATTTTATTTTATTTTATTTTATTTTATTTTATTTTATTTTATTTTATTTTATTTTATTTTATTTTATTTTATTTTATTTTATTTTATTTTATTTTATTTTATTTTATTTTATTTTATTTTATTTTATTTTATTTTATTTTATTTTATTTTATTTTATTTTATTTTATTTTATTTTATTTTATTTTATTTTATTTTATTTTATTTTATTTTATTTTATTTTATTTTATTTTATTTTATTTTATTTTATTTTATTTTATTTTATTTTATTTTATTTTATTTTATTTTATTTTATTTTATTTTGTTTTATTTTATTTTATTTTACTTTATTTTATTTTATTTCATTTTATTTTATTTAATTTTATTTTATTTTGCTTTACATTATGTATCTAATTTTTTTTAAGTTTTGTATATGATTTATAAAATAATTATTATTTCTAAGTTATTAATATTTCACCTGTCGTAAATTTCGGAACAATTTGATTTAATTTCAGTGGATAGACATCCCAAAATATTGCAGCATCATTAGTCCCGTTAAAGCTATTATTTGCATGTGTACTGGTTCCCTTTGGAAAATAATATTCTTTCACAGCTGCACATAGTTCTTCGAAAGTGATTTAAAATAACCAAAAATAAATATAAAAAATGGTTAAATAGAAAATAAGTAAATGTAGATAGAGGAAAATGACCGACTAAAAAAATTAAAAAAATGAAATGCATTTATTTAAAAAAATATTTGCATTTTGAAAGAGAAAAAAGTGTTCATTGCCAAAAAAAATGCAAAGGCCACGTGCGAGCCTATGCAGCATTGCAACAATTGAGCAAACAAGCAATTTCGCAGCACAACGAGATAGGCAAACAACCTGAAACACACACACATCACACATTTTTTTTTGCTCACGTGTGTATGTGTGCATCTGTGTGGTCACAAATTGCCGCTGTCAAACAAGCAGTCAACATAGGCACCTAAATCGACTGACGACCGACTCAAGCCCTGCGCCATTTCAAAACACTTTCTACTCACACATTCTATAGTTGAAATGAGTTTGTGTGTTTATTTGCCTTTGCCTGAAAAACATTGAGCAACCAAATGGCAAATATGTATTCAAAAAAATGAAAAATAAAAAATCTCAGTTGTATACAATATACAGTTAGCAAATATTCGCAGACCTAAAAAGTGCAAATAAATCGAACCTACTGCACACAAACATACATACGAGTGTAAGTATGTTTTTCTATGCTTCTTTTTTGCACAATTGGGCAGTCAGTGAAAGTGATTTCGGCGCAGACAGTTACTAATTGAACGTGAAAAGAGGCGTAAAGGCCACGAAAAAATGAAAAGTTACTGTTTTTTCTTGTTAATTGTTTAAAAATAGTTTTATTTGTTATACATTCGGCGGTATTTTAGTGGAAGTTTCGTAAATTAACATAGTGTGCAGAATAATAGTGAAGCTTCACAGAGCATAGCTAACTGTCCTCTTTACAGCTGGTTAAGGTCAAACGATATACCAATATACCGATAGGAAATTATTAGAAAATTCAGGAAAACTTTAATGTACCTCAGGAAACGAAAAGGGAATAAAAATAAAAAGAAAGTACTTGGAAGCAAACTAAATTTAATGTCTTTCCTCAACACTAATATTGAGAGTAACCACTGAGACTGAGGCTCGGAGTAATGCTTAAGTGATATTCTATTAGCAAATGTGGGTTTTCTGTCAATTGGTTATGCAGAATTTGATTTTGTTCTTCCTCAAGCCATGATCTAATTCAACGCGAAGTCAAAAGAGAGTCGAAACATTTCCATACAAAATATATTAATATGGTGGTAATCAAAAGCTTCGTCGTATAGGGGTTTCATACTTATGTAATTTATATATGAGTGCTGCCTTATATAGTTCGGGGAATCAGAGAACAAATACAAATATTAAACATTGAAAATCGCTTTATTGTTTTTCAAACCATTCTCCATTAAGATCTATATACTATATCTATATACTTTTTCATGGATTTGAACCAATTTGCCGAAGTTCTGTAGCCACTCTGATTGAGCAATCTCCAGAACATGTATTCTGAACTTATCAACCGCCTCTTCGGGTGTCGGAGTTTTGAGATCATGACTGCACTGTTCATCAAGACCATGTTTTGAGTGCTCAAAAAGGAAGTTTTTCAAGTCTATGTGTAGGAGCTCGCCTTGTTATGGTGAGGAGTGACCCGCTTTGAAAGAAAAATGGCAAACAAATGATTTTATACTAGTCAGAATTTACTATTCTGTGTAATTCTAGTAGCACCGTTGTGACACATCGTGTTTAAAAAAAAAAAAAACTGGGAACCATTTATGGGAGTGCTTCTTGTTAATTCGGCTCATCTTTAACACACGGACTCATACATGCCGTATAATATTAGTTTGCGTATAGTTTCAATAGTCTACTTAACAACCATTTTTGAATTATCTTGAGAAAATACGCCCAGGATTGATCTAAGACCTTCATTGAATTCACCATATCCTCGATAAAATTTGGTCTTTGATGGAGCTTCAACACCAAAATTTGAACTAAGTTCATCGTTGCGCTGTTACTAGGTTAACCACCTGTACTACTACCGTTTTTATAATTTCCAAACATAAAGTTGAGCGCAGTGAGCCAAAACACCAACATTTATGCACTATCTAGTGCCGTCTTTGCAGCTTTGTAAAATATGGTTTATATTTGTAGGTTAGTTTACGCCAGTCCACATACTCCAAAAAACCATTGTCCTTACTTTGGCTTTATGAAAAAAATCTCAAACAAATAAATATGATACAATTGTGCAAATGAATGCTGCAATCATTATGCAATAAACTATACTCACGCCTACAACAAGTCGTACATGAAGGACATTAAACAGCAAGCAGCGCATTGCCAACCACCAACTCATTTTTATGCCTCAAACAAAAAAAAAAAGAAATAAATAAAAAAAGATAAATGTAAAAAATACACATATCTACATTTATAATTGTAATTGATGCATGGCGCCCATAAGTATGCAGCACTTACTCACTCTTCCGCCGATTGAGTGGGTAGAATGAATTGCCCAAAAACTTTTAGAGTGTCGGTTGAAGTGAATAAATATGTTTATTTTTAAGCACACCAAATTACATATATACAAACACATTAACATTGTATTCGTCCGCGCGTGTGTATGTGCGTGTGTTGCCTTGCCAATGATGGCTGCCGCAATTATTCTTAATTTCCGCATATGAAAAATGATCTCGTTAACAATTGTACGACTGCATAAAAAGCGAACGCACACACAAACACACACACACCCCATCCATACAAGAAATAAATAAACAAACAAATATATTTACAAGTGTATTTGCAATTATATGAGTGCGCATTTATGTACGTAAGTATGTATGTATTCGTGTGTGCGCTGCCGCCTAAAAGTCTGTTTTCGGTTGTGTGTTTAAAATAATGAGGGCGCGTTGCTAGGAAGCTCTGTAGCTCTGCAAGTTGAATGCCTGGCGCAAGAAAGCAGACACAATTGTATTTATATACCTATATATATATTTGTATTTCTGTTAGCTCCGTCTTGATGGATCATGTGCAAGTTGGCGCAACACAAAATTAATTTGAAATTGATATTACTTATGCTGACTGTTGGCTTGTAGTATGCAACCGCGACAACTGCACTCACCCATATACTTATTCATATATATCTATAGTACATGTATGAATATAACTATGTTGTCTTAATTTTTTACTCTTAAGCTGAATTTAAAGTTTTGCCATCTCTGCCAATTCGCATCGTCACTTTGTGTCGGTAATAATTCATTTGGTTGGCTTGTGTCGCGGCGCCCACACCATTTGGCAGCGCATGCATTATCGTGTAGGTTTTTGGTGTTCTCTGGTTTGGTTGTTGCATTGCATTTGCATTTATTTCGTTTCTTGTGAGAATGCAACTCTTTCGTATTGCCAAAAGAGTTAATTTTTTACTGAAACAAGTTTTTAGCACTTTCGTAGTGTTGGAAAAGTTACCAATGCCGGAAATCACTTAGGCGTACTTCTCAAAACTAAAGGGTGTTTTTTAAGACGCCATTTATCGTAGTTGATAATTGTGACAGCTGTTGCATGGTTTGCATTCAGTTTAATTTGCTATGTCTAGAATTGATGCCGAACGACCATGGAACGCATCATACGTTCGGTAAATGAACCCAAAACGGTGTTCAGCGATGAAACTTTTGATTGAAAGAGTCCATTAATAAACAAAATGGTGTTATTTGGAGTGATAATAATTCACAAGCCATTGTTGAGACGCCGTAACGCCCTCAAGGGGTCTCTGTTTGGTGTGCACTACTGGCAGAAGAAATAACTGGTTCATGTTCCTTCAAAAATGAAGTCAAGCATAAAGTGACAGTCAATGAGGAACGATACAGAGTTATAATTAACGACTTCTTTGTACCAGAATCGGAGGATGTTGGTATGGACGAGCCCTGGTTCTAACAAGACGGCGTATTTTCTCCTTCATAGGCCTGTAGAGTGTACTCCAAGAACGTGTGATCGTGTGAGCCGATTAACGCCTTGTAATAAATTATTCCGCGTGTTATTGCTGACATGGTGCCGTATAGCTGTAAACTGTCGCAAATTAGATTTCACTTACCCGAATCATTTTTTAAACATAATGGCAAACACTTGTCTTTATAATAAATCTAAATTCTTGGCCCACAACATTAAACTTTATGCGTCTTATTTCTTCTTAAAAACCAAAAGTCTAAAAAAACACACTTTACAAATTTTTTTTGTTGTTTTTTTTATATGAAAGCCGAGATTGATTTAATTGGGTTTTTTTTAAGTCCCTTAAAGTATTCAACAATTTTAAAACAATTTTTATTTCTCTCTGCCGTAACTGAAAAAGAAGCCAAAATAGTATCAACATCTAAGAATTTTTCTAAATACGGTGATGAATGTAACAAAATTATTTTTATCGTTCAAAATTACTGCAATAACAAAAATTTCAGAACCTATTTACTATAGATGGAAGTAAGCAACCTTTGCTGTAGTTATAGTTTACTACTTACATAGTTTTAAAATCTCACTTCGTTCTTTGAAATGGCCCAGATGGATAAGTCCCTTAGTTTTGCATCTGGCATACGCGAAGCTCATTATGTGAACGAATAGAAATGTAGAATATTAATTTGAAACATTTGTGATTCACAGGAGCTGAAATTTTTTCATGTCAACGTTGCAATTACCATGACTTGAGATGGAAAATGACTTCGGGAAACCATTCGTAGTCTCAAATGATCGAAAATACATTCAATTCAGTACACAGAAGCATTCTGGGAGTTTATGAATTGCTCAGTATAGAAAATATTCTCATCCAGGAAGACTATAACGAACTATTTGGATTGTAAATCGTCAAACTTACCTAGCAGGTGGAGCTTTTACTGTGTGATTGTTTCCAAACGCTCCCTAGACTTTGCTGCTAAGCTGCCAACTTTTTAATGCATGCAGTTTTTGATCGTTATCAGCCCCAACTTAAGATGCTTCTTCAAATCGTTATAGTAAATGAAGGGAGTGTGATTAAAAATGGGCTGCTGCTTTTATATTTGAGGAGAAAATTGCAAATTTAAGTGCAGGCACGATGTGCCGATGACAGGCAAATACGGACTTTAGTCTTAAGGCTAACCCAAGAAAGAAAAGGAGAATTAGATGGCAAAATCCAAGCGAGGAAGATCGACAACGTGGAAGGAGTGACAAGTGACGGAGTATGAGGCAATGTTGTGTGATGGATCAATAGTTTTGTTCTTAAGATTATTTTCATTCTTTGTTAACAAATCTGTCAACATCCAAGCCCAACCCAACTCGGCGAGCTATGCCGCAAATTAGCTAGAGGGCGAAGATGCATCACAAAACCAATGCCCTTAAACTCGCTACTTATGAACTCCACTAAGATATCTTTTTCATAAGCTAGGTGAAGTGGAATCAGATGTGTGCCGAACATGCACAGAGGATGATAAAACGTTGGAGCGCTACCTTTGCTAGTGTCCGGCCGTCAGACGAATGAGACACCACGATGCTCCCTGCTCCAAACTCACGGCAGGGAGACCTCACAGATAGTTGGATTAAAAACATTTTATTAAATCGAGCGAGCTTTTCGAATACGAGGCTTGCTAAATGGCTTAGGTGTATTCGCTTGTGGTCAAGTCCTTAACCTCCTTCTTTCCAACCAACCATAATTTTTTTTACTTTGGTTTAAGATCAAGTGCTTTACTTATGGTAGCTTGCAAAATATATAAACAGCTGATATTGTTTGAACTTCATGTAGTTACTGGGACACCTTAGTTATTGGGTCCGACAGTCTGACACACATGTGATATACTCTTCTTTTTGACAATAAAGTTTCTCAGAAAAAATTTAAAAATCGAGTGGTAAAAAAAAAAATAAATAAATAAATAAATAAATAATAAAATAAAAAATAAAGAATTAAGATTGCATTGCTAAAATGGATTTGTTGTTATGTTTTTCATATTAAATAAACTATCTAAATAAGTTGTAAACGAATAATGTCTGACTTTTGTTCTGAAGATAATTCAACCTAAAGGCATTATCCAATTTAAACAAGCCAGCACATGCTGTTAAATGCTTTTGAAGAAAAGAAAAAAAGAATACACACACATACGACTTGCAGTGGCTACTAAGTAACCACAAGCATACTTACGAGTATTACTTATTTAGCCATTCTTCCCGAACTGCAAAACTAGCATGTTTTCTCTACTCAAACACATACCAAAACTTAAACAAGACTAAATGAGTTGTTGTTTTGTGTAAGAGAATAATTTGAGTTTTGAAATGAAAGCCATCAAAAGAAAGAAACAAGAACTACAGATGGTACAGAATGTATGAGCAACTATCAGTTGGAGCACAGGATGTTTAGATTTCTTTACATTTTCAGTTTTTTCTTGCTTCTTTGTGTGCATGTGTGTTGCTGTGTGTGTGGTTGTGTGCAAAGGAAATGGCTAGAAATGTTATTAACAAGACAACAATAACAATATCAATTTCATCAAATTGCCAAAAACCTTCCCTCGCCTTTCACTGTATTTTTGATTTCGAATTGCTGCGCTCGTGCGCCTCAATGTATGCAATGATAGTGAGTTTATGCAAGCGTGTGTTTGTATTACTCTTCCACTTATTGAAGAGCTTTTTTGAATTTTCAATTTGTAAAAGTTGCACGCAAACGCATGCACTAAAACATTTCTTCTAGTTATACGTATGTATGTATATTGTTTTTTTTTTTGCTATTGTTGGAATTAAGTAAATAATTGCTGCTTAAAATGCTCGTCAGGTTTTTGTTCATACACAAAACACAACTCGCTGTTTCTCAAAATTTTTGGAGAAATTTGGGGTTCACTTGCACGCCGGACTCTTTCTGCACGACTCCACAATGAGGGAAGGCGACATTGAGAATAAATGAAATAGAGGAGGAGCGATAGAGGGTGAGAGAGAAAGGGAAGACGTTAGCCTATGGTGGGCAGCATTTTCAAAACTTATGAGCGCTTTTCAATTGTAAGCCACAAATACAATAATCAACATGTATAAAATGTCTGTATATATGTACTCGTAGGTATGTTCTTGGTATTTGTTTGTGTTTATATGTATTAAAGGAATTTTCTTTTGTTTACTCAACTCTTCATTAAGCTCAAGTTGATGAGTGCCATCAGCCATTAGCCAAATGAAATGTTATTCTTTCTCCAATTAGCTTCGAAAAATGTTTGTCTTGACTACCGATTACCACATACCGTTTACACAAACAACGTAAAGTTTTTCACATTCATTCAGGGTTTACACTTTTGTGCAGATCTGTGGGCGTGTGATTGACTGCTTGGTTGGTATCCTACATAAGGGCTCATTAGTACTGTTGTTTTTTGAGATTTGTTTTAAATTTAAGCTTTAAGGAACTTTCGTTTTTTTACAATAGCAATCTACCCATAGGAGTAAAAGGTTCATTTACCATTAAATTTTGTCATCCCTCCACTTCGATTCCATAATTTAATTTTAAGTATCTCCACCTCTAATGACAGACTGTTAAGTAAAATTGTCTCCTCAGCAGGTTAGTCTAAAAGCAATTTAAGGTGAATAGTTAGTTGTTATGATTAGCTAATCGGAGATCTCCGATCAAGTTCACTTAGCTCTGCTGGTCCGTTGTGGTTTGTATGATGGGCCTGTGAAATGTCCCTATCACTATAAGTTCGAATCAGTCAGTGAGTATTATGAAGCCCACAATATTGCTGAAATTTGCTGAAGCTAGTTCTGTAAGACAGTTGAAGTAAAAATTTCGGAGGAAACGATGTCTGTCCACCGACTTACCAAGAAAAAAGTGTGCTTAGGTCATGTGTAGAATGGTCTGTAGTTAGATTTGTTCGCCTTCTAGCTGTCTCATCGACTTCACATATCCTTCAGATGTTCCTATGTCTGAGACCCCGAACCGCTGACGTTCTGTATATAGGCGAAAGTTTCTCTGAAATCGCCATGTGTCTTGTGGTTTGTTTTAGGTAGTTAGTTAGCTGTCAGAATAGATAGTGATAGATTCAGTTAAGCCTATGAAAGTTTGAATTTTATAGTAATAATTCTTGAATCGAAATAAGTGAAATTAAATTCAATCAGTAACATCAGTAACCACGCAGCGGCTGCTGTTTGAAAGAGGCAGCAGTGAATAGCAAGTCTATTGCTCATATCAATTGAGGGTGGTACTGAGTGGACTTCATCATGTGAGTCAGTCCACTTTGTTCCTCTTTTTGGACTTTTGTTAATTTGTTGTTAGTTAAAACAGAAAGCAGTATTTAGGCATATCTTGCACTGTGCTTTCTACAAAGTTGAGTATATTAAGAGTATTAAGGGGAGTTTTAAGGGAATTTAGGCACCTTCTATAAAAGTTCCAATTTCGAAGCGTTTTCATTAGTTAAATTTCTCCAGCAGTAGTTGTCTTCTGCTTTTTATCTTGTTTCTCAGCACCATTTGTAGAGGCTTCGAGATTTGAAAAGAAATTTATGAAATTTTTATAAAACAGCAAGTTGTTTTACTCTCCCCAATAGCCTTTTTGTTCATATACATATACTAAAATACGTATGGGAACGTAAAATTCAATTATTTCATTTTAACATTTTTCAACATATTTTTCATGCTATAAATTTTCTGCACGCTCATATTTTCTGAAATTGAATTGACACATTAATTAATACTCAGGAGTAATTGTGACATAATAAAGTCAAGTCAAAGTTTACATTCACCCCATAAAGTGGTGAAAAAATAAATAAAATACAAAAGCGAACAACAAAAATAGTGCCATTGAACCTTTATGGCCCCAAAGAGTCCGAAATTGTTTCAAATATTACATCAATTTACACCTCAAACCCACAGGCCAATAACCAATGTCGATAGCGCGCCATACCACTAGGCCAACACGACAGCTAGTCATCAGCAGTGCACAGCCCGCCACAAATAAACTGCACATCAGTCTACTTGGAGCTCAACGCCCTTGCCCTCGCCCTCTCTCTCCCCTTTCATCATACCAACGGCCAGCGGATGGCCAAAAACATTATCTATCGCCTATCTTTCATCAGCCACTTTATACGCAATTTATTTTATGTATTCGTGCTCATATATGTATGTATATACCTACGTGTGTTAGTGGTATATATATGTATGCCCAGCGTACAGTGTAGTGTCGCCAATCGTCGATGTCATGAACGAAATAGCAGTAAAACTAATTGCATTACATCAATTTTTCTGTTAAAAGTCAATAACCATCAAAACGTTTCCGTAAAAGTTCAGCGCCATTTTATATTGCTCAACTGTGTGTGTGTGTGTGCGTGTGGTGTGCTGATGTGGGGATGCATGTGTCAGTGTGTGTTTGGAATTTGATGCGCGAGCTGTAATAAAAACAACAACAACATCAATTGGCAGCAATAGCATCATCGGTGAACAGCATTCCACTAAATTTTAACACAAACAAAAACAGCAAGCCACATGAACCTATGTATGTATGTGTTTTATATGAATAAAACTTTTTCAACTATTTCCCAACTATTTAGGCAGACTACGATTTGTTGTTATAAAAATTTAAATATTTTATCTCGATAAAATATATTTAACAAATAAAAATAATAAATATATAAATTTATTTAATCCCAAAGCTCACTCTGCTAACTCCGATCCGTAGATATTTCCTCATTTTTATTGCTTTTCAATCTCATTTTCCGCTGAAACATGCGCCACTATCTCTTCAGCCGATCATTTGCTATTATCATCAAAAATTTGTTCAATTAAGCAACCATCGCTCGTACATGCACCGCCCCTCGCCGCGCAACTCGCTCTAAATGGATTTAGTGGTGCTGATGACGTGTTCATGCATTCGCTGTCATCACTTATTGGCGCCAAATGGCAATTGCAAACTTTTCATACGCCCACCCTCCCCCTCCATGGACTACATATCCATGCAGCATAGCAGCACAGCAGCAGAGCAGCGAAGCGCAATCATTTTTCGACCCCATCCATAAATGAACGGAAATGAAATTGTTAATTGATTATAGCAGTGAGCTGCGAAAAGGGATTAAAAACATTAATAGCAACAACAACAACAACCATAAAAACAATAGCAACAAAAATAGTAAAAAATGGCTAAAAGGAGCCAAATTAGTGGGAGTATGCAGTGATGAATGCGGATATGTTCACGATTATAGTATATGTATGTATGGCTGTGTACTAGCATGTGAAACGATATTGCTCACATAAACATATCAGCGTAATGGCTTCCCATTAGTGTTTCCGAAAAGGACTATGCCAAAATGAATGAATTTTAGAAAAGCTCAAATCTTCTTGAAGGTCGATGGAAATAAAGAACTGGTAAAGGAATAATGAAAAAAGTAGTAGGTTCAATCGACGCCTTGATGCACTCTTTCATGACCTTCTAGACAGGTTACACGAGAAGATACGGAGTCAAGTGTAGCTGGTCGGCAGGTTGCTTGATTGAAAGAAGACATTGAGGAACTGAGAGTATGACCATGACATCTCAGAGAAGATAGTTCTACAGTACACACACAAATAACAGTTTTATCCGTAAACTATCCACGCTGCGCCACAATCTAGTGGCTTGTCTTAAGTTGGAAGTGTTCCAGGACCTCAAGTGCTCCTTCTTGGTCCACTGCTTTCAACATCTTTTGAAGGCGTTGGATAGACTGTGGCAGTGGGTGACGACAGCTTTGCTAGTGAAGTTACCTTGAGCCAACTCATCCTCCTTTTCATTGTCTTGTACAACCGAGTGACCTATGACAGCTGGCTTAGATTCTCATACGGATTTTCTGCCAGAGTTTCTTCGAAAATAGAGGACTGGTTCAGAAACATTCACACGGATAGCTGTGAGTGCTGCTTCATAATTTGTTTAGGTACTACTTGTCGGTTCTACGAGTATTATACGAAGTAGACATGTACGATGTACCTGTTCCAGAGTTTTAATAAGTCACTTCTTCTGTTATGTCGTCTACCATACTAGCATATAGAGGTCTTGTGATACTAGTGTTAGTGGCTTCAGAAAGGTCAAACTGCAAGCAAAAGTGCCTCAAGGTACATCCGCTTCGACCGGCTTGTTTAAAAAACTACACCGAAAGTCTCATCAACAACGCAAGGGAGCATGTGATATTGAGAAAAAGAACACAGTCGTTTGATATAGAGAGCGAGAACACAGTCACATGGGTCACACAATCACAAGGCGCCATTTCCGAAAGTAGACACCAGAAGACCTTCTATTTCTTCGGCACTACCAAAATATGTATTAAATCAGCGAAATACTGAGTATCTTACAGAGTTTATTTTTCAGTGGTATTCTTATATTAACGCATCAGAAGAATCCAAGGTCCTTGTTGCTTGAGCCCAATTAATATCCGTTTTATGTTACTGGGATTGCAAACTGGGATGCCGTGTGGGTGCTTTAGAAAGGTCTGGTTTCTAATCAGCTGTCCAAGTATTGAAAAATCATAATATAAATTTCTACCTATTTTTTCTTGCAGGGACAACCTGCAGACAATCGTATATGTTTCATCGAATTTAATATATGTATATTTAGTGTCTTGACTTTTAGTGACAAAATGGGTAATATATATTTTATTATAGTTGTTAATGTATAATTGAAATTTAATCGACGTTGCATTGCTGATTTGATGGTTGATGATTTTCAGCGAATATTTGCAATTTTAAACAAAATGTTTTTTATATGATCTAATAAAAAGTAGGAATGCAGCGCTCGTAAGGAGAGTTGATTTTCGAAATTTTGTGATGGTAAGTTCAGAATTACTTTTTTATGGCACATTGGCAATTTCACATCTAATTGAGGAAAATAAATTGCTTACTTATAGTGTCCCACGAAAAACGAGACTGTATTTTTTTTAATTCTTTTATTATTTAAATTGTCAACTCTGCTCGTTGCAAAAGCTCCAGATTTGTTTACTTTTGAGCAGCTAGGCTTTTTGTGGGACAGAATAGAGAATGTAGCTCTTATTATAATTAGTTACCTAACCTCACATACCTATTAGTTAGCATTTTAAAAATTTAAAAATCAACAAAAATTACTATGATTTCCAGGATTTTAAGATTTATTATTTTAATTTCATGTGGAAGTGTAAGTGTGTGTGTTGTAATTACATTTCATCAGTTCGGCCTGATTATGTTACCCAATGGCCACCGATTTGCATATTTAACAGCCTCCTGAGTAGCATTTGTTGTTGTTGTTATTGTAGTTGAGCACTAAAAGCTGACGGCAAGAATAAGCAATCGAATTAGGCCGTCAAATTGCAATGTCGGCACAGCAGCAATAAGGATGATATCAGCAGCAACACAGCAACATACAGGAGCATACACACACACACACACACACATTTACGAGTACATAGTCACATATTCAAGTGCAAGAAGTGTCTACTCGACGAGGTGTCGCTCGAGTTGTTAACTGCTTGTAAGCTGACAATTGTGCCACTGGCGAACCAACACATGACGAAACAACCCGATGCAGCTGAAGCTGAGGATCGGAAGGCAAAGGCGAGCAGCGGAGCAGAGGATGCTGTGTGATTATTAGATTTTGATGTCCGTCATGGGAGTTACTCACTAGCTTTTGCATTAGGCTGAAAGTTGATGGCCGCAAACTATGTTATGCACTTGCTATTGCTACGGCGGTATAACCGTTAAGAAAGCAGTTTGCGGCTGATGTTGCAAGTTGTTGAGGCTAATGATGATTTAGTTTGTGGCATGTAAGCAACTCGGAGGTTTCGGCAAATAAACTGCTGAGGCGTTGAAATGGCATTAGTGTGCGCAGAGGTGACAAGTAGATGAACACAAACGCATACAAACACACACTCCCGCCCAAAGAAATGACATATGATTCAATGGGTCGAAGATTTGCATAGGAGCAGCAAAAGCCTCCAAAATAACCTGTGCAACAACTGTTTTAATAACGGCCGTAAATGGCAAAACAGCATCTTGTGCCTGACATTTGCAAATGCACATACACATATACATATGTATATAAGTTCTTAGAGGCGATCAGTCCAACAGCTGGTGGCGAATTGATAGAACGGCGTCGGCGTCTGCATCGCTGATTGAGTGCGGTTACGTCATGCAATTGAGGTGACCGGCAATTGTCCCTTTGTATGGCTGTGAATGTAAAGGTTTGTGTGGAACTACATATATACATATTGAAGCGTCTTTTGGCATACATATTGAGGATACATTTGGCATAAGTTGAGTGACAAGTATCGTACTTCTCCTGCGGTTGACAGGCAATTAATTTGTATGTCCGATGTCTACCACACCTCTTCCTCTTAGCGCTCTTTCCTCCTTGTATGCTTCCATGTACTTCGTGAGTTGCTTTTGCTGTTTAGTTTGAAATTTAATTATCTTTTATTCCAATTCGCTGCAATTCATTTAATTTAATTATCGCTTGTCTCAAAATTCATTCCATTTGTCGCGGAGCTAACTTTTAATTTATGTTATTTAGTCTTTTATAGCCGTCAAATTTTAATGTCAAATTCAAGTTCACAGCAGAAGAATCTTAAATATAGTTTAATAGATATTTTCTGGAATTTTAGTTGGAGAGCTATTTATAACATTTTCGGTTATTTCACTATTATTTTTTGTTATTATTAAATTTATGTCTCTAATGGTTAATGCTAAGTTCAAGTTCACTTTGGCAGTACGTTCATTTGAATTTAATGTTTTTTTATTTTAAGTGAGATAGTTATTATTATTATGAGTATTTTATTGTTTTTTCTTTACTTAATGATATTTTATTATTAATAAATTTTCGCGGTTGCTTTACCCGAGAGGTAGAAATGAAGCTGCTATGAGGAGATTTATGGAAACGAACAGTGAGTAGATTTATGTATTTGGAAAAAATTTTAAGTCCATTCCCCTGCAGGGTAAATACTAGTTGTCAACTAAAACCCAACTAGTTTACAGTTTTACACCAACTAGTTCATCTTCATCCATTTTCAATTTAAGCAACTGGTATTTTTAACACTGCGATGTTCTACGAGCTGACAGTTGTCTTACCATACATCAGCTTCATGCTAGTTTTAGTTCATTTAGGCATGTTGAATTTCTACTTCACTAAAAAAAATCGAGAGTCGAACCAAGACCCTCACGCACCGCAGTGAACATCTCTAACCACTAGGCTATCGTTATGTTGTAGAGAGTAAGTAGAAATCTGCGCACTTCACCAAAAATTAAAAAAAAAAATTAAAAATAAAATTGCTTTTAGCGGGACTCCAGCCTGCAGCCTAACGCGCTACAGCAATAACTTCTAAACCATTCGGCTATCGTGACGATGTAATGATTAACGTTATTTTGCGTACTGCAATATAACAGAGCAGAGAATGGAATTCAGCCGCGGCGTGTCGATATAACAACAACAAACGCTGGTGGAAATTATTATTTCTACCTTTACTGGTTTACTTTTTTACAAATAACGAGCTGGTATGATTTAATCTTCAACATACTAGTATTTAACTAGTTGGTTTTTCCCTGCAAGGTATATTCAAGTAAAGCATCAACACACACAGCACAAATTGAAGCAAAAGTCTTGTCGAAAATTAAATGCTGTTTCTTAAATTTAAAACTCTGTACCAAGACCTGGCAAGCATACCAGCAGAACAAATCAATGGAAACCCTACAGATGAACTTCATTATTTAGAAGCTTCATAATAGGACAGTGATCGCTGGCATTGGGAGATCTCACACCTGTGAACAGGGGCACATCTCAACCATGATCGCGAATCCGACTTCTTGCTGAAACCATATTGGGTATAGTTTGGTGCATATCGGCAACCGCTACTGCCTACCTAGCGGCCTAGTGCTAAATGTCTGCCTCCCTTAACTTATCATGTCATTTTGTGTTCCCTAATACCCGATTTATTCAAAAATTGTGTATAAATAAATTTACTACAAACATATGTATACTGTAAGTTCTAACAGTTCTCAGATACAAAAAATTCTATTTGAATGTCATGCCATCGGTTATCTAGAACCTTGTGAGTCCCATGATGTAATCATCTTCACCATAATTTCCCTAAAAAAATTTATAATTTCGGTCTGAGCTTTAGTTTCTTTTTTGACTGATTGTCTCAGGAAGCTGTAACTGCTGACGAAGGGGACATAGCTTCCGATTAATCAGAATATAAAAAAAAACACGAAGAAATGTTGTCCATCAAACAGCCGAAGGTTTGACATTTTAAGGACGTAAAAGGATGAAATAAGTACTAGAGGTGCTATAGTCTGAAACGTATTTTTGTCAATCCTCAGAACTTTTTCTTTTTAATTTTTCTACTAAATATTGTATGAGCTCTTTTAGAAGCAGCGACCTTCTTCTTCATTGTCATTGACTCATAACAACTACGTCATTCTCTTTGTATGACTTTTCCTACATCAAAAATGTCCAACGAAGGACATATCGACAAAAAAACAAAAAAACAATTGCTAATAAGCAAATAGCGAACTGTCAAATTTGACAAATCATAACAGTAAATGGAACAAGAGAAGAGTTTGCCAGAGCAATAACAACAACAGCGTAAAGCAATTACACAAAGTATGATGCAGCGTTTTCAGACAAAATCGGCTGCGCTGAGAACCGCAAGAAGTATGTACTCGTATGTATGTATGTATGAGCATAAGTAACTAAGTCAGTAGTAATGGCAGTGAAAGTGCTGTCAAATTTGTGTAGCCAAGAAAAACGCAATATTTATGCAAAAGAAAAATGACTTGGCGTTAATTTTGAGTTGTGTTTAATAAATAAATTTCATGGCTGCTTGACGGCGAGTGCCACCGCAAGGGGTATTGCCACTGCTCGAGTCTCCCACATCAGTCAATGGTCAGGATAAACGCTTGTTTCCTGCGTGAGTTGTCAATTACAAGCGCGCTAGAAGAAGTTGTACAGAAACAAAAACAATAAAAAAATGCCTTAAAACCAATAACAAGTACTAAACTTCCGCATATGCCACACGCCATACGCCACATGCCACTCATGCCACATAACACGGCGCACAGCTCACCTCAGCTCAGCATGTGTTTCGAGCAAATTCAACTTTTCTTAGGTTTTTTCTACGTCTAAAGTGACGAGGAACTGAGCATTGACTGCGGTTGAATTGTTGGTGGCGAGTGTTCGGGCAAAATTGTCAGCGGAAAGTTACAGAAATCGATCACGCTTATTATGAGAAAATTTACTTTTTTATTTTTGTCTTGAAATTTTTCACTTTTGTTGTGAGTCTTGAAGCTGAGAATCCCGAAAACTTTAAATGCGATTAATGCAAATTTGCAATGCAATTTTCATTTCAAAATTCCTGTGTTAGCATAAAAAGTGTGCGTAGTTTTGGATTCTAGTTTTCAGAAATATATCTAAAACAAAAGAAAAGCTTAAATCAAAAACTTTAAACACTTGTGCTTTTTAAATTAATTTTTTCTCATAAATCCCAATGCATCTCAACAGATCTCTAGCACTACCGAATTTAATCAAATATCTCAAAAAAATTTAAGTATGATTTGGCATGTACACTTGTTCAGAAGTGTATATATGTATATGCATATACTCGTATGTATGTATGCACACAGACTACTGGGTAAGTCATATAGGTCTATAAAAGCTGTCGGAAACTTTTTGTTTGCGTGCTCAAGTTGGCAGTCAAGTATAAGTCAGTCAGAAAAATGATAAATGATGTTTCAATTAAATGCATGTAAATGAATTTTATAAGCGCAAATCAATATACATACATACATATGTATATATGTATGTATCAAAAACAACCATTCACCCGCCTTGGAACAGTAAATAAACATAAATAAGTAGTGTGGTAGAGCTTAATGAACATTAGGGTCTGATCAGTTCAAGTTAATATAAAAACTTAAATTTTAAAAAATATTTAAAATATTAAAGGAAATTAATATTTTGGTGTTGAAGCGATTTGTTATGCTTGAGATGACATTTTATTTAAATAAGAAAGATAATTTAAATAAAATCATAACATATATTCGGTTACCTAATTGGTTTCGTAATGTCGATGGAGCCTATTTTAAATAAAATTAATAAATTTAAAGTGGCTCCGTGTGTATGGTTTTGTTAGACTCGGCCTTGAACAATCTTTATACGAGGACTAAAGACCGAGAGGTAGTCTTGTTCGTGGACCTGAATTAGTATTTTTTGACCTTTGAGTAGAGCTCATACTATTACGATCATATCGAACAAGTAACATAAATTTCGAAAATATTTAAATTTTGTATATAAAATAAATATATAAGAAAATTATAAGAAATGAGATAAAAAATTAAATTTTTTTTTTTATTTCGATGGGGGAAGTCTCGCGTTAGCCTAATGAAACGCAGTCTCTTTTGTTGGGAAGCTGGGTAATTGCTTCCTTCAGAATGCCCAATTGCTGCTAGTACAGATACGAATTAAGAGTTTGGCTGTAGGAGAGCAGCTCATGGTGGATGATTTCTTACCAATCCCACCATTAATATTAGGTCAAGTAATCGATTCGTTCGGTTTTTTATTGCTTTTTCAAAATATGATAACTTTGTGTACATTTGTCCGATTTAAGTCAAATATGCGCCGTAAACTTGTTGCCAATGAGATACCAACTTCACTATACCCCTCTCATTGAAGGCGGCGTCACTATTGGCAAAAACCTCGGATAGCCAATTTTCAAAGGCCTCTCTTGAGGCCAACTTCTTACCATTAAGCGCGTTCGTCATGGACAGGAAAAGAAGGTGCCAGGTCCGGACTATAAGGTTGGTGCATTAGGACCTCCCACCCGAGCTCCTGGAGCTTCTGGCGCGTCACCAAAAACGTGTGGGGCCTGGCGTTGTCCTGATGAATGACAATTCGGCCTCTGTTGATCAAAGATGGCCTCTTCTGGATGAGTGCTGGCTTCAAGCGATCCAGTTTTTGGCAGTAGAGGCCCGAATTGAGCGTTTTACTAGTCCTAAAATATTAAATAGCTTTTATCTGTTCATTTATTTGTAATCGATGATTTTCTCTCAATTATATCTTAAAAAGTTAAAATACCTGAGAAATTGTAGTTATTTTCTCACCACCCTAAAGGCAATATTGTTGAAGGAAGTATCGCGAAGGCCACTTACAAAGTGTTTGTTTGGCAAGTACTTAAACTGTCATTCAAAAAGTTGATTGCCACTGTTCTACGTAATTTATATTGTGTTGTTGAATTATTGTTATTCATGCTATTTTTGATATAACCAATTACATACATACATACATTCATAGATGTTTATATATTTTATTTAATATACTCGTATATTTCCTCCAGCGTTCGTCATTTCCACCACCTTCCTCTATTAACTGCATACATTTGTATATTCTTGAAGCACTTTCGCACTTTCATTTCGTGGTCACAAGCAACTTTTCGCTGAAAGGACACTCCAAAAAGGACATTGAAAACGTACTTGAGTTTAAATTCAAACGCGTAGCCCACACAACTAGTCATTTCGGGGGGTACCTTAAATGCTTTTAGGTAATATAATGTGAATATGTAACGATTTCAATTTCCAGTGCTCATTGAATTTAGTTTCATATTGGTATGTGTGCATACATACATACATACATATGTAAAGGTGGCGTAAGCGTTTGCCTACTAATTAAATTATATGCGTGTAGCAAGTATAAGATAAGTCAATTTGAATTAACGCCGGTTAAATGTATATACATATGTACATATATTTACACAATCAGTACTAATCGCATGCATACATAGACACCGACATAAAGATGATATACATATGCATATCTAATGCTTAAGTGATGTACGTGTGCCGGTGTGCGCTACATATAAATATTTCAAATTGAAATTATTCATGTTGGACACCTCCGCCGGCGCCTGCGGTTTCATTTGAAATCTAAGCGCCTTGACCGTTGCCACATTTCTCAGAGAATTTCCCGAACACCTTTCCATTTTGATTTAATTTTGGTGTGCACATATATTATTTATGTATGTGTGCCGTGCGGGGTGTTTATTAATCACACTTGACTTCTACAATTCAATTCACACAGTATTTGGAAATTGGGCTTGTTTCGGGATTTGCTTTCAAAGTAACACCCGAAGGCTCGAAGGCCCGGCAGATTATTCGCTACTAATGTTTACACCAATGTTAATTAATTGAGTTAATGGGTTGAATATTCAGGTGCTAAGACGTGTGTTTGTGTGTGTGTGTGATAAAACATATATTCTAAATTTATTGATAAATAATACTTTTGCCAGAGACTTCGTCCATATGGAATTTGAGAATGGTTTTAGTATATTATTTATTATTATTATTCATTATTATTATTTATTTTATTTTAACAAAAGTTTTTTACATAATAACCGAGATAGAGTGCTCTGTTCCATTTCTCAGAAAAAAGTACCATTTCATTTAAATTGAACCAAAATACTAGCGAACTAGAAAATAACACTACAATGTAGAAACTTTGCACCCACTCCCAGCCTCATAGAGATGTGATTTTAGAAAATATGATATTTTTGAACAGATTAGTCTCTGGTCCCAGGCTAAAAGCAATTTATGTTCCCCACATTCGACCTATAAATATGATCTTTTTACTATCCACTTCCAGAGACAAAAAATGTTTCCAATGGTAAATTAGGCAAAAAGCTACCTCCCTATCAAATTTCACGAAAATTTGATTTATTCGAATATGCCGGTTTCCTTTCTTATTGGCTGACTACGTCACATACAGAACACAACTACCTAATTTTAGGTCTCAACGATCAGTGCCATCAGCCATTCAGAACAAAGCCTTTTAAAAATATGTAATAGAACTAAAGCAAGAAAAAGTGGCAAAGAGTGGAGTTATCGTTTACAAAGGCTTGAGTTTGTTTTAGTATCTCAGCGATCTTTGAAGTACTTTTCTTCCCAAAAAGTGCTTTCGAGAGCTAACATATTTTCATTTGAAGTCATTATTTTCACGTTCAAAGTGCAGAGGAAGAACAGCATCCTTGCTTCCTCCCACAGAATTAGCTTATAAATAAGTGAGCAAGCTCGTGTTCTTGTAGCAGTTGCAGATGAAATTTAGTTTTGAACAATTCATTCTTTGGGATTAAAGGTTAATGAAACTCCTCGACGTTCCGGTCAGAGTAATTTCTCAATAAATCTGAGGTAACCATAACTTCATACTCACCAAGAATTTCAACGAGATCGTCTAAAAGAAAGTCAGGCAGCGAACTGATTCGAAGGTTAACTCTTAATAGTGGTTACTTTATCACCATGAAATATATATATAATATGATGAACTAGTAGAAGTAGTCGTAAATTTCGTCTATCTAGGGACCAGCATTAATACCAACAACAATGTCAGCCTGGAAATCCAACGCAGAATCACTCTTGCCAACCGGTGCTACTTTGGACTGAGTAGACAATTGAAAAGTAAAGTCCTCTCTCAACGAACGAGAAACCAAACTCTACAAGTCTCTCATCGTGCCGGACCTACTATATAGCGCAGAAGCGTGAACGATGTCAACATGTGATGAGTCGGCTCTAAGAGTATTCGAGAGAAAAGTTTTGCGAACGGTCCTTTGAGCATTGGCAACGGCGAATACCGCAGACGATGGAGCGATGAGCTGTACGAGCTATACGAATGAAGAGACAACGGCTACGTTGGCTAGGTTATGTGATCCGGATGGATAAGAATACTCGAGCTCTGAAATTTTTCGATGCAGTATCCGCCGGTCGAAGCAGAGGAATAGGAAGACCTCCACTCTGTTGGAAAGACCAGGTAGAGAGGGACCTCTACTTGGTATCTCCAATTGGCACCAAGCAACGAGAAAAAGGAACTTATCTCGCGACTTTATAAATTCGGCTAAAATCGTGTAAGCGGTGTCTACTCCAGTAAAACAAACAAACAACAGTATTAATCTAACAAAACTTGCAAAACATAACTGGGATTTCTGTAGTTTGAAATGAGTGCTTACTTAATATATGATCCAAGGTTGAAAGGACACATTATCATAACATCTCCTACCCATACGAGCTCACTCCGTTCATTACCTCTTTACCTGATTGCTTGATTCGGCGCAATACAACCGCACTTCCGTGTCATTTCCGTAAATCAAAATTTGTAAACAGTAAATAAAGGGAAATAAAAAGCAAACAATAAACAAAGTTTGATTTTTACCACTTTCTTCAATACAACACAACAACAAAATTATTGCTGGAGAAATAAAAAAAAAAATAGTTGAAGAAAAAACTAAATCGGCCAACAACAACAACAATTCACAGAAAAAAAAACAACTCAAACAATTTACCTGCCGAAAGGAGTAAAAGAAGCAAAGCAACAATCAATGCTGGTCAATATTTGCTGACAGCAAACAAAAGCAAATAACAAAAGGATATGGAGGAAGGACGAAAATTGGCAGAAGGAGGCAGAGATGTACATATGCTGACCGCATGAAAATGAATGTACACGAACGCTCATCTGCACAGAAACTAAAACAGAAACAAAAACATTTGATGTCACTCATACACACACACACTCACGTAGATGCTAGTTTACCTTTTAATGGTTTTTTCTTTAGAAAAAAAAAATTGAAAAAAAAAACAAAAAAAGTCAAACAAAAAACATCAAACAACACAAATTGTATGCAAAAGTTGATTTAAAGCAAATAAAGCAAGCAAAGCAATAAGTGTGGGAAGAGCGATGGGAGACGCAAAGGTAAAGTGGGTGCAAAGAAGCGCTTATTCGCACACACCTTGACTTTAGTCAAACACAAAACGTACACAAACTGCTACATATACTCTAACACACAGATGGAGCTACATACAAAATAGGCATAAAAGTGTGCTGCCGTCGAACGAATGACTTTGCTTGTTCGCCTGCTTGCTTGCTGCCTAGTTTGCTTGATTGTTTGATTGTTTGGTTAGCCGGTTGACTGGTTGCTTGGTTAGTCGGCTCTGGTTGGCTGGTCGGTTAGTTGACTGATCGTTCGGTTTTGTGATTGTTCGCTGTAAGCAGCCGACCGCCAGGCTGGCAGCTTTGGTTAGCCGCTTGGTTATGTTTGATTTTCTACTTTGCAGCTTAGTAAATTAAGTTGCTGAAATACAAAAAGAAAAACAGAAAAAACAAGTTAGACACAAAATGCTATGTATATAGGCCATCCATCGCTGTTTGCTTGCTTCTGCCACAGAAGTCCTTTTGTTGCCGGAATTCACTTTCATTTTCGTTACTAACAGTTTTCACTTGCAATTTTTCTCATTTTTTTTTTTTTGTAATTGAAAAATATTTGACATTTTTGTGCTTTTGACCTCAAATTAATTCTGTATTATACTACTTTTTTTCGAGCTCCAGTTGTCTGAAGGCAAATGCTTGTCAGAGACTTTATAATTTAGTAAAAGAACTTATTTACCAGTTTCGAAGGAAAACACATTGAGCATGAGAACTCACTTCTAGAACGGTTTATTAGATTTATCAGTGAACGTTTTTGTTGGATCACGACTTGGATTAAAGACTAAGGGAGTGACCTTTACTTCTCGTCAACAGTCTAATTACATTTTATCATAATTTACATTTTTTTAGGTAGCTTGAATTGTATCCTCCAAATTTGCATGGCAGCCGCAATAGGCCAGGGTTCGAGTCTGGCATCTTTTAGTCGTAGAAACAGATAATGGAATTCAAGAAAATCTCCCTGTCTTCTGGAAAAGGGGGTGTGACTGGCAAGTTGAAATAATTATTGTAAAAACAAATCCTCGACAGAGCTCATGTTCCTGGAGGGTCTTATAGTTTATTTCATGCCACCTATGACCGCCTACTGTATTTAATGATACGCTTTTTATTTCATGTCTGAAATACACTCGGACGAAAAACTCCTTGACGAGGGGCGACCGAGAGGTGACCGCAATAAGAAACAATTTATTTAATTTTCTATTAGAAATCAGCAACCAAGGTTTAGACAGTATTCGAACCCAATACCTTCAGCATGCTAAAACACGCTGGTAACCACTTGGCTACGTATGTATGTATATGTATGACTGTGCCAACACATTGCACACATGTACGAGTATACATAACGGTAGCCCTCTCTTTCATGTTATACCTTTCCCCTTCGCTTGTTATCATTCAATTGTAATTTATATGACTTTAACACACATACATCCACACACTCCTTCACCTGCCCTACGCTCCTTACATGCCAAACAAATCGTTTGTCAGCTCCGATTTAATTATGCATTCTGACCTGTGCTTTAGCCTTGATTACGATATTCGTTTTTCTGCTTGTCGGTTCGCTTGTTGCCAATTTATTTTTTCTCTTCCATTTTTTCAAACTTTCATAGAATTGTTGTTGTTGCTGTTATCTCCGTAATGTTGATTGACATTTCTACAATCCCAACAAAGGCAACCCAATCATTACACCTTCTGCTTTGATTTCCTTCAGCGGAAACAAGCGATGTTTACGGTGTTTTGTTGTTGCTTATTTATTATTGTTTCATTGATTTTTGGCACGCGTTGCATACACTCAAATATTCAACCTTGTTGTTGTTGTGTGTATATTTGTTTGTTTGTATGTGCAGCGAACTGTTTGCCACTTAGTTGACGCAACATTCTGATTGCTTGTCAGTCGAGCAGACAGACGTCAGCAGCGGTAGCGACAGCGTCAGGTAGCAGCCGCAATAAATTCTCATTTAGTATTATTTGGATTGGCTGTAAATACATACATACATGCATACGAGTATGTACACATTTTTTTTATTTTTTTCCCAGAAATTGTATGCAAACATCCTTTTCGTAATTTTTGGTTCTGTACTTGCAGCATGTGTGTGTGTGTGCGTTTCTTTTTGTATTTATCAACAAACTGTTTGCAATAATCACTGCACATCCGTTGCAGAAGTAGCGGCGGACTACGCTAAATGTGTTGTTAAATTTTTCTGTTATTGTTATTGTTTTTGCTTTAGCTCTTACTTTGATCTGTTTTCATTGTATTTTTGTTGTCCTTTTGATGTTCACGTTTATTTTTTATTTGTTTATACATTTGTTTAATAGTATTTGTTTTATTGCAAGCACACACACTCTCATATAAACACAAACGCAGACATAAAACGAATGTTTGTGTACGTGTGTGTGTGTGTGTGTATTTGGTCCACTAAATAAATTTATTATTTGTTAGTAAATCACCAATTTGCCAATTTTGCTCATCAATTTGATGGCCACCGATATAGCTCAGGTGCGTTTGAGAGTGACGCAAACCTGGAAAGAGCTGAGCACTATATATCCACTATATACCCACTAGGAAAATTTGCAGAGGCTGAATTCTATTGAAAAATATTACAGAAAAAATATTAATATATAGACGAGAGTGATATATGTATGTAGATATATAAAAAAATGTTACATAGATTCCGTGCTAGTAGAAATGAAAGACTTTAGCCCCACCCAGTAGTGTATTTATTCGTGTTGATGTTTCAATTAGCTCGTCAATATGTATATTTCGAATAAGTTTTTGCCACCAAAATGAAAAAAATTATTATTTCCATATTATTCAACCAAATATGCGGCTTTGTTGGTGATTAAAATTAGATTTTTTTCAAGCTTCTGAAACCAAGTTGTTGCACCCTACAGATATTCTTGGAGTGTTTAAAACCACTTGCTCAATTAATGTTCATTTGCTGCTCTAAACTAGGATAAATTCTTGATAAAATAAGGACCAATTGTTAAATTTGGAAAATAATTGGGTATTATTATAAGACTGTTTGGAGAGTTACTAAAAGTTAGATTAATTTGAGAAGGTGACCTTACGTTGAACTGCTCGACTCTAGTGAGCGTCCAATAAAACCGCTAGTTTTCTTAGTTGTATCTCTATTTTGAAGAACGTTGTTAACCTTCGAAATAAAAGTTGAAGTTTTGGTCAATTGTCTATTGTTGATTGAACGTCATGCAGCTGTTTTAGCCAAGTGAGATTAACCTACGCCAACAGGCAATGCCTCGTTAATAGTTTTAAGAGCACCCTAGTGACTGGCTGCATAGCCATAGTAGGCCCTTTGTGCCATTTTTTTCTAGCGGACATCCTTCTGAGCCAGTTCTCCAACTATGAACGATATCATCGATGATCTAACTATAGTGAATCCTCGGCGTTCGAAGGTAAGACCTTAATGGAGGCTTGACTAACTACCTAAATATGCATTATTCTTCTATGAAGACTTGCTTCTATGCTGCTATAGCCTAATATAAACACTTAAAAATATGTCAAAATGATGACATTAACAGATATATGTATATATTTGGTTCCTTAAATGAGTTTAGTAAAATTTTTAGCTTATCTCTACCGAGTGTGTTATCATGACAAAGTTCGACATGCACTAACACATGCAAAAATTTGTTTATTTACTACTAACCAGTATACATGTGCGTGAGTGCAAAAATGTATTTGTCAGTAACCATTGTATATTTGCCTCTTGCGGGTGGTGCCCTTTACTTGCCCCACTTGTCATCTTCTCTCGCTTTTCGTTGATTAATTGCAAACACAAAAACAAACAAACAAAAAAAAATGTTGCTGCCTGGTTGAACTACTGACATATGGACTGGCTGGCGGAGTGGCTAGTTAGCTGCACATAAGCATATACATACATATACATGCATACAAACAAATTCCATGCCAAACCAACAAATACATATATCATAGGTATACCATATTTTATATGTATTTTTGTATGTATTCATTTAACTATTTCGCAAGCCATTCACTTTTATTCACAATTTGGAAGCTCTCCACAATTTATTGTTTCGTTGATTTGATTTTATTTTCATTGCTGCCATTTGTAGTTGACCAATAACAACAATAACAGCAATAACAGTCACATTAACAACTACTACCACATCGATATAGTTATGCAAACAGTACAAAGAGCAGCCACTATGCAAATAGATATATATGTATGTGTGTGTAGGTGCATCAGTCAAATTGTAATAACAACAAAAACCGCCATTTGACCATTTGACGCTTTTGACGCTTTTGTAATTTTGGCTTAAAGCATTTGTGCGAGTCAAGTAAACAAATCAGCGAACAAATAGCTAAATACGATTTGCATACACACACACACTCACACATGTTCACACATATTCACAAATACTCGTATATACTGAGTTAAGCAAAGCCCACACTTCAAACAAATAAACAAAGCTCAACTAGTCTTTTACATAGATTTTTGTTGTCGCACACTCGTACATATATACTCGTACATATGTAAATGTGCTAATCGCCAGTGATGTGAAAGCAAATAAAATTCTATTATGGTAATTTCATTTCGTTTTATTTCTGGCAAAATGGGCATAAATAGTTTATTTCATTTAACCAATTACCGAAATTACATATATTTTTAGCTCAAAGGCTTATGGGATACATACCATATGTAGGTTGTTCAAAATTGAAATTAGTGGTTGGCATTTAGCTCGAAAGTTAATTATTATTTTTTTGTCCATGGGTTTATATCAATAAAGAGCGGAGGATGTAGAATACGTTTCAATAACTACAGATGTCGCTGTGAATCAGAAGTAGGCATAACTCATCATTTTGATCCTACCTAGATGACCTTTTTTATCTGGACCCCTTGTTGCACTTCCCTCTTACGATTTAATGTTTGGAAAATATCCCCTAGTTACATATCAATACTGAAATAGACAAAAAATATGGAAGACTGAACAGATCAAAATGGCATAACTCAGCGGTTTACAACACCAACAAGATCGTTAGCAAAGGAAGACGGTTGTAAGTTGCAATAGCCGAGTGGTGCCATTCGGAAGTTCAGGGTTCGATTCGACCAACATCTAAAGTTATAGAATATTAAATTTTCTAATTGCGGTAGCCCCTCTGCAGGGACTGTTAACCCCTCCGAGTGTATTTTTGTCATGAAATCAAAGTTCCTCAAAAAACTTATTGGCCATTCAGAGGCGGCTTAGTATGAGCTCTAGGTCCTTCCGTTTGTTGGAAAAATATCAAAACGCATACCAAATGTAGAAAAAAGGAGATCGGCTTAAAATTGTTTCAGCGGTTACCAACCGCCAACTATATATACATATGTATATAAGCCTGCTATAGTCCTCTATAAAATAGGTCTTATTAGCTTCTTCTTTATTGGCGTTGGCAACGCTTACTCGATTACAGCCGAATCAATATAGGCGCGCAATTCCTCTCTTCTTTTGGCTTTCTGACGCCAGTTGGAAATACTAAGTGAGGCCAGGACACTCTCCACCCGATCCTTCCAACGAAGTGGAGGTGTTCCAAAGTTCGCAGTGTTACATGCAGGAGATATAGGGAGAGGCGTTATAGCACCATCTCTGCCTGGTTTAATCAATGACATAACTCAGGCTCCCAGGAGTTTCCCATTAGGGAATGGAAAGTAGTCTCAAAGAAAGCATCAATTTCATTAAAAGCTTGTCGTCCTGTATCGAACAGCTCACCTCAAAATAAATTGAAATACTCTGACTTGCATAGACATATCCTAGCCTTGTAGTTATTAAGATCCGTCTTTTAGGGTGAAAATTAAATAAAAAGTTAAATGGACAAAAGAGAATGCTGAGGGTCATAAGCTGACATCAGTTGATGTGGTCGTCGGATTATCAACAACACTCCTAGGGTTGTTGGTATACCACTAGTGCTGGCCTCCTACACGTCTGCTGCAAAAAATCTTTATACTAAGTTCTACTTAGACGGCGCTGGAGTGCTCCGGTAGTCTCATGTTCAAGTTGCGTGAGTGATCTGGCATCCAACCCTGATCTGTTGGTTTTAAACCGTTTGAAAAGATGGCTATTTGAATTTTCCCGGTCGTTTAATTTGCAATTTGTAAGGAGATTTTATTCGAGCGTGTCCCACTCCTCATTTCCTCTAATGCTGAGTAGCGAAACATTTGACTACGTTGCAGCTCACTGTCTTGTTGGTTTCTAAAAGTAATTTCCTCAAATACTTGCTTAGATACTTTGACGCCATAGACATTGATATATACAGTTTATATCCTGCGGATTGTCTTCAGCCGCCTGGAATTTTTTGGAACCTGAACTATTTTCCTGTAATAAACAATCACTGAAGGTGAATGGCTAAGATATAGTAAGCCTTATAGAAGTTATCTTATAAATACTTTAAAAATGTGATATTCCACTTTTGAATAGTACAGTATTCCGAGGGACATACTCTGCTGTTGTGCATGTAAAATACAATTGGAAGAACCCACGCCAAACTTTTTTGCATCTCATTCAATCAACAAAGTTGCAAACTAATTGCAAGAGATATTTTCTATGCGTAAAATGCAATTTCATTGCGCTGTCAGCGGAACCGGAACTCAGCGATGACAGGCAGACAGATAGACTGAAATAATACCGCAGCCAAAAGTTTTCGAAACCTCACGCCACCGCAGCCACCTGAGCGATGCTAAACGTCTGCGATGGCTCACCACAGCTTTGACGAATTTCGATACGTGTGTGTGTGTGTGTGTGTGTGGGGGCGTATGTTAAACTCAAGGTAGACAGTTCTAACCGAGTTGAATATGTAGATACACATACACATACTATAAAAGCTCATGTGCAGGTATGTGTATGTGTATGTGTGCTTGTATGCAAGTTGTGGTGATGGCGAATGTCAAGGATTGCATTATTTGATTTCCGCTGTTTGCATATGTAAGCAGTTGTCGACGATCAAGTAAGAGCAACACTTACGCATATTTAAGTTGCATACAAAGGATGCAAAAGGAAGAAAGGTAGGAGAAAAAAGAAGAAGAGGTGAAAGGGTGAGAATGAAAAGCTAAGCGCCACACACAGTCGCTAAATTAAAAGCAACTTGTCTTTGCGTGTGTATATGTGTAACTTTATGTGTATTTGTGTGAGTGTTTGTATGCGCGAGTACGAGTCCTGGTGAATGGTGAAAGTGCATAAACGATTTGCATTTAATGACATTTTACCGAATATAGCTGCCATTGGCAATTGCAAATGCGAAAAGCACACATCCCCTCCCCCACAGCCCACACATTCACACATCCACACACACAATGACACTCTGGGTCACTGACTGTGGCGGTGCCATTGAAAAACGCCTGTCTGCGCTTGCATAAATTAATGCCACACATTACTTATGTAAATATGAACTTTACAGTTACGGCTTTCTGAATGCATTCAAATTCACATTTTTTTTGTCGTTTATATTTGTTGTTGCTGACCTTTTGTGTGCAGTCACTATTTTGTAAGAAGAAAATATGCCAGTTTAACCGCTTGGGGGGAAGTTGGGAGTTGGGAGCTGTCGACACACACAAAGCATTTCGGTCTTAGTTCATTCTGGCCACACACATCGCACTTGTTTCCGGTAATCGCTGGCACATCTACGCGTATAACGGTGATGCGGTTAAGCATAGAACACTCACATACGACATTTCATTGGTCGGGCCATACCGTGGTGTGCCAATTCAATTCTCATTCATGTTATTCAATTCAATTGTTCGACTTCCTGCGGGAACCCGAAACAAAAGAAATGTTGGTTTGCGGTTGGTACAGTATACGAAGTGTGGTGAAAATGACAAGCAAAAAGAAAATTTTATTTTGTTTTCTTCACAATTTTTTCTATTAGCTAAAGATGAATAAAATTCCTGGGCTTAAACTCAGTCCAAAGCGTTAGCCAACACCTTAGAAAGTTAGTTTAATAAATAAAAAAATAATTTTCTAGTTGCGGTGACTTCTCGCCATGGAAAGGCATCTCCTTTTGAGCAGTTCATGGGTTTTTAACTGCTGAAAAGCATTCTTTGTAGATTGGATAACTTCAATTAAACCATTTGCATGAAATAGCAGCTCGGCTGAGGAAGGAACTTGAAGGTTTCAGTAGTAGTAGTACCCATATTAAAAACAGGATCATCCAATTTGCGAACTCTTGACGCCACTAGCTCTTCCAAAAACAAGTTGCTTTCCATTCAATATGTTTTAACGTCAATTGAAAAGTTCGTCTTCTTTAGTGCAAGGAACAAATCTATTTGAAGTGTATGAAGTGTATAACACATCATTTATATAAGATCACCAAAGTCTACTATTTATTATAAAATTTAAATGTTATTTGTTTCACAGTTAAGCTGACTATGCCTGTAAACATAGGGATATGCGTATGTTTATTTTCTGTATTTTGCCTGCCTGTGAGAACTGTTTTTTCCTTTTGTAGTTGTTGTTCACCACGGCACACCCACATATGTAGACTCGCACAAGTATTTTGTATACGCTTGAGTATGCCAGTAACTTTTTTGTCGCTGCTCTGCCTTGGCTATTCCTGAGCACCACGACCAAGCACTGCCTGTCACTGCCTACTGCCTTCGCCGCATCGCAGCTGCAAGTGCTGATGTTTAGTTTTTAGCCTTAGTTGCATGTTGCAAGAACTTCATCTTCTCGAAACATGAACAACGAAATATAGGCATGCGCGTGTGTACACTCGCTTCCTTACTCCTTTAATACAAGCATATGTGGAGCTTGTTGTACCAACAGCACACCACAGTTGCAACTATGCAACCATTTCAGCCATATGCTAACACATACATCTCCACACACACACACGCATACACAACACATACACATTATGTCGGTTGCGGTTGAGTTGATCTAAGCGGATACCGGAAACCCATAATTATGCAATTTCTTGTCAACATGTTAGCCAGTCAGTCAGTTGGGCAGTCAACCGAGTTAGAGTGCTGGGAAAAACGGAGTTGGAGCCCGGACCAAAGTTCCAGAGACTACAATACAAGCGTAAAGGCAGAGTGACCAATGGCAGCTAAAAGACAGTGTGAGTTTGTAAACTTTAGTTTTGTATTAAACTATAAACTCACTGCATATGTGTGTGTGCGGCGTGGTGTGTAAATAATAATAAAACAAAAATGGTGTTCATAATTTCATTCTCTTAGTTCATCAGTTGTTTGCAAAATTGCATTCAACGTTGGAAGTCTCTACGAAGCACCGGGCAGAAATTACTACGAATAAGTAAATAAATATTTTCTCCACAATCATTAACCTGCAGTGAATATTTAAAGTGGTATGGCAGTACACTAGTTGTGAACTGGTTTTTATCAGAAAATATCACTGTTAATGACAATAACAACATTTACAACCATCAGACCAATAGCATATTTCGTTCTGTTTTAATTTTATTTATACTCTATAGCGATCCGCTTTTGGAGTAAATTATCATATACCCAGGAAATTGTAGTGGTAAGAGCTTTTTACAGTCTGATCGGGCATACGAATTTCTTTTTTCAGGCAATATTTTTTGTATTTCTGAAGTTATAATGCTACATACGCAAATAAAATAGAATTTGACTAGCAAAAAGGACAGCCCATTCTTTGATGTAGTTGATATCTCCGCTTGAAATTTGATTTAAAATGAAAAATGTAGTATTCTTGTTCTCAACTAATAGAATGTACAGGTACTACTTGGTTTTTCAAAAACGTTTGTTCGCCTCATTAATATTCTACTAGTATTAGATATCCTTAAATAAAATTCATTAATTTCTTGACTTTTGTAACATACGCTATAATCACTTTTACTACTGCTTTTTCTGTGGCCACTAACAAACTATGCTTTAAGGAACCGCTGCCCAACCTGAAATCGTGCTCATTCTTCTTCTTTGTGAGATTATATTGGCTATATTCATTTCAAAGGTACTGTCATTTCGAGTCATTTGTTTTAGCGTGAACAATAATTTGTTTTTTTTTGTTTTGTTGTAAAAGTGCCACCGAAAGCCATCGTATTTTACTGGACGTTTGTGGTGACCATGCTTTAGCCGAACGAACGTGCCAGAAGTGGTTTGCACGGTTTAAAAGTGGCAATTTCGACTTAGACGACGGAGAACGACCCGGACAGCCAAAAAATTTTCAAGACGAAGAATTGGAGACATTGCTCGACGCAGATACATGCCAGACGCAAGAAGAACTTGCAAAAGTATTAGGAGTTAATCAAACAACCGTTTCCAGATGATTAAAATCATTAGAATTCATCCAGAAGCTTGGAAATTGGGTGCCTTATGAATAAAAGCCAAGAGACGCCGAACGTCGATTCTACATGCCGGAAATGTTGCTTCAACGCCACCAAAAGAAGTAATTTTTGCATCGGATTGTCACTGGCGATGAAAAATGGATTCATTATGATACCCAAAGCGCAACAGATCGTATGTGAAGCCTTGCCAAGCATCGACATCCACGGCAAAGCCGAATATCCATGGTGCCAAGGTTATGCTATGTATTTGGTGGGACTACAAGGGAGTGCTCTATTATGAGCTATTGAAATCGGGTCAGACGATCAATGAGGACCTCTACCGAAAACGATTGATTCGTTTGAAAAAGGCCATCGCGAAAAACGACCAGAATATGCGACCAGACACGAATAAATAATTTTTCATCATGACAACGCTCGGGCACATGTTGCAAGGCCAGTTAAAAACTATTTGGAAAACTGTGGGTGGGAAGTTCTACCTCATCCGCCTTACTTATAGCCCAGACATAGCACCTTCCGATTACCACTTGTTCAGATCAATGCAGAATGACTTCACCGGTGTACACTTCACTTCAGAACAGGGTATCAGAAATTGGCTCGATTCTTTCTTGAGCTCCAAGCCGGAGAAGTTCTTTGGGGATGGGATCCACAAACTCCCAGAAAGATGGGCAAACATCGTAGCTTCCGATGGGCAATACTTCGAACATTAAATGTATAACAATTTTTTCACAATAAAGTCTTAATTTTCGAAAAAAAACCGCACGAATTAATGCATACACCCAATATTATCTGCAGTTAGTGCTCTGAGCGTGCTTCCAGTCCATTACGCTAAGATTGTTCGCGTGCATATTTAAAAAATTTATTCTAAGGCATAATCTTCATTGGCGTCTTTAAAAAACGACTCCTCAGTCTTAACAATTTTATATAAATACATATGTATATCTTTGAAAGTATTCTTATCGCTCACAATATATTAATCCACTTCTCCGAGTTTCCTATGAGCTTACACTATGTCATTATCCCGGCCGTCTATCTGGTGTGATTTTTTGTCTCCATCAGTTTCTCTGTTTTCTGAGTGTCTCGCTTCTTTCTTCTCTGAAGCCAAAAGTTCGATGGAAATGGTTTTACTTACCACTGCTCCAACTTCGCCTGATATGATGCCTTGAGAGTGTGTTAACCTTAAAATCATTATGCGATACTGTTAGTCAGTCTCTTCGGTCAGCTGGTTCTCTTAAATGATTTCGCTCATGGCTCTGTTCCGTAGAGTATGGTATTGAGGCTGTCAACAGGAAATTCATATTCTTTTCAGGGGCGGTCCTCCGATTTTGAATATTAGGTTGCTAAGCTGGACAGTTTCTCCGCAAGATATTGAGTTCACTGTCCAAACCTTCAGCCAAGTGGTTAATAACTTTCATTGTTATCGGAATATCGGAGTAAGTGGAATTATCTAGATATTTTAAGGTTACCTGAAGTAATATCTCGGTTTTTTCTACAACGATTTATAGAAACGAAACGATGTTTCCAATGAGCATAATTTGTATAGCGACCGTTGGGCATTTCAGAGTTCAGGACGGAGAATCGAGCCCTGCGCTGTCCCTGACAAAACTTTGAATCAAAGGAACATACGTGGCAATCACAATTGGTTTGTTTGTTCAAGGCATCTTTTATGTCCTTCCATTGGACAATCTTGATGACATTTCGGACGCAAGGTGTAGCAGCACGAACAGAAAGCTTCAATTTATAGTTTCACCATTGACTTCTTTACTTTACGCTTACTTCAACGTGTCCAAGGAAATACGAGCAGAATTTTCCTTTAATCTTGCCATCTTAGCGTTACGTAACCGCTTAACGCTTAGCTCTCGAACTGCTTCAACTAAACGCTAACATTGTAATTATGAGAAAAATCAATTCATTTACTTTCTATACACTTACCTACCAGCCTCGCGTGCAGCGTTAGGTGTTTAGTCAGTGATTGGCAGGTCGAGCTATAAAGTTATATAAATACCTGCTTGTAAGTATGTAAGGCTTAAGACAGCGCCAGAACAATGCAAGTATTAAGCTACAAAAACAACGAGTAGAAAATTGCAATTATTACAAGCCGAAGAAGAAGTAGAAGAAGAAGCAGCAGAAAAAAGATGAAGAAGCTACTAAAATGCGCTGAAGGATCTCTGTGGTAGGTTTTACCAACAACAGGTGCAGTTATACTTAATTGCATTCAATTGAGAAGTTATTAATTAAGAATATTACAAGAGCTAACTTTATCCACCTTTAGAGTGAACTACAGATTGTACTTACGCTTATTGTTGTTATAGTTGTTGCTGCATGCAGTTTAAATACCATATAGCAGAGTAATAACTGGTAATTATTGGTTAATCGAAGCTTAAGTGAGTAAAGGAAAGTTAAACTTTCAATAGGCGATGCGGTCATTCGAAGCTGGGAAATGCGATTAAATAAGAAGGATTAAATAAATTTGTAAGGAGTTACGAGAAAATAATGAAACAAAAAATAAAATTCAAACAAAAATATGATATGAGTGGAATTCTTTGAAAATTTACTAATTAGTATTTGTATTATACTCGTATGAGAGACCCGCGCCTATCAAGTATGCGGATTTTATTTGTGGAAAGTAAATGCCTTTAAAATAAACTGATATTGTTGAAATTCTTTTAATCTGTCATATAAGAAGAATAATCTTACCACCAGCAACAACAAAACCGCCAACTCATTATAATCGTGAGGCAATCAACACTCATTCGCCTCGTCACTCTTCGCCCGCCACTCACCCCTCACCACTCACCACTCATCACACGCTGCACGCTGACAGAACATGTCATAAACGCAATTTTAGGCACTTGTAAAATGCAATAAAAATTTTGTGGCTCATCGTTGAGCCAACGACGCCAGTAGCAGGAGCTGCAACAGTGGCAACAATAGGAGAGCAGCAACAACTATTAATGCGAAGGCGTGTAATATGGTGTGGCAGGGGTTTTCGCAATAATTTCACATTTGGCGCCATTGCGAAATGTTGCCTTGCTGTGTTGTTGAAACTTGTATTGCCAACAATAACAATAAAAAACAACTCGCAAGTCACTGATTAAAGAAAGCTGTAAAATGGCGTTGCTGAGGAAATTATAAGATTATTGTGTGGCAAAGTGTTGAGCCAAGCGCTGGATTGGATAATCAGCACACATAAGGAGTTGTGCATATAAATATAAAACGATGTAGGAATAAAGCTATCAGATGTGTTTATTTGATTTAACAAAGATTAATTTTTTGTTTATTTATTTTGTCCGCGAAAACTGCATTTACTCCTATATTAACACAGCATAGTAATATTAAGATAATTTAATAATAATATAAAATATGCTTACACTTACACCAATACTGTCCCACGAAAAACGATACTGTGGTTTTAACTCTTCGTTTCTGTACTGAAAATAATTTCACTCAACACGTGACGAAATATCTTCGAAAAATTACTATAAAAATTACTACTTAAACTATAAAAGGTAAAAACAGACTTTTTGCTACACTTTTCACACTGAAACCGTTAGGCGTTAGATATGTACCGTTGTTAGAGCCTGGAAGAGTCGTGATCTTTAGAAGTAGTCCTGCGTAGTTTGTACGATTCCGCTTATGTAGGACTCTAATTTTAAGTAAAATAAATTTAGCTTTTCTTTAGAAAACAATCGACTGGGACCGTAGCAAACGAAAAAAGGTCATCTGCTCTGCTCTCAGCTAGCTCTTAATTATTAGCAACCGTTGCGGCTACGCATAGCAAATCATTTCATTTCGTACTATTGCATCCACTCGTATGTATATGGGAAACTATTTTGAATGTAAGAAACATTTTTGAAAAGAAAGAAATATTGAGGAATTTTATATAGAAGTGAGCCAGCTAATTGAAACCAGTGTGATTTTAAGAATGAAGTATGAAAATGTAGGAAGCGAAGATCCAAACGAAAGCGACAAAGAAAAAATATGAATGCTGTAGAAGTAAAGAAGAGCTATATTCGGCCATGTCGAAGACCTTAGATCTTTCATGACCATATAAAATTTATGGTAATTCATTTTAGGATTAAATATTAATTCTCATATTTAAAAAAATTGGTTGGAGAGCGATGTACGACAAAGTTTTCCGACTTCGATGATTTTCGGTAACAATCTTTATTTATTTAACTCTACACTCTTTAACGATTTTTTGACTTACTTTTGACAAAAGCCTCATTTATGAAAAAATCGATGTATTGGAACTATATGTTTCAGTCGTCTGATTTCGTTAATTTTGGGTACAAAATTTCTCTTTCCTAGATGCTTTTTTTTTGCAAATTTATGACCCAAAATCACAAATCGGAAAAATCAGTCGTTTCTATGCCTGGTGTTCCGATGGTAGTGGCCTCCAATAAATGATCGTTTAAATGTTCCAGGACATCTGTGCAGTAAATTTGGTTGAAATATTTCGAAAACTGGGGGACATGTTTGCGTACAAACAGACGAAGAGACAGACATGCCTAATCAACTCAAGGCGTCATTCTAACCTGATCGGTATAAACTTTTATGGGTCTATCCCTGCTCATTCTGGAAATCACATATTTCGGACCAAAGTTAATCTATTGTACCATTAAAGTACATGATAGCTACGAATATGATAAGTCGTAATTGGGCTTCAGAGTGGTAATTGTGAATACTGGCGCTGGCATCCCGGGACTGTTCTTCCTGGGATATTAGAAGTCCATAGTGCCGGTCATAAATTCTTTCACAGAATTTGTTCAATTAACAAAATTATATGACAGTTGTTAAATATTTTACCATTTTTTAATTATTCTTTTTTCCAATTTTTACATAAAATAGTACATTAAGTGGGTAAATAGTCTATTTTGAAGGAAATTTAATTCAAAAATATATAACAGTTTCTCAACCATTTTGGAGCAAATAATTTAAAATGTGTTATTTTAGATATTTTATTTAAAATTTTAACATTTTATACTAAAGTACACAAAAGTCATAAATTTCAGGAAAACTTTTATCTGTCTAGAGTGAAAGACAAATCATGGCATATGCCAAATATCACAAACATATTTACGTCTCGATTGCTTCAATTGGTTACCTTGCCTATACGTAAATCTACTCAAATACATATATACCTACATACTCGTATGCGTTAACACACAATCAGCCAACTTAGCTACAAGAGCTACAACATCAACACGAAAGCCAATTTTGTCCAATTGAATGCCCGACTGCATGCCAATTCACCAATTTAGAGTTTAATAATGCCAATACGAAAATGAATCAACTGTGAGCTTGAATTGAAAATTGCATACTTTTGCAGTAATAAAACTTTATTGAATTGTGTAGATTTAAAAATTATTACCAACCAAGCGGAAGGAACTCTCATGCCATAAAGAAATAAAAATTTATACATACAAACATACTTGGATGTGAATAAAGGAACAAAACCGTAGTAAATGCATATTCATTCAACACAAATGTACATTAAAGCTGGCCAAATGTGGCAAGGTGTCTAGAAAAGAGTGTGGGCAGTGGAATGAAAATATATTTACACACATACGTGTATACATACAAACATGTGAGTCTCATGTATGAATGCAGGTATTCGGTGAGCCTTGCTTGTGGGCAAATGCCTGTGGAGCGGTTGCACATACACTTATTTACCTATAAAAACACATGCACATGCGAATATAGGTATATACGAGTACATGTATGTGTACGAGTATGTGAATGTCTAAACGTGTTGCCTTGCGTACTTTTCCTGCTGATTGCGTAATAATGGAAAGATTGGAATTTTTTAGCAAACAAAACATTTTCATTATTGCGGGTGTATGCTTATGACTTTACATGTATGTATGTGTGTGTGTACACGTGTGTGCAACTGAGCAATTGAACTCGGTTTGAACGATTCAAAATGTTTGATAATGTGAATTGTAGTGTGTTGAGGATGAGAGGAGGACAACGCAATGAGGCAGTGGAAAGTGAATTTTAAGGGTTCAAAGGCATTTTTGTTGTTGATAAATAAACGTAAATGCTTAAAACATATATAAATATATGTGGAGCAATCTAAGTCTCCACATGCATTCGTACATACACGTATGTCTCGTATAAGCAGCCAGACGAGAAGTTAGACACGCGTTCGTTCAATACTTTCACTTTTTGCAACCCGCCGATTTTGTTTGTTTTTGTTTCTTTTTTTTAAGTCTCTTTGTAAGTATTGTTCGACTGCTCGTGCAATTGTTTTATGGGTGTGGCTTTTAAAGCCTTGGCACAGCGAACTTTGATTTCGCACAGCAAACTCTGTAGAATTTGCAATATAAATTTCAAAAAAAAAGAAAAAAAATACTACGAAAAGCGCACAATAATATCTCGATATCGCGCTACTCTAACGCGAAAAAAATCGAAATTCTACTGCTGTGCGCTTTTTGCGTATTTATTTACGCATTTGCGTTACTCATATGCCAGCGATCACGCGTATAGGCAGCTAAAGCTTTTTGGCAGCGTGTGCACCCTTCATTGTGGAAGTTATTTGTTTATTTTTATTTATTTCTTTTTGATTTTTTTTAAATTTTTTATTGTGTGTAAGGTTTTTTGTGTTTGAAGTGCAAAAGTGTTGCCGGTAATTCTATGCAAGCGCGTATTGAGCACGTGCAGGCATTCAAGCATCCAGACGGTCGAGCAGGCGGGCAGGCTCCACGCGCCATCAGTCGATTGCTGTGCCCTTCGTGCGGGGTAATCGAGTGTGAAAATGCAATGCAATCTGTTGAGAAGCTATTTGCCTCTGCATTTACTTTCCTCAGTTTTTTTATTCTATTTTATTTTATTATTTATTGAAAAACGGGATCTATGTAAAATATAATATATCGAAAGGGAATAAAATTGAAAATGGGCTATAGAAAAAAAGTGTATTTAATATATGGGCAGATATTTAAGGAATCTATTGCATAAAATTTATTATTTTATTATTAAAAAAAAAACTTAAAAATCAATTACGTTTGCATTATGTGGGAGAAAATTCGATCCACTTTGCTGCCACCCAAATCTGCTTGAAAACAAAAAGAAATAATATATCTCTCTATTCTTCCTCTTTACTAATAAACCGCTAAGCGATTACAGAGGAATTAATTGACATATTCTAATTAATTTCTTTTCTTTGCTGTTTTGCATCTATTGGAAACACAAGTACATCCAGAGCGTACTCCACCTAGTCTTTCCAACGGAGTGGAGTCCTCCTCTTCCCCTGTGTCCACCGACGAGTACTGCATCGAAAACTTTAAAAGGTAGGGTATTCTTATCCATCCGGATCTCCTGACCTATTATACCCATGATGAGCGACTTACAGATTTTGGTGTTTGTTCGTCTAGAGAGGATTTTGTATTATCTGCAAATTCAAAGTTAATACGATCAATGGTGAAATGGGAGTCAGCTCGGGTATGTGATAATTATGTTTGATGACAGGAGCTATTTCGTTCACTACTAGACCCATCGTTATCTGGTCTGGAGAAAGCAGAACTCACAGCGCGATTTTTGAGACCTATGACTGTAACTAGATTGTACCTTCTCTATTCAGCTCGTTGGCTCATATTATTTTCTTGATAAATTAAGGAAGTCCGACGATGAGGAATTAATTTGTCTGAAACCTCGTTGGTATTGAAAGTCTCGGCGAGGGACTTTGGTGGACTTATGTTTTTTCCCATAATACGCTTCATTGGACATTATATGTAATATTGAAGAGGCTTATCTCACGGTAGTTGGCGCACACTGTGAGATTGACGTGCATGTTATCATCCGACCATATTTTGCAAAGTAGCTGGTGCTGAGATCTGATCATCTTCGAAATAGCTGTCACTTCTAACATTTTTCTTTGTTGTATAACAAAATATTAAATTCATATAATCAAAAAGGTTAAAAATTAATAGTGCAGGGTCACACAAATTAGTGACGATCTTCGAAAGAAAGAAATGACTGGCACGCTGTTATTGAATCGGCTCTAAATGCCTCAGAGAGAACCAGATTATCACTTTTGTGTTCTTTTCAAATTTCATGTGGAAGATAGTTTCCTCCAAAATATCGAAATTATAGATTTTTTCAAAATAAAAACGCAGATGTGGCTCCACTTGGTTTTAGGGTTTTTTTTCTAGTATACATTTATTTGAAATAATAGGCGAATTAAGAAGCAGCAGCTTTCTGACACGCCCATTTATATGCAAAACAAATGTGACCAAAACGATCCACCAGGGGCTAAAGGTGATATTAATGAACCTGCTGAGGTCGTCAAGTGTACATTACACAACGAGTAACCATTTTTAGAATGACGTACATATACATTATAGGCACACACACACATGTATACATACATTTTGATGGAATAACATCAACAACATGCCCCTTCTCTACTACACTAATTTAACGGGATAATTGTAGTTGTGTGGCAAGCAAAGCCATTTTTGAGGGCGGTTGGAACTTATTAGCCTTGGCTGCTGCGTTACGCATCGTTATGCACAGCAACAATGACAACAAAAACAATACGGTAATGAAATGATATTAAAATCATTTGTTCTTTCGTGGTAGACAAACGCACAACGCCCCCTCTGCGCTCGACTCTTGACGTCAGTCTTGCTTGGCAGCGTTATGTCATAACGTTTGCCATGGCGCAATGCTTTAATGCTCGAACGCGAGCGCGAACACTGTTATTTAATGACTTAATTTTGCATTTATTCAAGTGAAAAATTAAAATGAATTTTTTTCTCCTTCAACAATTTTTCTTTCTTTTGTTTTTTTGCATTTTAATGCGCATTCAAGTTCACCGGTTAGTGGCGCCACTAAATATGTGGGGAAGTTGATTTTTATAACATTACTTCAAGTTAATGCCACAACGCAATGGCCGAGGTGAATTATTATTATTGTCATTGGTGTTTGGGTGGGATGTTGTGCTATCTTCAGTTCTTAGATTTCCACAGATGAACAGCTTTCAACTACATTCGTATGCATGTATAATAAATGATTGAATGTAGTTTGTTTTTTAGAAAGACTCCATCATCTTGGGTATCTTTTCTATACTTTTGTTTTGGAAAATGATTTTTTTAATTTACTTTTTATGCTTCAGACTAAAATTTTTCCCGATATTTAAATGCTAACAAGTGTAGGATTAGCTAGAGATTATTACAATTTCAATTTTCAACAATTCCAAAAATGTATACATATGTATATATGCAGTTAACCACAGAAGCATAAATTGCACAACTTTTCTAATTTCGTCCAGCACTCCCGTCGCCTCCCACCTCTTGCATGACGAATAGTAAAATTGTTGTTGTGTTGCGCTCTTAATGCCATTTCCGTTAGCATCAGCTCATCCGTGGCCACAATTAGCGTACCTTGTTGAATAGAAGAAAATTTTCCGGCGATTAATTTTTATAGATATGAATAAAAGATACAAACACCCTCTGATGTAGCCAACATATCCTGTAGAAAAGCATAATCCACTTATGTTGGCGTGTAGGAAAGTATTACATTCGGAATTAGCAGCGTTGCATTTTTCCCTCTCTTTCGGTTGTAAGTAACTTTGCATGGAAAAAATTTCAATCACTAAAGAGGCTACAAGCTTGTTCGAAAAAAGGATATAATTTAATAATAATAATTTTTTGTCCATTCAAGGCCACTTTCCTCTAAAAAATTTTCAAAGTTTTTTCCTGTAATTTGCTAGAAAATAATCTTAGAAATAATATAGAGCTAGTGCCGAAGGTCCGCAAGGCCATGAAGTAAGTTTAAAAGAGACGAGAGCGTTTTTTCAACTGGGTGACACTCTTATTTGGAACCTATCAAACTTAACAACATGCACTAGATTAAATTTTACTCCTAAAATGTCTCTTTATGGTCGGTACCACAACCGAAAATATTCATTATTATTTATTAGATTTATTAAATTTAACTTATTAAAATTAAAGAAAGGGTAAAAAAAAAATTAAAATGTATGAAAATATTTCATTTTAGTTCCGGCCATAGAAAATGTGATACAGAATAAGAAATTTGTTTTGATTTTTGCTTTCAGATCATTCGCTTTACAATTATCGTGTCACTCACCAACAAAAGGGACGTGTTTTAGCAGTAATTTTAAGAGCCGCCATTTCAAAAAAAAAAAAATTAATTTAATATTTTTATACGTCTACTTATCTACAAAAACTTTGATTAATAAATTATTTTGTTTTAATTAAATAAAATTTGTGAAGACAAAATTAGCTTCTCAAGGCTTTATCGCTGTCGAGCATATATAATTTTTTAATTAAACTGATTCAATTTGGTAAAATACCATGTTATTTCATTCTCCAAACGATTTTATCATTTATTTAAATTGATTTGTTTAATTAAAAATATTTTAATGAAAAATCAGTAAAATATTTATTTCTCAACATTTTTTCCTACTGGGTAGCTATGTGTGTCAGCTAGCTGAGCACAGTTCGCGCTAAAATTTACCTCACAGCGCGCAATTTTTAATGCAACACATTTGCCAGAGTTTCACCTTTTTATTATTGCATAATTTCAAGCGTTTTCACTTTTGTTTCTCTTGCAAGTGTGCGTGGATGTATGTATGGGTGTACGTTTGTAGCAGCAGAGAGCGAGTAACTCAGCGTTGGCGCTGAAGTGAAAAGTTATTTTATGCACACACATAAATACACACACCTGCAAGCAGGCACCCACACATACATACATACATACATACAACGACGGTGCCGTAGACCCCACAGTTTATGCTTAATCACTGCGGTGGTGGCGGTGTTGTAGATGAGTTGCTGGGAAATTAAAACAAAAATATATAAATTTAAAAATATTCCACACAATTTGCCAGAGTGTGAGTGAGAACAGACAATAAAGCGTGAGTGAGTGGGGGCTGAATTGAAAATTATACTTTGAAATTTCGACGTTAGCGTTTAATAAACTCCGCAGACTCTATAAGATGGATGCATTGCGATATTCGACAAATGAAATTTAGCTACATACACATACCTGCGCACACACAAACAAACAAATATACATACGGCAAGCAAAGTTGGCTGGGGCTGAATATGTCAGTGGATATGCTTCAAAAGCTTTGCGCTAGAAACCAATGAGCGTGTATACCTACTTGTGTGTAAGATTGTGCGAGTATTTGCTTGTGGGGTGCGCGTCTACAAGCTGTGGGTAATAAACGAAGAACAAAGGCGAAAAATGCAAATGTGTTGGTGTGCAAATTATGGTTTAACACCTCATTGAACTTTTTCGACTGCGAAGTTTGAAGCTCAACGCACTCACGTTCAGGATAAAAACCCAATGCTGGCTCACCACTACAGTGGAAGTATTTCCCACCAAAAGCGACTAATTTATACCAAAAGCTATATGTATTCATGTATACTCATACATATCGTATATACCTACAACTGTGTGTATCGATGTGTATTGACATTGTCTTTCATTTCAAAGCAGTTTAAAATTTGAATTTCATATTCAAATTGGCACTCGAGAGAACTTTCCATACTCACGACGCACACACAAAAGCGTCTTATGAGCGTGCGTTGGGTATACTCTTGTGGTTTCGCCTGCGTCTGTGTGTCACTATCTCCCGCGTCTTATTTGGTTGAGTTGCGGTACACAATGCGTCTCTACAAAGTGGATTATGGCCAAGTGGGTATTTATTAAACGAAAATATGCATAATGTTAATTATTGTATAATAAAGCCACAGATACGACGTATTTAGCGGTGAAGTGCGTTTAGTTAAGCAAATGATCCGCGACGCCAAGTTCACTTTGACTTTGAAATTTTCCGTTTAAAGTCAATTGGTAAGAAATTTAATATTTTAATGGAGACGTACTACAAAGTGTGGGTTAGTATTATTTTTTATGAGAAATTAATTTTATTAAAAAATTAAAACATAATGCACATATCAGAGATGGGCAGCGGTGGCTGTTTTAGGCACTACATATGTATGAAATGGTTTGTATATCTGACTCTCTGATCAGTTTCATCCCCGGCTCCTTCAGCGGTTTGCGATTCAACTTTAATATATTTCAACATTCTTTCCCATTCGCTTAGGCAGCACCGTTTTGCTGAAATTCGAAGGATTCGATTTTCACAGGCTTATCTTGAGGTCAATTCTTCACTAGCCAAATCATTCACCATAGACCGGAACGGATGGTAATCCCTTGATGCGAAGTCGGGACTATAAGGTGAATGCAAAAGAACTTCTCATGTGGCACCCATACCTCGAGCTCCTTTGCGCTTCAAGCCATTTTTAAGTGGTTCCCTACTGTCTTCTTATATAATGTTTTGATCCTGGGCAATTGAAACAGGGAATTTTAACTCCGCCATTTGCTTGATAAACATCAAGACCTCATACCACAAATTGGATGACGAGCTTAGCAGAAAATCGGTTCAGCGGTTGCAAAGCGCCAATTATATAATCGAAACAGTGCTCGCATGACGGTCAGACTTGACGATTTCCTTAAATTTATCGACACTTTCTACAATTAGCCTTCAACACCGTAAAAACTACCGGATCGAAATGGATGAAACCAAAATTATGCTTGATCGACTGTTAAAGTATCAGGACCACAAAGCCTACTCACATTTTTTTATCCAATCGTACTTATAGAACGCGAGATACAGATCACTAAGCTAAGGAGAAATGCACAAGAGAAGAAGGGAAGGGTATAATCGATGGGGAAATTTAAGTGTTAATGGTGGAGTAAATAACAGTATTTAGTACGTATTTACCGTCCAATATTCAACATATTTTATATTTACAATTTGTTATTGCAAATACGAGTATATTTTGGTACAACTAATATAATCTTCATACAAACATATGTATGTCTGAGTGGACCCGAGTTGTAATTTCTGTTTGGTTGGTCAGGATATTGCATTTTGTCATTTTTGGTCCTTAGAGTCATATTATAAACACATTCAAATGTGCATTGATCATGTTTGTATAGTGCAGACATATATATATATATATACACGTATGTTTGTATATAAACCGACATAAATAGAAGAATTTTGCGGCAAATGCCAATATGCATGCAAATGCAGTCAGTACATACGTACGTACATTATGGCCGTTGGCAAGACAAGTGCGTAATGGAGAAGAGTGAAATGAATGCCTGCGCCTGCCTACGTGCGCACCAAAGCAACAAAGCATAAATATGTGCATACTTACCTATATGTATAATCATGTGCGGTTGCATGCCTGTGGGCAGTGCATCCACATACATACACATTAATGTGCATAGAGAATATCCTGCCCGGCCTCGGCACGCACACGTACGCATAAATGCATTCGCAATAAAATAAAATTGCTTCGATATGCTTTATACGATTGAGTGGGGGCCTGGCCAGCCATATGGCCTAAGTTCGGTTTCATTTGTAAGCTTTTGTGGTTGGCAAAAATGCTCTGTCACGCAGCGTTCGTGTAGCAATTTAAGACGCAACGCATGCATATCCCCATATGCATATCCAAAAGGGAGTTGAACAGCATGTGCATGAGTTGTATGGCATATTTGTTGTATTTATTGTAATAAATTGCATTCGTATTTGCGTAAGCATGGAACTCTGTTATGGAGCATTTAATATGCGAATGCCTCGAAACAACATATTTCTCTACCCAGAGAGCAAAGCGTTTTTCGTTAGCATTGTTGCGGATTATATTCTAGTCGAAGCTTTGGACATTGAGACCTCCTTAGGAAAATAATGAAAAAAAGCCTTACTCTTAAAAGTTGAAGTTTGGAGGTCCATCGAATTCTTCATCTTTGCAAAAATAGCTCTCACGGAAAAGATTTTGTAGAAAAAATTCCTTAGCTTAATTTTCAGCAGTCAAATGGGCTTTTAGCAAATGTTTTTTTTTCCGGTATGTGGGAGGTAGACAGTAATGGTTTATGCACAGAAAGACCAAACTGTACAATATATACTATATAGCAGGGGATAGTTTAATGCTCAGGACAACTTTTCTTCAGTCTGGGATTAAGAAAAAAGATACGGAATTCCTCCGGGCTGAAAACGCTTCAGCGTTTGCAATATATTAAGACCCTCAATTTCTAGAAATCTTCATCCTGAGTGACCAATTTTCGAATAAAGAGTAGGTTAAGTAGGTAGCTGGAGTCCTTGCTGCTTACCCTTCTTTTTTGATTATTCTTACTTAGCTCTGCTTCACTTCTTTTAGCCTCTCAGCCCTTTGGATAATTTATGCTCAACTGTGATAACTCATTTAATCGCTCCTAAATTCCCAGCTTTTCAAACTTATTGCTACGAGTATATCCACACCTCGCCAACTCGAATCCTTCAGAAGTTTTTGGCTCACTGGGTAACAGTGCGTATTAGTCTGAATTTCCAATACTAACTTACATACGGGTATTATAGGTATATGTACGAGTATATGGTATATGGTACACATGCATATTAACACACGCATTCCAAAGCTTGTATGTGTTTGTGCGTTTACTCGTTTTACATCGTTTGTTGCACTGCGTGTTTACAAGTGCGCAATTACAATTGCATTAGGACCTGCCTGCAGCTGAGTAACCGTAAAAGACCACCGGAATAAGTAAAAGCTTTGCAAAGTGATGCCAAATGGAGGGTTGAGCAAAATGAATGAACATTTTACCTGTCGATTTCATCATTTTTGGGTGAGAACACATAAACACATACTCGTAAGCATATAACACACACACAAACACACAAAAACACATACTTATGCTTCATAACGCCCGCGGCACCCACACCCACAACGAGCGGACAAACGAATGAACATAAATAAACAAACAAATACGCTTGATGCTGAGCAGGAGATGGTAATGGGAACCGCTTACATACTCGTATGCATATACATATTTGCTCAAATTTTGTATACACATATGTATCTATATGTATGTGTGCACAAAACAATTGTTCACCAGGCAAAGCGGTCAATTTTAACATTATTTCATAGTAATTGTTATTATTATTTGTTGTTTACTGTTTTTTATTTCTACTAGGCATTATTGCACTACTATATACATATGTTTGTGTACATACATAAACGTGTATGTGTGTTCAATTGTAGTTTTTATTAAATGCATTTTTAAAGTGTTAAACCATTAATGCCAAGCGGTGAAAATCCAATGTAAATAATGAACTCTGCGCCACAGAGCAGCAGAAATTCACATACAAACACACACACATACATACATGAATGAATATGTGTGTTGGCGCTTTTGTTTGTTCATTTCTGTATTTCTGGTTATTTACACAATGGCTACAATTACAAATGGTCAAAGCCGTCAGCCGCTTGGGTCCGCCTGCTTTATCCACAGCCGGAGTCAGAGTCGGCTTGCGTGTGTTTATGCTGATTGTAATGAAGTTTTCTAATCAGCGTATTTTGCCTACATTTGTATATGCATATTTGCTTTGTGCTGGTGTACCGTTATATGTTTTTATGTGTGTGTGTGTGTGTGTGCATCTGTGTCAATGTTTGTTTGCCTTTGGGCCCTCTGAAATGGCCACATACACTCACAGCTATCGCCACCGAATTTCGACTAACAAACCATTGGCAGTCAAACCATTCTAACCACATACAAACAAATGCGCAAACGTGTATGCATACAAATACATACATATACATATATATTGTATTAGTCTCCAGCAATGAGGTATTAAGCTGGTGAGGAAAGTACTAGTTTTTAACCACTATTTTCCGACTGATATTGAACTAGTACAGAAAATTACGAGACTGATACCGATTAACAAATTAATTGAACAAGATTCAATCATGATGATATACTCTCAAAAGTTAGTCTTTGTATCTGAAAATGTTATGAGCAGTTGTCTGGCTGGTTAGGATTGATTGGAGTAATCGTTCGCAGTTAGATTTCGAGTTGTCCTTTGGAGACGGCTTACAAATGAATGCGTTATGTAGATCTGAATAATTATATAATAAATTATACAATGAAATGGAAGTTATTGCAGATTCACATGGGTAATGTTCAAAAGAAATTAACTCTCTGTCAGTCCACAAACAAAGATTCAAAATATGCTCGACTGCATGGGCCCGAATGATTAGTGGCCTACTCAAAAATTCCCTATACATTGGTTGGCCCCACAGAAAAAATCGGTATGGTTCTTTTTATTAGAAGGTGCAAACGTCCACCTTAAAGTCACCCCCAACAAAAGTCAAAGGCCTCGCAGTAATCTTGGATAACAAACTTAACTTAAGAACTCATGGAGGACTGTAACTGCGCTCTACGCTTGTGAAACGACCATTGGTAGCAGTAACAGTAGCTGCAATAAGTAGAGATCTCAGAGCGCTGCTATCCTCTACCAGAAACTACCTTTAAAGCATTGGAAGCTTTCCTGAATTTCCCTACTCTCGACCTGTGCGGCAAACTTCAAGCGAGCTATCTGCTTTGACAATCTCATTACCACAAGAGGTTAAATGAGAAATGTATAACCACTCTGAACAATCTCTCGAATAAATGTAGCAAAGTCGTGATCTGGCTGCCCGTACACAGAGAAATCCTAGTCAATTGCACAGTAGACGAGGCGAGGTAGAGGAGAAACCCTGATAAACAGAATAAACGGGGGTGTACCTCTGTTCACGATAGATCACATGTTAAAACTGGCCTTTGCCATGTAGATACGAGTATACGAGTAAATGGGTAGCGGAGGATTCAAAAAGAACAAGGTATGGTTCGCAAATTCAAAAAGAAGGTAGGAACCTAAATTCGGTATCGAGATTAACTAATAGAAGCATACGTCGTTTTATTTTTTAAATAAATCATTAAATATTTAATATGAACAGGTAAGCAGTAACAAATTAACTTATGACTGATTCAAACTCCTTGTCTCAAAGATCTTTATTCGCAGTCTCAACTTTTTCATAATATTCTAAGGCATAGTCTTCCATTAAAACTATTTTTTTGCTTCTTATTAAAAAGTGAACAACAAGTCCTTTCCAAGGTGCAAAGCGCTGTATGCTAATTAAATATGAACTAGTTTTAAACAAAAAAACTGATCTTTTAAGATATTCAGTAGCTAAAGCTAAAAATATGCTGACCTCCCTAATGCGTATCTAAATATTTATATGTAATGTGTACATTTGTACATTCGAAATGCGTTTTAGGTACATACATATACACATTTATACGTGCTATGTGTATGCACATGTAGGTATGTGTAGGTAAACACACATCCGCACTCCGCCACCCAATCAACCAGCCTCTCTCGCTCTCTCTATCTCATGCCTTTTTGTGTCGTGTATTCGGTTCAAAGATCATCGCTTATTCCTGCTAAATGCTCTCAAATCACAGATATAATTAGGATTTAATATCCTTTGAATTTTGCCATTTGTCGCCAGTTAAGAGCGAATGTTTAATCACACAATCTCTTTGTATTTGCTTTGGCGTTGATAAAGCAGCATCACCATGCCATTAATGTGTCTGTACGAGATAGTAAAGTGAGCTGAGGTGCAGTGATATTGGGTGGTTGTTGTGTTTTCGATGCTACCGAATTCAATTTAATGGGTTTGCATTATTCGTAATTAAATTTTAAAATTGTCACTGGTCACTCACTCAATATGGCAATGGCTTACTTTGATGAGTGATTAAAAATTTAGTGTGGCAAGAGATGGGGGGTTATAAAAATATTTTGTTCAATTTATTGCCACTGTATACGAATTTTAGCTACAAAGAACTTTTTTGTAGCGGAGGTTATAAATTAAAAATTAGCTTATCAGAAGTATTTTTAAAGTTTTGCAAGTTTCCAGTCGAATTTCCAATAAAAACAAATATTTATATTTATGCATAAATTCTTACTCAACATTTAAAATAATTTCAGAAAATATCTATTTTTATGACATATTCGTATGTACCTAAGGCCTGTAAAGAAATAGTTTAATTTAAAAGCTATCACAATGACAATATTGGCACTTTGTCTGCCTGCAATGAAGCGTGAAAATATTTTTTTCTGTTTGCAAGCTGAGCAGAGAAGCAAACGACTGTCAAAACATTTGTGATAAATAAATGAAATAAAAGCAAAAAAGCGCCATTAAATAAATTGAATATCAAAAACAAACTAATAAAAAGGAATATAATGAATTTTCATAATTAATTTATAACTAAAAACTGTAAATTATTTAAAATTTCATTAAATTGTTGATTATTAAGTGTTGACAGTATAAATAAAAAAATATTTATAATATGTACACTGATTATGTATCATATACCTACATACATATATACACTTAGCTTCAATTGCTGCACTTTAATTGTAAATACTCATATATATGGTACATATACATCCATAAGCGAATGTTCATAATTATATACTGCGATGTAATATGTGTTAAGTGCTTTTAAAATATTTCTGGTTTTCAGTTTCAATTTGATTGTGGTTTAACACTAATGTGCTTTTTGTGTATCTTCAAAAATGCTATCTACATCAGTAAGTATGAGTATGTGATCGATGCAAATATGTGTTCTACATGTATAAATACATACATACATATACTACATCCAAATTCTGGTAAAAACTTTAAATATTATAATTATTTGTAAGAACACTACTTAACACAAAATTATTATTTAATATATTTTAGTAATAAACCTAATACATGTACAACGACACAAATTAAAGCTTTGCTTTTGATATTTTTATATTAGATATTTCTTAATTATTTTTCGTAGAATATATACTCTTCCTATTTCATTCTGAAAGGCTTCGAAGCTTTAATTTTGATTTTCCGTACTTCGAGTGAAAGTTTTCCTTTGTCAAAATAATGTTTTTCATTGCAACAAAAACAAACGCAAAAAAACACACCACCTAAACAGAGAACAGTATCCTCAGACAGGACAATAATGAAGACGGTTAACTTTCCATCAGCATCACCATCATCATTTGCAAAAACAATTATTCTAGTCTGGAGAGCATTATTGAACAATTTTTTCCCCACAGAATGCAGGAATTCAGTTGAATAGCTCATAGTACACAACTGGCAGCCCCCTCGGAGTACTGTATGCATTGAAGGATTGCAACTCTCAAACACATCCTTTTATTTTCTTAAAATATATGCAAGTTTGCAATTTAAATAGGTGAGTAGAAGGCTGTACAAAGAATCATAGCGAAAGTTACGAAAATATTGACATTGCATTATGCAGTGACTTTGATTGGGTGAGATATTGTCGGATGAGCACAGACAAAGACAAAAAGCAATAATGACATTGGGCGGTGCTGAAGCTCATTCAGTCTTCAGAAATTTCAATAATCGCAAGATTTGTTATAATGAAAGTAAGAAAAAATTGTAGCCGGAAGACACAGCGAATGGACAAAAGGTGAATATGTCTGCGAAGTTGAAAACTTCTAAAAGCCAATTTCTTTTCAACTCAAAGGGGAAAGTCATGTTGGTTTTAAGACAGTTCCCTCCCCCTTTTAAGAAATTTTTAACCTGAAATAAAATAATATAAATCAAAATGAATTAAAAATAAAATGAAGTAATACAATGTAATAAATAAAAAAATAAAATAAAAGAAGGAATAATACAATATAAAATAAAATAAAATAAAATAAAATAAAATAAAATAAAATAAAATAAAATAAAATAAAATAAAATAAAATAAAATAAAATAAAATAAAATAAAATCAAATAAAATAAAATAAAATAAACTAAAATAAAATAAAATAAAATAAATTAAAATAAAATAAAATAAAATAAAATAAAATAAAATAAAATAAAATAAAATAAAATAAAATAAAACCAAAAAAGAAATTAATATAATAAAATGAAATAAAATAAAATAAAATAAAATAAAATAGAATAAAATAAAATAAAATAAAATAAAATAAAATAAAATAAAATAAAATAAAACAAAATAAAATAAAATAAAATAAAATAAAATAAAATAAAATAAAATAAAATAAAATAAAATAAAATAAAATAAAATAAATAAAATCAAATAAAATGAAATAAAATAAAATAAAATAAAATAAAATAAAATAAAATAAAATAAAATAAAATAAAATAAAATAAAATAAAATAAAATAAAATAAAATAAAATAAAATAAAATAAAATAAAATAAAATAAAGTAAAATAAAATAAAATAAAATAAAATAAAATAAAATAAAATAAAATAAAATAAAATAAAATAAAATAAAATAAAATAAAATAAAATAAAATAAAATAAAATAAAACCAAAAAAGAAATTAATATAATAAAATGAAATAAAAATATATTACATTATAAAATAAATTAATGCCATTACAAATGTTCATCACTTTTTGTTTCCCGCTCTTCTACATTTTTGCTCTTAATTGTTTTTATTTAGTATTTTGGATAACAACTAATTGCTTAATGCTTTTAGCAGAAAAAGTGAGGTGAAGAACAAGATGGAGATTACCCCAACTCAGCCGATGGAAAATTAGTGTCAATTAGTGATTGACCATTGGTAAGAACGCAGAGCGGTGGCTGATGGGGAATAAATTTAATTTCTTCACTTCTCTTTCGTGACAATCTTAGGTCAGCGAGAACAAGCATTGTATGTATGAGCGCTGTAGCCATTAATGATGAACATTGCAACACGTCATGCTACACGAAGTTCGCTACACAGATTTTGTGCGCATCCTGCTTGGTCTACGAGAGCAAAAGAATCAGAGCATCAAGGAAAGGCAAGACACAGAGGGGGCAAGAACTTGTGCTCGCGTACGCTCAAGTCGAAAAGGAAGTAATTTGCAATTTAATTACAACGAAATGGGCAATAGAAATGAAATTAATTGTCCACGAAATGCAATTATGCCATGACCGACCACCAGGCTGTGTAACAACGAAAGCTATGTGACAAGGACATTCTGTATGTAGTAAGCTGCATAAATACCATTAAATGTGTAAATGCATGTCCGTTTGCATATATGATTGGCAATGTATGTATATATGCGCGAATTTTCAACTGAATTCTTACTTTTACTGATTTTTTCTCATGCTAATTTGCCACACGCTCTCATTATATACAAGGTTTCCGGAATTTTTTTTCCCCCGTTTTGCAGATTTAATGACAACTGGTTTTTTAAATTGCAAATTACCATGTAGTTCAAGCAGTGTTTTTACAACTTTTAGTTTTATTTATATTCTCACATGTTTAATTGCTATGAGTTAGAGCAAAAAAAATGTGTACAGTTTTTGGTTTTGCTCTCTCTCTCGTGATGAGAGGTTTTTATTTGATTTTTTTTACGTTTTTTTCGGCTTGCGTTCAAGTGGCAAGTGACCTTCGGCAAAGAGCAGGCGAAATCAGTGTTTTTGCCTAAAAAGTTAAATTGAATGTAAAAGAAATTGAGCTATGCACTTTTTTAGTGGAGTGACGTTGATAAATTAATTGATATAATTGCTTGTGAATATTTAATTTAACTAAGTGACTGAAGGAAAATGTAGTTATTTCGGTTGAAAGCAGAAAATAAAGCACTTATGGTATATACATAAATCAAGCTATTGACCTGAATAAATAAATAGATAGTTCTAAAATAATAAATGTTAAAAATAAAAAAAATATTTAAAAAAATTTGCTCAGATATGAAAATCACAAAACCCGAGGTAGGCATTCAAACACATTCTCACGAGTTTTATCTTCTTATTGACACACAGATATTATTTGCAATTAAAAAATACTAATTTATTGTTAAAATGGCTAAATGTGTACCTGAAAATAGCAACACTGTTATAAAATATATATTTCCTATTTCAATATTGAATTGATTTCCAGCAACACTAATCTATTTTTTACCATAAAAATTGAGTGAGAGTCGAACAGTTAGTTGTATCACTAAAAACAAAATAGAACAATGTTGAAACAACAAACAGTTTTACAAAGAAAAAATTGCCAACACTGGAGGTGAAAGCAAATGCGTTGGCTAAATATTCATTGCCGTTAAAAAAGGCCACAACGCAGCGACCTTAACAAACAACGATGATAACCACAAGAACGAGGTAATTTAAAAAAGTGCTACAAAAGCTCGCCTATTGCCGGACGATTTCACGGCCTCTGGACAATGGCGCCTACGACAAAAGAAACTTCCTCGGTTCGGCAGATCCATAGAGCACAGTAACTAAATAGATACCTATATGCGATTATGTACGTGTGCATGAATTTGTGTACAAACACGGAATGGCAGCCGAAAACTTTTCACTTTGGAACAGTAAAAAAATATAAAAAAAAACCAAAAACGAAGTTGAATAAATGTAAAATTTTTTAATTTATATCTGAACTTTCACAAAGTGTGCATACGGACTAAAACGACGTACGATGTAGGTATGTATGTCTATTGCTTACGTATTGGTGCATGTATACAGAGTACGTTTGATTTTGGTGTTGAAAAGGGGAGTTATATCTAATGTTGTGAAACGAATTTCTTGTCCTTGCACTTGTGGACGCTTATGAGGTTCCACTGCTAGCCTAATGCGGCTGCGAGGCGGCCAACGTCACACCATAAAATTGAAATTTCCTCGTGTGAACGCCTACTCTGTCTTCCCTTTACGACTATCAGCCAGTTTCGACGGTTTGGTGACCAACTTGCGGCACAAAGCTTGCTCTTTTTTCGTTGGGCGTGACCAAACCAATATATTTGTTGAAGGCAAAATTTGTAAATTTATGTGCGTAATTTCGGCAAATGGCAACACTCAATTTATATTCAATTTAAATTCGCATTTAATTTCCATGTACTCGCAGCGGAGGCTGCAGCTTAGAAACCTCATTCACACTGTGTTTCCACGCCTGTTCTTCTTGGTTGTTTTAATATATTTGCTTTGTTTTTGTTTTTATGCCCCTTAGCTGAGAACGAAAGCAAAATCGTAATTAATTTTGTAATTTTAAGACTCGAATTATGGGAACACGGAAGTGGAAGATGGTCTGATACATAAATATTGAGCAATAAGCAGTAATGATTACAAGCAAAAAACGTTGAATTCGCAAGTTTTGTTTTGAAATAAATTAAGGGTTGTTTTTTTTTTTAAAAAATCAATAATGCATTTAAACTGATTAAACTTTTCTTCAAATTTTTCTCATTGTATTCGTATAGCGTATCGTAGAGCAAATCGTCCCTCTCATCCCTATATAGAATCTTTGGAATTGCCCCTGTCAGCCATTTCCTCGGGCTGTTCATACCTAAACATTTCATCATCTTTCTCTTTTTCCCTACAAATGCATTAAACTCTCGATATCTTTGCAACGTATCATCTGCCTATCCTTATCATACAAGCTTTTGTCTTAAGCCTTGTCAAAAACCAATAGTTTGTGAGCTTCGGTACGCATTGAGCTTAAAATATTGTCACACGGTGCCCTTATACTTAATTGTTGACAAGAGCTCTTAGAGAGAAGCAGTAAGAGTTAAGTAGAACGTCAAATCTTCCTTCAGTTTTTAGGCGGGCGCTCTTCGCTTCACATAGGTAGGTGTGTATCTCAGCTCTTACAAGATCAGGCTCCTAATCGATGTTGGGCCTTCTGTGACTATTTACATCAAAAATATTCATCTGTCCTCGAGTGGATTGCCTGGATTGTGACGACAATTTCATCTATCATACTGAAAAATATTACCTGGCGTCAGAATCTCTCTCCTACCATAAATGCCAAACCATCCTCTCTTACGTCCACTGTTATAAGTATTATAAGATGATGTCAGCCTGGGAAACCAACTACGTGTACCTATGCAACGACACCTTTTTGCATTAAGAAACTGAACATCATAGGTGTTTGCCCTTAGTGTAACCACTGTGGTCATCATTAAATTTGGAAGTTCTCATCTGAGAATTTTTTGGTTTCTTATTGGGCGAGGTTTTTCCATACGTGCGTTCGCAGCCTCACTGCTGGTGATCGCTGCGATTCTGTCAAGTCTTGAGCCAGATACATCGGAGTGGCTCAACTCAAGCTTTCTCTCCTTTAGCGCAAGGCTCCGCAAGAGCCTCTTACATATCAACTTTTCGATGCAAAACTCTCTTCTTGTGAATTTAAATGAAATTTTTATACTTTCTCTAATCCATATTTCTTCTTCAAGTTTGGCTTAAGTACCTAAGTGAGTTAATTAAATTAATAACAAAATATAGGAAACTAGTAAAGACCGGCGAGATCATTTATGTCATTTTTATCTTTACTCTTTTTTACTATTATTACTGGCCTGTGATTAGTAATTTAGAACTGTTATTTTTAATCGTTGGTGTCACAATGGGCACTTACAAGCATAAATATATGTATATATATGCTTGAAGTCCTATTTCAACGCCAAGGCAATGAGCTAGCTCCTTATACACACAACCACACAAACGCAAGAGTAAATATCGAAGCTCAGGAGGTATACGTTAAATAGCTGATAAGTAAGTAAAGCAACGCTCGAAGGCATCTACAAACGTATATACATACATTTTCGGTTGCCCCAAAAGAAACCGGCGATTTTTCATACAGACTGCGTTGACATTTGTTTTGAACAGCTTTTGACTATTTAATTGTATTTTTTATTTCGACAGTTATAAGCTGTCACTTTTAGCTTGCTTTAGAAAAAAAGTACGCGTAATTTTGTTTTATATTCCTTTGATTGACGTCAATTTTAATATAGAGCCCAAAAAAGTACAATTCGTCATATTTTACTTAAAGGAAAAAATGCAGCGCAGGATGCTAAAAGGTTGCGCATTCAGGTCTGCCAAGTGAAGTTGATGATGGTGATATCGGGGCTTCAATCGAATCGAATCGGAGCGTCATACCTTCTGCTCAAATACAAACGAGACTTTATCCATAACTCGACAAGGACAAGACATATGGCCATACTTTTTTTGCTTAGGTTGGCAGGACTGTTATATGTTTACATGTTGAGCGCGATCTGTCACATAGTTTTTTTTTACGGCACTATAAATAAGTCAACCTCGAGAGATAGCTAGTGAGCTCAACATATCAAATGGATCCGCTCATAGCATTATTCACGATGTTTTGGGCATGAGACGTGTGTCTGCTCGACTTGTTCCAAAATTGTTGCTCATACGTCTCGTCTTGTACGCGATTATTTGACCAAAAACAACGTAAATATTGTTCCGCAATGACTTTTTTCTTTTCCAATTTGAGATAATATAAATATTAAAGAATAATTAACCGTTTTTGTTTTATTGAGCCAGTCTCTTTTATATTTGAGCAGAAGGTATCAACGATAAGTGGCCAGAATTGGTCAATCGTCATATTGTGTCATATTCTACCAGGACAATGCAAGACCGAAAACATCTTTGGTAACTCGCCAAAACTGAGAGAGTTTGGCTGGGAACTGCTGATGCGTCCACCATATAGCCCTGACTTTGCACCGTCAGACCACCATTTGTATCGATCTTTGCAGAACTCAGTAAATGGCAAAGCTTTCGAAAATGACGAGGCTATAAAATCGCGCTTGGTTCACTTTTTTACAGATAAAGACCATAAGTTCTATGAGCGTGCAATAATAATGTTGCTCGAAAGATGGCGAAAGGTCATCCAACTAAATGGAAATTTCCTAATTGATTAAAGCTCATTATAAAACTTAAAAAAATTGTATTTATTTTCTTTTAAAAAATTGCCGATTTATTTTGGGGCAACCCAATATATTGTTCATCTTGATAAACATTATACCCTCTACATGTGTATGTGAATGGGAGGTGAGTGCGTGTTTGTGTGCAGTGGGCATTGCTTCATATTAACAAAGTCAATCAATCGGTCACATACTGATGCACCTAACAAACAATTCTCAAGTACGTCACACACACACACACACGAACACATGGACAACTACCTCCGTACACAGATGGCACTGCAAGCTTGCGGGCGACCGCAATCAATTGCAAGTTAGCAATTATGGCTTCGGTCAAGCTTTCGTGGAAGTACTTTGATTGGCAATTGGCAATTGGCATGTTGCATGTTGTGAGCTGTGTGTTGTATGTGTTGCATGTTGTAAGTTGCAAAATGTTTGTTTCTTGGCTTCAGTGACGGCTTCTTATTGTATGTATGTGTATGTGTATGTGTATGTGTATGTGTACATAAATATTTGCTAACATATGCAATAAGCTTTCCTTTATTGGTATAAATGCTCAAGTATGCTTCAATATGTGGCGTGTGCGATTGAGTGGGTGTGTGTGCGTATGTTGCACTTGACCACAGATTTCCAAACATGATTTCATTTGCCATTGATATTTGTACATGCGATACTTGAACGGATATGAGTATTCGTACGTGTTTGCCAATATTTGGCAATAAACATAAATATTTAAGTGCCGTATTTGTTAGCCAAAAGGTGTTTCGTTGAGGTTAAACAATATCGAGCAACGGCACTGAGGTAAGGCTATTTCCTTAGAGTAGGTGAGTGGAAAAGTATTTAGACACATGGAATGATGCTCAGGCTTCACAATTAATTCGATCATTTGTGAGTGAGCGTATGCTCATTTATTGAAGGCAAAATCAAAATATGTACTAACATATATGTATTAATTGTACATCAAATATAATAAAAATGAATTTTTTTAATCGTGCTCGCCCCTCGCCCTCGTCCCACCTGTAATTGTCAATCTCCTATTTTGTTCCTAACAGTCACTTGCTATCCAAACCAGTCTTGGCTTAACTTTTTTCATCCACAGACTTTCCTGGGACTATTTGTGATCATTTTAGGCTGGTGTCTTCGCCTCGTTGAAGCACGTAGAGCCCCCAAATAATGTACTAACTCGTTATTACTAGTTACTATGGATCTGGTTTTAGGCAACGCTTAAATTGCTAGCACGGTCTCAAAATCCACAAAAAAGAGGAACTCACAGTCTGCGCCAATTATCCTGTCTACGAGAAAGAGCTGCCTCTGTGCCGCTATGTCTGAATTTAGCATTCCTGCGAAACATACACGTATACGGCTCTGTATGTAAACTGACGTTAAGCAGCACTTAAAGTTCCGTCAGGATCAGGCAGGACCTCTCCGAGCCGTTCGATATTAAACGAGGTTTCAGACAGTGACAGGTGATTCCTTATCATGTCACTTCTTTAATTTTTTTTTGCAGAAAAAAGAGCTGCAGAGCTGAAAAGAGAAAGTACAATCTTCTATAAGAGCAAACAGCTGCTGGCGTACGCTGATGATATTGACATTATCGACCTCAACGCGCCGTGGGTTCTGCTTTCCCCAGACTTGATAAGGAAGCGAAGGATATGGGTCATCACATGTCACTGTCATCATACAAACAGTCATCGCATTCGCGACTTGGTCGTAATGTCACCGTTGACAGTCATAACTTCGACGACGTAGAGAATTTCGACTATCCAGGAACCAGCATCAACACCAATAATAACGTCAGCCTTGAAATACAAAGTAGAATCAATCTTGCCAACAGGTGCTACTGCCCTCTTCCGACGAACGAAAACCAAACTCTACAAGTCCCTCCTCGTTCCCGTCATACTATATGGTGCGGAAGCGTGGGCGATGACAACATCTGATGAGTCGGCGTTAGGAGTTTTCGAAAGATTTACGAAAGTTTTATGGTCCTTTGCGAATTGGCGAAAGCGAATATCGCAGACGATGGAACGATGAGCTATGCGAGTTTTACGGCGACATTGACATATTTCAGTGAATCAAGTAACATCGGCTGCGCTGACCTCCAGCTTTGAAAGTTTTCGATGAAGCAGATAAAGAGTAAGACCTATACTCTGTTCAAAGGACCAGGTAGATAGAACCTGGTTATACTTAGTATTTCCAATTGGCGCCACACAGCAAAAAGAAGAAGCGAATGGCGCAATGCTGTTAACTCGGCTAAAATCGCGTAAGTGGTAAAGTAAGTAAGTAAATCAATAGAAATTTTTGTTTTCATAGGGTATATTATAAAAACTTCTAAACAATTTATAAATGATTTCAAAGCATATACGTTCTGTTCTGCAATTAATGTTATTAATTATTAATTTTCTTTGAATTTCACTTTTATAAAATTATCAAAACTTGGTTTCATTTAGTGACACCAAAAACTATTGCATCAAATACTTATCAAGAATGAAAAAGAAAATGAAACTTTGCATTAAATACTTTCAATGACAGGATATACGACCACACCCATTGAGCACTTAGATCAACTTAACCTTCACTTTTCGCCTCAAATATGCTCAACAAAGGTAGAAATGAAGAAAATTATTCTCGTTTTCCATTTAAGATGCCATCGAACACTTTCAAGTTTCACTTAACTCAACCATTTGCGCATAATAAAATTTTCAAACATCCTCATACTGAAAGATAAAGAGAGAGAGAGAGGGGAGAGAGAGAGAGAGGGGTAGAGGGATAAAAGAGATGTGCTGTCTGTAAAGAATTTTTCACCTCTTCACACTGGCAACATTTTGCAATTTGAACATTCAGTTTGTTTTCCTTTCTTCTTTACAATTGATTGCGTCTTATTGGCAGTGGACTGCGTCTTGTCCTCTGCCTTCGGCCACTTCTTGCTTTCTTACTCGTCTGTCCTGGCTTGCTGCTCCAAAGCGGATTTGCATTGTCCTTCAACTTGAGTGTTAACTTCTTTTTAAATATTCTTCAAGCAGCAAATGGTCGTTGTTGCTCTTGGTCTTGTCTTGAGAACAAATTGAATTGCATTTAGCATTTTTTCGTTGATTTTCGCTTTCTTAATTCACATTCACATCTTCCTTTATTTCGTTTATTCTTTTCCTTTTTTTTGTACACAATTCAGTTAAATGCACATACGCATATACATTTAAGTAGTGAAATAATGATTTGCAGCGAAAGCAAGGGAAGCAAAAGCAGCTATTTGGCCACAGCAAGACCGCTAGAGACAATGAGCGTTTACTGGAGTGCACTCAGTGTTTGAGGCGATATTGACAAGAGCGTCGTACCCCTCTTCCCCTGAAAAAAGTGAGTAAAAACAAAGCATCTGCTGCAACAAAGTGGAAAATCCTTTAAAATAACAAAATTTTGCGCTTAGTCGAGCAGCCATGGCTTACTTGCTGGACTCGGTACTACTCTTCACGCTTGCTGTGCACTGTGCTGCTTCCTGACAGTCGCCGCCGGAGAAAGAAGTTTGCTAAAATCACTACAAAGTAAGTTTTTGTATTGCTTTATTTCTTATTTGAGCACTAAAATTATTCAGCTGTGCCAACAAGCAGACAGACGACGACGACGTCGACTACGACTCACATCTACTTCTAATCAGCACTCATTTGAAAGAACTGTGTTAATATCTCTGTGTACTTTGTCACACCTGGTCGTGAACCGAGAGGAAGGTGGTTTTTCAAGTCTTTGGGGAGAGAAAAAAAGAGAGAAATACACTGTGTTTAATTCCGGTACGGTGAGCGTCGGTCCTTTAGTTTCGATTAGAATGATCTGCACTCATTATTCAGTACTTTCAGCATTAGAATAATAAATCTTTACTTCCTTACTGGCGTGGACTCCGCTTACGCAATTATCGCCGCAAAATAATTTCAGAAAAAATAAAAACCAAAGTTTAAAGTGAGAAGCTTCTAAGGAAATCGACGGTTTCATTTCAGCTAATAATGGTAATAAATTTCACTTTCCCTGGGAACTTAATGATAATGTGAAATCATCGTTATTGTGTTGAAACGATTTGAGATTTTTGAGAGATTATTCGGACTATGGAAATGAAACAAGAAAGTTTATATTGATATTATTTTTAGGACTGTCAGTTGTTCGAAAAATTAAGTGAGAACTGAAATCACTAAAAATAAGTAAGATTATAATATTAAAATTTTCGGTCGATTTGAATCGAATAATTGAAATTTCACTTAAAAAGTAATGAAAAGCACAGATTCGACAAAGATTATGCATTTCATTTTACTATTATTTTTTGTAACGCTTGGCTCTATATGAGAAATATTTGAAACGAAGTATCTAGATGATATCCAAATCACTTTTTATTTAACTCTTTAAAATCATCGAAACACTTTTCGCATTGTCCGTCTCATAGAACTTTCGCTTAAAAATAAAATTTCAAATAAAATAAACTAATGGAAGCGCTAAAAAGGAAACCCACGCCTCGTCCAAACCGTCAAAGTGAAATCTGCGCCAAAAGTTTGCTTTAGAACGAATCAAGCGTTTGCATTTAGCAGTGCAAAAGGTGACAGAAAAAAGCAAGTAAAACCGCGACGCCCGCTCCCGCACTCAGTGTTCTCAATTGTTTTAAATATTCACTATTTTACGCGACAAAAAGTAGGGTTAGGACAGTCACGGTACGCGCAAGGATTTATGCAAATTTCTTATTTGAAGTGGCAAAGTGCCTTAAACAATAAGAAATGGCAGAGCATTGAAGAGAAAGCGTTCCGCCCAGCAGAATACACAGAAGCAGGAAGAATAGAAGGATATTAAAATTTCAGCATTTCTGCATTGCAGTTGGGCAAACATAAAAATCAACTGAATTAGTGTGTCTTCAAAGCTGTTGTTCGCTGTTGAAATAGTGCGGCGGGATCTACGCAGGTATTGAGGGTAATTTTCTTAATTGCAATTCGCGCTTAAAATACAATAAAATAATCGTTGAAGGTATTTGTTGAATTAATTAGTTGTGTTGGAGAGAACGTCAAAGGGGAACATTTATTTGATTATTTTTGTTGCTTTCAAAAGGATAATTGGGGATGTATGCAGATATTTTTGATATCAAGGTGAAAGTGTTAACTCAACTAGGTGTTAGTATTAAACGGTGAAAGGGGAAGCTTTGAAGAACCTATGAAAATTTCCAAGACTTTCTACTTAGAGATTAAAATCAGAGGTGTTTTCTTTGGTTATAAACCTGCAAAAATGAATTACTGTATAAATTACCTCTACTTTGTATTTTGCTTAATCTAGTTACCTTCCTCTACGTATATATCGCTAGTTGTTCATTTAGAAACTGATTTTAATTCGTTGCAGCCTAATTAAGGGTTAAAGCCACTCTAAGGTTACGCAAAATGAACTTTTTTGTTTTTTTTTTTCTCACAGGGTACCTAGGGTCCTTGAAATGATATGCAATTAGTTTTAAAGCGAACAAAATATTTCCAACAGCTGAACATCTTATTTTAGTGCAGCCCCTGTTGTTGTTGCTGCTGTAACCGCAAAATATTCCCCATATTGGTTTTCGGGGAACATTGCGGGAGTGACAGTCCTTTGCCGTATTTAAAGCCGGGTCGTTCCGGTGTATAGACCCGACTGTTGCGGGAACTATTGGCTTTTAGTCGTCTCTTACGACAGGCATGCCTTACCACGGGTAACTTCATGCGTTGAGTACAACGAAAACTTTAAATGCATTTTTATCAAAATCACATTTTTAAAACTGGGAGGACAGATTATTCGGACCCTATTGCATCGCTTCATCGGAAATTTTGATGGTAGCTTCACAAATATATGTTTTTTTTTTGGAAGCATGAACATGTTTTTCGATTAAAGGTTAACTGTTTTTTTCATAATTTAGTGCGTATTTTTTAGTCAAAAATCAATTTAAAAAAAAGTGCGCCGCTTTCACAAAAATTAGTTAAAAAATAAATTCGTACGTACATCTAAAGATCATAGCTTGTAGATCATAAAACTTTTTGCTTTTTTGTTCAAGGTTTCATCCTTTAGAAGAAATCGGTGCTCCCGATTAAATAATATTTTTTTATACTTCAATAAATGTTAAATGGAATGGTTAAATAGAAATTCTATTCCTTTTCCAATATTTGCCATAAGAATTTTCTTTTTTGTAGCCTCGCCGGCTGGTCAGACCAAAATGCGCATTCCATTACCCTCAGCAAAGTAGAAAGTAATGCTATCCACTCTGCTATTGTGGTCATCTCTACTTCTACCAACAACTCATCTGAAGGTAAGAATACTCATTAGTCGCCACATTGCACGAATCTATCATAATTTAACCGCAATGGAAGAAATCTTTAAAAGCCAAGAGCTAAAGAGCTTTCACTTAATTAATCTTAATATTGAAATAAATAATAAAATTTGTCAAGACCAAGCACATCTTCATTTAATGTATGCACTTTCTCGTGATACCAAATAACTTCCACACTCCATAACACTGACTAACACTGAATATATTTTCCATTTTCAAAAGCTCTAATATTCACGTCATAATCAATCAAACTACAAAACAACTTCGTGTTGCCGCATAATCACCCATTTTGAATGCAAATTACAAAACAAAGTATGATAAAAATGAAAGTGAAAGAGGAAAAAAATACGAAATTATGAAGTTTAATAATAAGAAAATGAACGAAGCTGACATTTCATGATTAGGTATTTCTGATATTTCTGCGCACTTTTAAGAAGAGCCGATGGGCGCACAAAGGGCGCGTGTCCTTTTGGCCGAAAGCAATGCGTTTAACAAGCAACTGAAAATCTTTGAAAGGAAACTTTCCATTTATTTTCGGTTGCGTTTTGTTGTCTCATAACCGCATTTGAGGTGCCCAACAGCATACTAACGGCTTCCGCAACTAGATATGACTCCCAGCCGCACACAATTATTTCAAAATTCTCTTCTCCTCCCCTGCGGCTCTTCATTGCTCATCAACACCGTGCACATCAATTCTCATTTGATTATAATGAGCCTTGGGTATCATTTGCTTTGGCTATTTTTCAAAATCCCCCTGAACCAACACATTAAGGCACAAGTGGACGGGGAAGGGAATGCGTATTCCATCATTCAAAATAACCTGCGAGCGGGAGCTCACTTGAGTTTCTGCTTGCTTGTAAGTTGCCTGTTTGGTTGGATCGGTGGTTGGTTGGTTGGTTGGCTGGTCAAATTCATTAATAAGCAAATTCCGAAAACTCCATTACCATTTCACTCCAGTAACTGTTTCGGTAAGCAATTGAAAAAGGAGTGTGCACTTTGCTCACACTATACTTCCTAGGAATTCGACGAGCCTCTCTCTCAGTGTTGCATAAAACATTTAACATCGATTTGAAGCACCTTCAACCCCATAATTTGCCGGAGCAACAACAATGTCTGCATTAAAGGCAACAACCTCACATGCAACAGCCAACCTTTTAGTCAGCCAGCCACTCGGTCAGTCAGTCTGTCGGTCAAACTAGTCAGCAATCTAGACGAGGAGCTGTAGACGCGTCAAGTTGATGTTGGTATCTAGTTAAACAAAGTGCAAAACATTCATCTTTACCCAAAGCACTAAACGAGATAAATGAGAAATGTGAAAATGAAACATCACCTTTGCTCGACATTGTCTTCCTCACTCCAACTTTTCTTCTGACCACCAGCGCTCCTTGAAGGAAGCCATAGCCAAATCTGCTGATTGCGGTGTGAAGGAAACGTAGAGCTGAAGCTTAATATTTAGCTTTACATTTGCTGCCTTCGACGTTAATGCCGACATCCTTATTGCTCTGACAGAGACTCTTGCTGCTTCTTGCTTTGTATCCACGACCTTCATTTGGTGCTCTGAAGCAGAGGTGAATGCTGCAGCTGTGAGAAATGTCGGCGTGTGTGAGTTCAGCTACGAGGTAAGCTGACTCCAGCGCCGGGAGTGCCCACAAGCGCAGGTTCAGAGGTGTAGAGTGCAAACATGCAGCTATCGGTCGCGCAACGCCTCACAAGGCAAAGCAACAAAACAAACTTGTGAATCCCTTTTCCACTCAGACCGTTAGCTCTACTTCCTTGTCCATTCGCTCGTCCGTCGAACATCGATTTGTCTATTTGCCATCTTTAACTAACAACGCTGACTCGTCTTGCATTTGTTGAACATGACGAATGATCTGAGCTTTTGTATAACATTTTAATATTGGTTCATAAGCTCTTCTAACGCTTCCCCTCCCATCACTTTCTCCACACACTCCGTGGCGGTCGAGAGCAATGTTTCAATTTGCCGCTAGTCATTGAGAAACAACCGCACAGATACATACTTTTATACATATGTATGTACATATAAATTCTTTATTTCTCATCTCCCGTCATTTGCCTGTGTATCCATTAGGTTAATGTGCACTTCAAACGAAATTAAGATAAATTGATTAAAATTAAAAAGACAGCTGGACAAATGCGGTTAGCTAACGCCAATACACTGGCGCAACGTCCGCAGCAAAGTCTTGGCATATACTCCAGATCTTCGTTGTGTGCTCTTGCCCTGGTAATGCATTTACAGAGGGAGCAGCGCTCGTTACTCACTTTCGAGTTAGTTTGGCGTGAGAAGCTTTGTTTTCAATGCGGGTTACCCACCTTTTGGCCCCGGAAGCGGAAACATCAACGGAAGCCATTTGGTTTGCATTTAATGAAGTGCACTTCACACAAAATCGCTGCGAAGATTAAATGTTTAATTTGAATTTGCGAAAAAGAAACATTGGAGAAATAATAAAAAGGGAGCGAAAAAGCGTTCTTAAGTATAAGAAAGCAAAGTTGAGGAAATAAATAGCACTTGAGTTGAGATTCTAATAAAAAAGGTAAACATTTTGCGGCTTTTTCCGTAAAATTAATGAGTTTCAGTTTCACTAAATCAAAACGAAAAATTGGAGAGAAAACTTACGCAAGTGCTTGAGAAGGCAATTAAATATGTCAAACGACTTTTTGTGAAAGCTCTACTCAAGTTACATAAAAGCCTTTTGAGATGAGGGAGAGAAATTATTTAGGTGAAGGCCACAGAACACTAAGAATTTGAAAGAAAAGAAGAGATCGAGACATTTATTTTCGAGATTTTCTAGTGCTCCTCAAATGAATATTACTCTTGGAATTTGTTAACTAGAAAAATTATAACAGTCGTCCTCCGGCAGTTGCCAGAAAAGAGCGGTTGAAGCAGCGTACGATTTTCAGTCTTGGAATAAGCTTCCTCTAGCCATTTGGAAGAGAGCTGCCACGAGAAGGCGAACATATTTTTTCTAAGCTTTCAGATGCACCACATTAAGGAGTAAATGGATGAGAAGTCCAGGTTTTGATTTCTATCTATCGAGGATGAAACAATTGGAAATGTTATCGTTAAAGCAGTTATGAAAATAAAAAAAACGAAATATTTTTACCGGAAACATGACACCGAAACGAAGCAAAATCATCTCGTTAAGTTTCTTTTTCACATAACAAAAAGCAAATGTCAAAGTTTCGTCAATTGAGCATCTCTGGTATCTAACTTCAATCCAATAACAATAGGATTAACTGCAAAAAGGCGTATGTAACCAAAGATGTCGTCGACAAATGAGCACGTATATGTGAAAGGCGACCTTGGAGCAAAGGAACTATTTTCGGAACAACAGTCGAGAATACGACCTCCTCAAAAAGCCTGAAGCCAATGAGAAGGAGGTGTATGAAGCTACACAGCTGTGTCTAGCGTGTTGCCGCGAAAGATACGCACTGCTTCTGTGCGGCAAAGGATGTTAACAAGAAAAGTACGAAAAGTTCGACGAATAAAAGCTAAAGCCGCAACAGAAACCATACTACTTGCGCCCCTGCTCTCTAAAAACTCTCGTCGTCTTAGAGACTATTCTTTTCGACAATGTCTAAAGAATAGCTGGTGGGAAAATCGATTGAAATGTGCCAAATGAGAGAGATATCCAAAGTTAAAGAAGTGAGTACGAAAAGACGGAAAGATTGGTTGAGGGTTTTATCAAAATGTCTCGGATTTATTGTAGGAACAGACGAAATACAATTAGGAAGAGACTAATGATAATATGATCGGCACACCCCCCTTTTCTAAGATATATTTAAGACCGCCAAAAACCGCTCAAAAGAGCTGCCTCTACCAAGCTATGGCTGAATTTTATTGTCCTCGTAAACCGTATGCGCCTTCATTTTAGATAACAAATTTATCTACGTAAGCATGTAGAGACTCTTCAAATCAGCAAAGAGATGCTTGTTCAATTACTACTCACTCATATTGTTGTCCAAAAGAGTGCCTCTGCAAAGATGTTTCGTGCTCTGGTTATAATCAAAACATATACGCATATGAGAATAATTAAAAAGTAACGTTAGTTCATCAAAAGCAAAACAGCTGCTAGTTATGACCGAATATGCAACATGCAACCGAGAATAATGAAGCATGCATGCAACATCTTCATTCGTATGAGCACGGGAGATACACTAAAAGACAACGTGGTTAGCAAAACAAAAAAAAAAAAATAAATAAAAATAGAAAAAACACAAACATACATAACTATCGCTCCAATGAATCCACAGAAATTAAGAAATAATTTGAAAGAGAAAAGAAAACAACTGAATTATATTAAAAACTAAATAATGTAGTAGGGAAAGCGAAGTGGAGAGGTTTGCAGAGGAACTAGCGCAGTGCTATGCAAAAAAAATTAGCCAGCACACGCTTTTTGAGGCACTTTATTTTTCTCTTTGTAAATTTTGAAAATAAAAGTTTAAATAAAATAATAATTAGTTATAATTGAACTAGTTGCCGACTGGTATGTTCTGAACGAGTACTACTCAGAGTTCGAGTTAAAAAATATGATTATATTGCATGAAACCTTCACCGAATGTACATCTGCATATGAGTTGGAATATGTATGTGCAGATTTTTTATGATTTTACTAGTTGGTGGTGGCGTATACGCCAACTCTGCCGTTCAACGTTGCCATTTATAATTTGTAGCAGACACATTAATCAAAAAATTGTTGCCCATTGTTGTGGCTGCACGCATAAGGAGAAGTGAGTACATGCATACAAGTTATTCCTACATACATACTCAAATATAATTATTTATACCCAGCAGTAAAGTTTTGGGTTCGCTAAAAAGAGAGTTTAATTCTTCGAGCTTTCACTTTTCCAAATTAATTTTTCTTTACCTGAAAGAAATTATTTTATTTTCTTGGAAATACTACACAGTTAAATACTTCGTTAGGTCAGTCTATCCGAGCCAATTAGGTTCGCGAAGCACTCTGTGGTTTCCAACAGTCAAAATCACCATATGCTTTCCATAGCAACAACTACGTACGCCGTTATACATATTTGTTGTTTTAATTATTTTGTATTACTGCAATGGTGCTGCTGCCATCGCAACCATGCAATATTTCTGTTAGCCAGCTCAAGCTGGTCACAATTTCTAACATATGAACATGAATAAGGTCTGTCCCATTAAAAACAAGACAGCTGAACGGTAGCAACTTTTGCCTGTACAAAGTCTGTTTATCATTGTTGATCAGTTTGAATATGCGAAACATTTTAATGAAGAGAACTATGGAGACTATTTCAAAAGATGTAAAAAAATTTGGAAATGAAATTGTAGCTCGCTGAAAAATTTCACTCTCCTTGGGACACAACTTGTAAAATCTTTGCTGGCAATGTTGCTGCTCTCCTTCTGATGGTGTTGGCGATATAGTGTATGGCTAAATTGTTGTTGTTGTTGTTGTTGTCATTATTGCTCATACATTTACTTCTATTTTAATATTGCTCATGTTTTTGTTGTTTATTTGGTTGTAATATAGCGGTTGTTGCTGTTGTTGTTAGTGGTGATGGCGGTGATGGCGGTGATGGTTCATCAAGTGTTGGTGAAGGTAATTTAAATGTCAGCGGAAGTGTTTTCGGGCGAATGCTGTCTCCGGTTTTCAACCGGTTTTTTCCGTTGCGTTTGGTGTGCACATGTTGCATGTGGCACGTACACACTATGTATAACCGCACACACATACAGAAAATACATACATACGAGTATACTCAAAGACTAGTATAGATGTCTGTTTGTATTACAGAAGTACCGTTTGTGTCCGCTTGTTGCTTTGGTTATGCTTATTGTTGGTTTTTATCATTTCGCCACCATCATTTCCACTGCAGCTCATGCTCCCTTTCATACATATATACACGTATAAACAAACACAAGTTAGTGTCGCTACATTTTTTTGCTACACTTTTCGTTTTTATTTTTTTTTTTTTTGATTTTTCCTCCACTCCGCTTTGACCGCCACACATGTTGTTGCATGTTGGAGAGCATGAAAAGCAATTATTGCTACCATTTTGTAATTAAAATTGCATGTCGCTGCTGCTGGTTTTTCTGTTGCTATTATTGTTGTTATTCGCCTCCGCTGTGTCGTTTGTGCGCGGCCTCAGCTGGATGCATACAAATGTGCTCACGTCCTTGTAAGTAGGTGTGTGTGTATGTGGCAATGAATATGCGAAATTTAACTCTTTTTATGCGCTTTTGTATGCGAATAATTTTTAATTTTTTTTATTTATATTTTCTCTTTTTTTTTTGGTTTAACATGTTTTTTGTTGTGTGTTGTTGGTGTTTATCTTTGTCTATTGGCTTTTGTGTTGCATTAGTTATTTATTGTTTGGCTTTTTTGCGTTCAAATGCACATCTATGAATCAAAGCGGACTCACGTCATTTATGCTCTTAATCGATAAATGAGTCGCAATGTGTTGAAGGCGTAAATTTATGATCATAAAATTGCATATTTGAAAGGTGTTTGAATGCTCTTGTGCAGCGTAGGCGACAATTATTGTTTGTGAAAATGTTAATTTTATTTTAATTTATTATCCACACATACATTGTTATTATAATTTTTTGTCTGTTGATATATTTTTTTTATTCATAATTAAAGTTGAGTTTAATATTGCAGATTTTGCTGGAAATTTTTTCTCATTATTTTTTGATCTATTAGAATTATAGTATACGAGTACAGTTCGAGAACTAGTTAGGCTTTTACTCTCGTGAACTGGTTATATAAATAGCTTTAAGAAAGTCCTCTTTCTAGCAAGGAGATTTTTGTTATGAAACAGAACTGGTGGTCTGGTCGGGCTAATCTAGATCTCTTGTGGATAGCTCCGCTCATTTCTCAGAAGTCTTCTCGTTGAATGTGAAGAGTCTAAAGGGTTCATCAGCCAATTATATCGTCCCAGGTATCCATCCTCTTCGCCCGAGAGATCCATTTGTTGTCAACATGTGAAAATTACTCCTAAAAAAATAACAAAATGCAAAATTCTCATTCTTTTATTGGAAGTAACAGTTTTGTCTGTCCACAATACACGCTGTCTCAAAATAATATAGTGGTACGTCCTATCCGACAGTAGATCTCCTTTTCCCAATTGCATTGCTCGTTTAGCACGTGATATGTTATTACTTTCCGTGTGCTGCCATGTACCGCAAGGTTAGCTAATCGGACCGAATTTTCATGGACTTTAAGAGAGCTTTGTTGGTGTTGCTCTCAATATGCTTCCTCTAGCATATAAACTGGTTAAAGATTTTAAAGGATTTTGACGTCAATTTAGCGCACATAACTATCAACGTAATCGAGGTTTGCAAATACACGTAGGCCTTCCATAAAAAATTCTTGACCCGCGTCGCACTACTAATGCTGTCAACCTCTTCGGATAGGCTTTTACTCGTATTTACATATTTACATATACTTTCGAAGTGCGTTCTCGTAATCACCCAAGACTTTTTGGTATTGAGGCATTTATGCTTGTAAAAGACCCTTCGACAGGTTACTTTATGGTTTTTAGCTCTGAAGTCATTCAAGGCTTGGCTAGTATTGCTCCGGCAAACACAAAATTAGAGTTTTTTTATTAATCATAATTTATTGAAGGCCAAGGCTAGAGTCCTCGTCCAACGAACCCCCAAAAGAAGTTTAATTTAAATAAAAAAAGGTAAATTTTCTAATTGTCGTCGCCCCCGGGTAGGAAGTGTCAACCACTCCGAGTGTAATCCTGATATGAAATAAATGTTCCTCATAAAAAACCATAAGTATCTCGGAGGAGGCTTAACAGGTGGCAATATAGGTCCCTCCATTTATTGGAAAAACATCAAAACGCACACCACAAATTAGAGGAGAAGCTCGGCCGAAAATCACTTCAGCGGTTATAATACGTCAATTATACAATTGCTTTGACTCTCAGCTTGAAAAGTAATTTAAAGCAATATTTGAAGAATTTATTATAGTAATAATAAGTGGAAAGTTAAAATACTTTTATTATTAAATTCTGTAGCCTCATTTAATGCCACCTTCTATCTGAACTTTCCTAATAGGTGTACAAGTTTACAAATATAATCACCTACCTCTGACATACTTTTGAGTATAAAATTCGTTAAGTTCTTCTTTTTTGTCTGCCTAAGAAATAATTATTACCATGTTTCAGAAAATACAATTTGGATGGATTGCGAAATTTTCACCTCCAACACTTTCCTCACTTTCCGACTTGTGTCCAACCTCTCTCACTGCACTGCACTCGCTGTGGGTTTTGAAAGCTGAAGTCAAATTAGATCAGTAGCAGCCGTGAAAGTAGGTGAGTCAGATATTAGAGTTGCCATCAACAACATTTTAGTAGCGCAGCAGTCAGTCAATCCGTCAAACAGCAGCAGTTGCTTGTAAGAAGTTGGCTGAAATTATAAATTTATGATTTGGCAGCTGAAATCTTGAGTTGAAACTTTGGTCAAATCTCACTTCTTCCGTTGCGTTGAAGGTGTTGGTGATAACTGTTTTGCATTTTAGATATTTTTTTTTTTGTTTTATTTGGTTTTTACTGTTGTCCTGCCAACATGGCTGTCACTGTAACTGATATTTGTTATTCCTCACTGCAGTTGTTGTTATTGCTGTTAATTACACAGCACACGCTCATACTCGTACATACATTGGCACCCTCACCTACTGCCAACAGCCGCCAAGTGGCAGCAAATGTCATGCAACAAAATAAGAAAACTTTTTTAATTATAACCTCATTCAGATTTGACGTCAGCTAATGTTGGCTTAAATGTGTCTTGACTTGCTTACATTTCTATGCGCAAAGTGTAGGTGTGCGTGAGTGCGTGTGTGCGTCGTGCCGAAGTATTTTATTTTGTTTTTGTTTTTTTTTCTTCATTTTGTTGCAAATATGTTGCTCACTTATTTTGCTGTTGTTGCAGTTATTATTGTTGTTGTTTTTGGTGTTGCTCAACTGTTCTACATTTCGCTTTCACTTTGAATTGTTCGGTGACTTTTTCTGTCAGCTTATTTGTTTCAGACTTTTTCATTTTCATAATTATCTCCGCTTCCTGTTTATACTCAAATATACTGACAAACCAGCGATAATTTTTTTTCATTTCTTTTTAAAATGAAACAAATGCGATTTTAATAAAGTATTAAAAAAAAAAAACTTTGTTGTAAACAAAATTACTAAGAAGTTTAAGGAGTTTCAGAAGCTAAAATGTGATTTTCGAAATAGGTATAGGCGAGGAATATGTACATACATATATACGAATATATGAAAATGTGTATATTTTTGCTTCACAAAGCTTTTGTTTCTTCCAATTTAAAAATGTAAATGTCAAAAGTTAAAAGTTTATAAAATTTAATTACGCTTCTTATATTATATATATATGTATATACATACTTATTCTATATGTATTTTAACGAGCAGCAGGTACCATTTTAATATTACTTGTCTTCTATAACTCAAAGCGTGAGGAGCATTTTCGGCTATCTTTTCTCACGCCTTGCCTTCACTTTTGAGTGTAGAAGGCAAAATTAGAGAACAAATAAATGAATAAGTCTGATTAATTATAAAAGAGCTACATACGATTATACGCCGTGCTATACGCACCTTATAAAATTTTCCGCGCTGAGTGAATTTATTTGGGTAAAAAGCTTAAGGTTGATTAGAACTCACACTAAATGCCATTCACAAGCTGTAGGGAAATAATGATTTTTCCTCATAAATCGCCGTCTCGCAGTCAATCGTAAGCTATCTGGATGGTTTCTTCACATTTATCGCTACACCTCCGCTTTCATATGCTAATATTTGTGTGTCTACATATGCTGTTCCTTAAAAAAAAGTGAAGGAAGTACATATAATCGCCAAATACCTTTATCAGAAGCTGTAACTTAGCCAAATCAAAATTTCGGTGAATTGAACCGTAAATCATTTCCTTTGCTTTGATGCGTTTGAAAAACATAAATCATACATTAGATATTATAAATATTTCCTATGCGCTATGCAAAGTTACATCAGCTCAAACACGCAAATATGTTTACTTTTAAATGCAGCTGAATGCATTTATATACACGTACAACAACACACACACACGCACATGCAAATATTTCCGAAGACAACGCCAAAGTAGTAACATTTTTTTTTTTTTTCAAATGTAAATATTTAAAATACAAATTGCTGCATATACCTGATTTCTGCTTATATGCATTCTATATACATACATATAGGTATATACATATATTTATGTGCATATGTAGATGTTTGTGTTGACGCTGATTTTCATTTCAATTGAAGCGTAAGAATAAATTTTCCTGGAAATAACGCAAATAATGGTTGCACTGCCAGAGTGATGTACGCAAATATACTCGTACACACGGTTGGAATGGGTGTGTGTGTGTGTTTTGAATGTATGCATATGCATAAAGTTATTTAAATGCATGTATAGGTTTATCTAAATGTGTTTGTTAGTGTGTGAAAATTCATATTTATACTACAATTTATTCTAAATTTATTCATTTGAAATATTTGTGCATATGCATTTATGAAAACACACATACACACATACACACACACACACAGACACACACATAAGCTAAGCACACCCGCATGCAATGTAAATAAATACAAATTCAAATAAATTCGCTTTGGCGGAAGAAATAACGAAGAAAATTTATAAAGAATTTTCTAAGAAAAATATACGTGTATGTATGTAAAAGTGTGCAGTGAAGTAAGTGAGTAAGTAAATAGCAGACGGTAGTCATTCAAAGTGCATAAAAACACAAACAAACACACACGCATGCATGCCGGCAGTGCTTTGTGTATGTGAACCGGTGCATGGGAGCATGTATTAGTGATGCAATCAAGTGAAAATATTTTTGATTTGCATTGATGATGTAAACAGTTACTTGTCGAAGGAAAACATCAGAGGGATATTTTTATGTTATTTTTTTTTCACATTTAGTTGCAATATTTTTTTGGTTGAATTAATCGCAAAATTGGTTACTTCTGCTGATGGTTACACCAAAAAAAAAAAACAAATATATTTTTCATTCTTAACATTAAAAAAAATGAAGTGAAGGACTTGCAAGAACTTTTCGGGTAAATTCTGTTCACCTAAATTAAGGTTGTTAATATATGAAGTCAAATTCAAGACGATTTAAGACGATTTTTCATTTTTCTCAAAAATATTAATTAATGTATTTATAAGTTTCTACTTTGCCCGTTCAAAGTTGTTACTCAGTTTATATACTTTTCCCACAATATTGGGCGCAACACGCATTATCGCTTTGTTGATTACAAAACTGCATTATGTAGTCCGAGATCACCTGTACGCCATGATGTTTGCTTTCGTTGTTCCTACGAAGCTGATTCTGATTTGTAGAATGGTATCGAACAACACCATCAGATTTGTCAAGGTAGAATCTTCGAATTTTTCAATACCGTTCGAGGTTTAAGACAACTTTAGGACTGAAGCGGTTCTGCGGAGACAGGTGTACATAGTAATTGTGCTATTTTCTACAACATAATTCGATGATAAATATATCATTGGTTTGGAAAATGCGAGTTTCTTAAAAAGAAAAGGAATCTGCGACGAATACTTTGGAGGTAAACAAAGACAAAACGATGTGCATCCCCTGTACCAACAAAAATGCTCGGCTCATAAGGCTCCGACATAAATACGGACAATTTTGTCAACCAGGAGACTAGCCAAAGCATTACACTTGCCAATAGGTGTCACTATAAACTCAGTAAGCAAATGTGCTGTTAAACATTCTCTCCACCAGCAAAACGAACGCTTTACAAAACACTCTCTATGATTGGATTGACGTTTTCAAAAGTATTGGGGAAGACTATCGTATTCCGATGAACAACATATTATATGATAACATCGATGTTGTCCAGCGCATCATCTTTGTACATATGGAAAAGGTATTTTAAGTGAAAGCCGATGGTGGAAGACGATGGGATTGTACTGACCACGTAAGTATGTCAGTAAGGGATTCCGGTCAATTTATTAACATATAAAAGAAAACAAGTAAAGCACATGCAACAACAGAAAAATCTAACTGTCTGTGGCTACGACAGTTGCCTTAAAGGCCAGCCTAAGATCAAGAAGGCAGGAGTTGTTATATTGTTGTATTTAGGGACAATGAGTTACGAGAGCGAGGTGTTACTCCATCCCTTTACGAAAAGATCTCATGTAGAAAGGCGGTGAGATGCTGGGAAGGCCAGGACGAGGTGCTACTCCCTTCCTTTATGTATTAGTTTATAGTTATTTTCGAGGTGATTAGGCTCTACTTCCTTCTTGGGAGATAGTTCGGAGTCCTACTCTTCCACCCTTATAACCGGTACATAGCCGAACATATCTCGCATGCTGGCGAGCTAAGGCGAGCGATAACTCCGAGTTCGTCATATACCCTTTATTAATTATACGACCTTGTGGTAAGATCTCGTTATCTTCTGACCTGAAACATAGTTGACTTTATTTAAAGACTCCCAAACGATGTTCATTTGATACGCCGAAACGTCTCAAAACCAATTGCATGACATGACCTAACCGACACGCTAACAACCTCCACAATCTCTCTGATGTGGGTGTTATTAACGATTTTACGAGTATACAATAATCTTCAACTCTTTCTCAGTATATTTATCTGTTTTGATGAAATGAGAAAATTATTTATTCATCTTTGGTAATTGAAAAAAGAAAATGTTGGTTAAAAGAATTTAAAAATGATTCTCAAAACAATTATGTATGTTGGAAGCCCGCAGTTGCTTTAGTAAATTTACAAAACAATAAAATACAATATTTGAGTTCAAAATCTTCTCTGAAAAACCCTATGCTTCAAGCAAAAGTGCCAAAGACTAATGCAATTAAATCTGAACTCTTTACAAGAAAACCACAAAATCTTTTTCCTCAAACAAGCAGACAAATACACACACATAACAACGAAAATGCATATTACAGACTTAAAAATTCAATTAAAAATTGCGTCTGTTGCAAAAACATTATGACAGGTTTGATAACATTGTGAGCGTTGTACTAACGCTCGGCAACACCCTGCCGTCGCTGCTGATGCTTGTTACGATGATGATGGGCGAAGCCTTGATGCGTGGGAGCGCACGTTCTCGCATCCAATTCTTCAAACAAATTTTCAAAAAACTACGAGAAATGAAAATTTCATATAATTTGATTAAAAAGTTGCACGCAACGCACGCAAAAAAGGAGTAAAAGTGGCCAGTAAAATGAGAAAAATGGGTTGAAGGGCGAAGTCTTTTTCCCGGAATTTCAATGGCAACTTTATTTCAGAAAGTATGAGAAGGAACGCATAGAAGATCACTGTAAAGTTGTTGCTACTTGAGGTTTTCGCATTTACTGCTATTTAGCGCAGGAAGAATGCGGCGGAACAAGTTTGATTGCGTTGATGAAGTTGGCACTCGTTGTCTAAGGTATGTACATATATACATACATATGTATGTGTCAAACGCAAGCGTCTGCAGTTGTGGAGCGGCAACATATTTATAAATTCTTGGAAAATTAAAACTCATTTTAGGCAACTTTAGTAAAGATATGTGTATGACATGGAATTTTATTTCACATAATTTAAATGTATAATAAATTAAATTTATCAATTTCGAAAACGCCATTAATTGCTTTAGGGAAATTTCACACTTTTTCAGCATCAAATGACACTGTTAATGTTTGCTGGACAGGAGAAAAAATGTATACATATAATGTGTTGTTTAAACTGACATCAAATAACCAGTTTTTAACCAATTCTCTTTCCGACCACTCTTTGCTGACATTTCACTTCCGTTCGTACTTCTACATATTATTATATGTATGTATGTGTATGTTCATATGTGCGCTTGTGTTGTCAACCTGACACTCAGGCACATTAAAGACACTCAGACGCGCATTACTGTCACATTTGACGCTACAACTTAGCAGCTTGTTATTGCTGTTTTTGTTGCTGGTGGTTTTGCCATTGCTTTGGGAACTTATCTGGCTGCTGCTGTCGTTGAATGTTGCATGTCTGTCATTTGGTGGCCGCTTCTGTTGAAGATGAGGTTGATGATAATGATGATGATGATGGTGATCATGATGAGGTTACTAGTTCAAATGTGCTGCTAAATATGTTGAACCGTAAAATATATACATATTTGTTGGTGTATGCGTTCGATACACTCAAATACACATACATACATAAATTACTATATGGATTTCTGTGGAATTTGCATTTTACCGAAAATTGTATACACTTTTGTAATTAAGATATTGTTGCGATTTTGTGAGTCCGTCTTTAAAACAGGCTACGCTTATCCTCTAAACAATATCTTTTTTTGGTGAGTTTTAGACTTTTTTCTCAAGCAGATTGGGTTAATGAGACGAAGAAATTTTTTGCGTAAAATAACTTTACCTAATAAAGATCTTCTTTTGCTAGCAGATCCTTGCTCGGAAATCGTAAACCATTGGAGTGGCGTTAATAATCATCATCATTCAATTGTTTAATCAAATTTAAATATTTTACATAACTTTACATAAAGCTGACCACAAAGGGTAGGCTCCAAGTGAATTCTTCAAGAGAAGGGCGTTAATGAAATATTCCAGTTTTATGTAGTCTTCTTTTCTGTGGGACATATGCTTTAAACTTTCGTTCGTCTTGCGTTCTGCTAAGTTTAACGATTTTTTTTTTCATTAATTTATCCGAAGTAGATTTCAAAGCTATGAGGTATGTATTTTCTTCAACTTTTGCTGGGCTCTCCAAGCTTCCAAGCGTCCAGGAAAAGACAGACCCAAAGGTGCAATCGCTAATCAATTAATCAGCTTTATTGATGTGAGAGTTTTCTTGAGGTTACTGCGTGTGAATCTGAGTACTTAGTACCATTAGCTTTTTAGAGATCAATGATACATACATACATTTTTTATAATTAAATTGCTTATGTGTACATATCAGAGAAAGGAAGCAAAAATGCTTCCGATGGTAAATATTCTATAACTTGTGGGAATTTATGGAAAAAATGCACTTTCTTCTATTCACTGTCATGAGATAATGTCACAGTCAGCTGAGTAAACGGAAAAATTATGAAATTTTAATGAAAATATCTCTATTAGACTAATTATTTAAAACTCTGTCGCTTTTGTGGCTTGTAATGTATGTAGGTATTTATGTACGTGCACGAACTACACATCCACAACTTTGTCTGTCTTCTCGCCACATTCGCCAACCAAAAATTTTAAGCAAATTATTTTGGCATTTCTGTCACTAAATGAACACACTTACTCCCACTAATGCATGTGAGATTTTAAATATGCACATCCGCATTGTCAGACACTTGTACATACATATTTTATGCACAATATTCTCATTTTCATTGTCACACCAAAATCATCTGCAATTCTTTGTAGTGAAACGACGTCATTACACTGATTTAATTTATGCCGCTACATACATACATATATACTCGTACATGCCACAACTAAATCTGTAGGTACAAGTGGTTGTATTGTTGTTGTTCCACGCCAGTTATTTTAGCATTTTCCACAGACAAAGTGTTGCACAAAGTGTCTACATTTATGAGTGCATTCGCCAGCCTTAAAACACTCACATGCCAAAAAAAAGCTCCTTTTGATTGTTAGAGTGCTTGTAGGTATGTACCATATGTATGTGTGTATGTGCATGTGTTGTATATTCCCAAGTGCTTGTATGTTAGCATTCCCGTGGCTTTGTGTCTGCGGCATGCGCGCATTATTAAATTAAAATTTTATTATGAAATTGCGGCGTAAAAATTTTCGGGACTGTCTGTCTTGTGGTTCTTCACTCATTTTGACGTTTCTTTCAGGCCTTTTCGCTATGTGGCATTTTCGATTTAGTTGTATGCAAATGAAGTTTCTAAAGCGTCCGTGCGTGAAGTCGCATATTTCGAGGTGAAGTTATCATTACCCGCTGTCTGTTCATTTATTCTCTCGTACTTCTCATTTGACTACGCTCTATCTTTCAAAGGAGTGATTGTGTAATTGCTTCAAACATGGCAGGAAAAGTGTATGAAAGCTTTATAAGCTACAAAAAAATTAGTTAAAATATTTTGCACCATATTTTCATTAATAAAATAATAACAAAAATCAAATATAAATTGAGAGCAAGAGGAATACGCAAGAGCTTTATTAAAGCTTTAAGCAAAATTATTTGGAAAAATTTGGTGTCATAAACTCTGGAATACAGAATAAAAAATAATTATAAATTGAATAAATTCTACTACAACATGCAACGGTCCGATTGGGACTTCTTCCTTGATCTTTCTCAAGACCCAGACAGTAAGTTGCTCTTTATGTTGACACCTTTCACAAAAGCTTTTCCTAACGGGTATCCTTACCGTAAGCCCAAATTGACCTTTTGAGTTTTCTTCAGAGATAGATAGTACCTACTACCCACCCCTGCGGGTTAAGGGTTCAATAATTTACCCGTCGTAAGAGGCGACTGAAATCCAATAGTTACCGGGACAGTCGAGTCTTTATATCTGAACGACCCGGATTTTTTATCCGGCCAAGGACTGTCACTCCCGTAACATTCCTCAAAAATTACTTTGCGGAATATTTTTGCGGTTACAACAACAACAATAACAATAATAACAACAACAACAACAACAACAACAACAACAACAACAACAACAACAACAACCTACTACCCGAAGAACTGCATATTGTTGCTGTTGTTGGATTTATGCATTTAGCATTTAGGGTTCCCCCGCAAAGAAGTTATCCATCAAAATTCCTCCTGAAACTGTTGCTCGAAATCTTCTGACAAATTTTATTGCTTTGAACAAGAGCAGGAAAATTTGGATGAAGATCCACATTTTTCATAGACGAAGCATACTTTAGGTTAAATGGATAAGTGAAAAAAGCCAGTGTTTCGTGTGGATTAATGGTCAACGGCATCATGGGGGAGTACTTTTGCAAAGCAATGAAATAGTCATTAAATTATATTGATCGTTCATTAGACATAAATAAATTTTTTATATTGTACATTTATCTGAATTTTCGGTTTTTTTTTTTTTAAAACGTGTGTGAAAGTTCTTAATCATCTTTTATAAAGTAAAAAAAAATCACTGTGAGGAACTTCTATTAGAAAATTTAAATCTCCTTGCTTTAGAATTAGATATATAAAATTATAAATAACAGTTTTTAATTGGAACATATTTTCTTCGTGTGTGGCTGCACAATAACAAATTTAATATTATTAAACTTTTCCACAAAAACAAATTCGAATTGTTGTTGCAGTATATGGCTCATAACTGCTTGGGCAAGAGCTTGAGCAACATGCTGTTTGCCTACCAAATTTATGACATTCATGCACTAACTTCTCGTAATCCTTACTGAGTAATCGTAGCTCGTTTCAGATACTCACAGTGTGTGCATATATATATGTATATGCATTGGTGCAGAGCAAAATGCTCTAACGTTGTTCGCCCTTAACCTTTACTCTGCGACTTTTTTCCCCCAAACATACAAACGTAAGTTCATATGTAGATGCATGTAAGTATGTCTGTGTATCTGTCTTCAGATAGTCCAACACCACACTTGTGTACATGTTTGTTTGTTTGCTTGCTACTTTTATGTTATAAATAAAGTTTAACTTCGAAAAAAGTCGAGCAGCTAATCAAATATTTGCAGCAACACCAAAGCACTCGTGCATATTCCATCAACTTCTCCCTTTTAGTTTTCCATATATCTGTATGTATGTATATAGATTGACATATATGCATGTTTGTATGTTTTTCTCTTATTCAGCATTAGTCATAATCTTACATTCACATTTGCCTACTTTTAAATCCTTTAGACACGTGCAACACGTTTCTGCCAGAATACCAAGGCGAACAGCCGTATGCATACATACCTATATGCATGTTTACTCCAACACATACGTACATATACATACATATATATGCATGACAAGTTATTTTATGCAGTCAAACGGCATGGCGTTCGTCCATCACTTGCAGACTGAAGGTAATGTCGCCCGAGAGCTTTATTCATCTACACACACACACACACACACACACCCATGCATACCAACGCATGCAATTAAGTGCTTCTTTATAACAAACTCTCTTGTATTTCATTATTAAATAAAAGTACATAGATTTAAGTTTTTTGCTGGTGACTTACGCACACGCACATGCACCCACACTCCTATCTGCCCAATGTGTTTTATGACATTTTTAATTGAAAATACTAAATATGTGGCATGGTTAAAGTTCATAATATGGTTACTGTAGATTTGAAAACCCTTTTGGGTTTAATTAGCTCGGTCAGCCCCGGACAATGCGTCTTTACCATGGTATTCATGCACAGAGCTGGTTTTGATGGCCATCTCAAGAGCTGATGAGCGATTGCTGCTTATGAGATCATTATTATTATACAGTATGTATGTATTAATAGATGCTCAAATGAGTAAAGAATATAATATCCCTTGTTTACATATGCAAATGATTCGCAATATTAACTGAATGAAGATTACAAGTGAGCGTGTCGTTTGTGGAACCAGCTTCCAAAAAAAAAGTTTCTCTTTGTATCGATTGAAGGACGCTTTTATAGTTTTAGACATTTTAGACGGGTGTACCAAACTCTATAAGCTCCCCAACTACTCCGTTCACTGTCTTTAAGCAAGCAAAATATGTTGATTTATGTTATGTAGAAACGACTAATCCTAAGAGGATTCCAGATGCACACCTAAACCAAGCGATTACAAGCGTTCCTTCAAAATTTTGAAGCTCACCATAAGTGAATGCAATGCCGTAGTAGCTGACTGGATATCTGAGAAAATATTGGTCTGTCTCTTGGCAATCAGCATTCGAATCAATGAGCTCATCGCTTACCTGTGAGCAGCTACCTCACAAGAAAAGAATGCAGCAGCACGGTAGTTTTCAGGAATATCTCACAGAGAGAACTTTACTTCTCAATTGCCTACTCAGTCCAAAGAACCCGTCGGTATCAGAGATACTGTGTTAGATTACAAAGCAGATATTGTTATTGGTTTTAGCACCGGTTAGAAGATTGACAAAATTATCTACAACTAGCCGAGCTAGATTGCGAATGCGATAGTTTGATGACAGCAGATATTTCATTTTGTCTTCGTTCACTACTAGATCCATACGTTTTGCTTCCTTATCTAGTCTATAGAAAGCTGAACCAGCATAAACGCCCATTATTTTCACCCCAAACAGGCTACGATACGAAACTATAAGAAGTCCTTCCCGGTGCTAAGTGTTAACGTCACAGCACAGCAGAAAAGTTATGAGAGGTAACGAAATTCAAACGCAATGGCGTAGAGTTAGATCCTCTTTGTGTTGTCGAAGGTTGCTTACTATTTGATGAAGAAGAGATTCGTGTCGATCTACTTTTCACACGAATTTTTCAAAATTTCGCGCATGTGAGATCACTTGGTAGGTCTATCATTCTGCACTATACAATAAATAACCAATTAATAATGGTAGGAACCAAAGAGTCAGTACTGGCTATGAAAGCACTTTCAGCATTCAATCTTCCTGATTAATGGTGGAAGCAGATGACCCGGTGGAATTTCCCTCCATGGGAAAAATATGACGAATAAAAAGCTTTGGGAGTGTAAGAATAGATTTTTATAGTATAGATACACCAAACTTAGCACTCCTGTGAGCGATGCTCATTGTCAAATATTTTTTATTTAATATATCTGAGCAATTTTACCTGCCCGCACTCCTACAAGTACCACTTTAATTGCGTTTAAAAAGTTTTGACAGTCAGCAAATTTTATTTCTATTTGCCAAACCACGCGTCACGTGTTTCGAGGTAAGTAAGGAAGGAAACAAAACAAAAACAACAGCAACTACAACAAAAACAAAGAAGCAATAAGTTTAAATTGAAAAGTAGCAAATAAATAAACACATGAAATAAATGCGCTTGCAACCCTAAAAGTATGCAAGGGTGCCATACACATAGTGGGGCGTTGATGTATACTTTGTACCATATAGACACAAGCTCACATATACAAACATGAGTGCAACAGTACTTTCAGAGAACAACTTCAGACCTCTTAAGTGACCCTGAATGGTGCTGTTACAACGGGAGATTTGTTTATATTTCAAATTTTTGCTTAAAATATACAAACTTATTTATTTTAAGGCACATGGCCAAATAAATACACTTTCAGGAAACCATACTAGTCGCAGAAATACCAAGCCGATGCCGGTTGAAGGTGAGTTACTAAATAATGCTGCATTTTCGTTTTTTCATTACTTTATTTATATCTAGTTTTTGATTTAAGTATTTAGAAACAACAGTATGTCCTAATTTTCGGTTTGAATGGGCGAATTATGACAATTGCTGTACCGTCTCGAGAGTTAATGAGACCATAATTCCTTTTTGAACACATTTTGGCCTTTAAAATAGACTAATTTTTTCACTTTCTTGAGTCAGTATGTGATTGGTTATTTATGAGCGAAATACGCCAATTGTTGTCGCGGAGGTTGCAATATGGGTTTTTCTTTCAGAGAGCTGGAAAAACAAGTTATTATTCAACACAAGTGAAAAAAATTTAAAATAATATTAAAAATGGTATATTGTGTAAAATAAATCTAAAAGGGTTGATGCTGTGAAGAATGCTAAAATATATATTTATAGACTGATTCTAAGGTGGAAATCTAAAACGGTATTAGCAACAGCGACATCGCTTGGTCGATAATATGATCACATCTATAAAACTTCCGTATTAAAAATGACGCTTTATTGTTTTTAGTACCGTTGGCTTCTAGTTACGCAGTAGTTCCTAATCGGTTCATTTTACTGCAGTGTTACTTCACTTGTATGTATGCAATTATATGGCAAAGCTCTCGAGATGGTTTATAGTAAATTGGCAGACTGCTAGTCAAAGTTAGTCCATCACTAGGGAGCACTCAGCCATGACAGTCTGTCAATTGGTGTCTTTCGTGCATCTTGCGCTCATACTTGCAATGCCGTTTGCATGTACAGCACCTTGCAACGCTTTAGCAATCCACCATCAACAGTTTTTATTTTACAATACACACATATATGTATTTGTTTTGATTTATTTAGTTTGTTTCGAAATCAAAACGCCTGACGTTTTGGGTTTGTCTGTTGATCTTTCTCTCGCCCTCCCACTCTATGATAAGTGTGTTTTGAGTGTGTTCGAGTGACAGCTGCACTCACTTTGCTGCTCTGTTTCCTGTGCTATGCATACCTCCTTGGATAAGTGCTCCTTTTGGATTGCTGGCTGTTACTACTATTTGTGTTTTGCCTGGTGAACCCTGTTTATGTGGTTTGTTTCAAGCATTCAATGTCGATAATATTTTTATTATTGTTTGCTTTTGCTGTTGCTTTTTTCACTTATCGCTTGTAGCTATTTTTACTACATTTGTCTAGCAGTGATTGTTGTTTGTATATGAATGTTTCGTTTGTTTGTTTTGTTTCGTTTACTCAAAATACACACAAGGTTCTTGCAAAATCTCAAATCGATTCTCAAGTGAGATTGTATAAAGAACAGTTTGTCGCCTGAGAATAGTGAAGATAGCATTACTTTTTTAGATGATCAAGAAAGAACTGGACAAAGTTTAACCTTTCTGTATATTTTTTTTTTTTGAATCTATAAAGAAAATTATATATAGAGCTGATGAAGAAAGAACTGGAGAGATATTCATCTTTTTGATATTTTTTTATTTATTTATAAACAAAATTATATATTGAAAGGACAGCGTGAAAAAGTGAGTTAGAAAAATTATTAGCATTTTTTTATATGGAAAAAGTTTGTCAAATATTCGAAAATTCTCAATTCAAGAGTAATGATGGTAAATAAATTATTTTACTTAAAACGTTGGAAAGGTCCTTACTAACTATCCTCTTTGCCTCTTGAAATTTAATTTATTTGCTCAGCATGAAAATCTTTTTACAAACTTCAATTTGCTGCTAAATTATTGAAATTTTAAAATTGTTTAAAGCAAATATGCTTACAACAGAAAAATGCTTTTCCGCGCACACAAAGCGCTGCCAGCACTGAAATTAATTATGTTTCATAGAAAAAAATGGATTACATTTTTTTCTACGCAAACTAGTTATTCAACTTTGTCCTTTCGCTGCCCTTTGAACCTCTGCGTGGCGCCTTTAGTCTCTTCAGATTATTTTGGCATTATTGAACGCTTTTTAATAACTACGGAGCTGCTGTGCTCAAAGACATTCTACGCTTTTGGCGATTTTCATTTTCATGCCAAAATGTTGTAGTAGTTTTTATTTTCTTTTTTTATATTTTTTGTTGTATGCATTTTTCACAAAGTTTTAATTAGTCTTGTACATATTTAATACACAAGTCTATGCTAAGCTTCGTGGCGCGGCATAGATGATTAATTAAAATTTTTCTCAAAGGCTACCGTTACGAAAATAAATACTGGAAGAAAAGAAATGATAATCAATGAAAAATATAAATATGTGTATGCATAAATAACTACAATGATGTTGCCCTGAATCCGAGACCCTTCGCGGAAATTCGCGGTTACTCTTGCCTCTACACTTGACGGATTTCAAAAAAATTGCTTGAATTGGGGCTTGATGTTTTTCTAACAAATGTAGGAATCTAAAGTTTTTACTATGCCGCCTCCATACGGCTGATGGTCTTTTATGAGGAGTCTTTATTTAATGTCAAAAATACCCTCAGAGGGCATTTGTGTGTGGCCGAGTGGCGATAACAAAAATTAATTTTCTCTAATTTTGGATATTGGTCGAACTAGGACTCGACCACACACAAATTTCTACAATAAAGAGTTTTCCAATTAGAGGTATTATTATGAATAGCTTGCTTTCCGGTAGAAGCCACTTCTGATGCTTCAACAACGTACTTAAATTATTAAACTTTACTATAAAAATTTCATCGAAAAATCATCTTGACTGATGAAGTAGGCAAAACTGACGCTTCTGGGACTCGGAAAACCCTAAATTTAGTGTTGAAAAGCCTGTATACTTGTTGGGGGCGGTTTATTGTGCGGCAGGGTCATTGGTAATTGATGAATGGGTTACGCTATCGAGAGATGATTAATGAATTTTTATTGACGGTATTGGATGTTACTGATATGAACAACGTATACTTTCAAGGAGACGACGACCCGTGCCAAACACGCAACGAAACCGTAGATATTTTAAGAGAAAAGTTTCTTTGAATATCAAAGTAACACCTCTTATTGGAAAACCATTTACTACGAATATTCATATTTCTCTCATTAAAAAATAAAAAAAACTATGATTACTTTCGGTCAATGATAGTAGAAAGCAAACTTCAAAAAAAGCTCAGCTAAGTGAGCATATATAATATTATTAGTAAAAACAAATTTACTAAAATAATTATTTAGAATTTTATTTTTTTGAGTATGTGCTAAAATACATATACATATCCACATGAATTTAATATGTTATATAAATATTTGCTATTTCAGTCAATTGATTTTAAAAGCTAATATAATATTTACATAGTCTGTAAAACGACAAAACGCCCAAACCTAAAGTGAAAAAATGTTGATACTAGAAATTATGAAAAGCTCGTTATGCATAAAATTTAAAAATGTCCGCAATTATATAAACGTCATTAACTTTTAATAATTCTAATCATTCACTCGCAATAGAAGAATTAAGTCATTTTTATTCCATATCTGCATAATAAAACCAAACAAAAAAAAAATACTAATAATAATTGCGGTCTTTGCTATTAAATTCAATTAATCGGAAGCTTTGTGGTAAATAAAAAAGTCCAATGCAATGTAATAGATAGATTTGTATGAATATATGTGTATGTGTATTTATTTAGCCTCATTGTGATTAACAAATAATGCGCGAGTGATTAGCGTAAAAAGTCACAAGTATTAAGCAATAAAATATTTAATGAATTTTAGGCGTTATTAAATATGTATGTAAGGAAAGTACGATTGTGGTTTTCCACAGCAACTGTTATATAATTGAGTTGCTATTAATAAATAAAACAAAAGCAATTGAGTGCACACATACTACTGCATACACATACACGTATATTATACATATACATATAGACGCATATATAGATTTCTTGAATTTCTTTACATTTGTATTTCCTTGAAAGCATCGGCAATTGTATTTACCTCGTAATGCAACCCTGTGGTGAAATTAGTAGTTGCGGTGAATAGTATTATGAGTGTCAAAACTAAAATCGAAAGTGGGATTTCACGCAATACGTCTTTTAAAATTTTCGATAATATTGTAAGTCAACTGGCATCAGTAATAAAGAGAAATAATTTCCATAAAAAATTTGTCTTTTTGTTGATTCAAAAATCAGTTTTAATTACGGAAAAATTTTCAATATGCAAGGAAATACGTTCTTTTTAATTGAATCCCAAAAAACCAAAAACTATAATAATCAAATATATTTTTTTTACAAACATTAACAATCAGTTAATAAATCTAAATCTTTATTTTTAATTTTGGACCTGTTTAAAACGGTCATTGGATGGCTGACGCCAGACGCGTAGGCCCAGGAGTCTTACTCTCAAAAATTCTAACTACGAAATTAACAAATGTAAGGAGTCTCATTAATTTTGCTAGGATATTAAATTCAGGCATACGTGCGAAGAAGCAAAAAATTTCATAGTTAAGCGAAATTGACGAGGAGGTGGCGGTGCCGATTCGTAATCTAACTTTGTACAGAAGCGAGTGCAAGTTAAAGGTTCAAGTCATACTTCCTTCTAGAAGAATATCTCTATCATGGCTTTGATCAGAAGTTTTTCGATTTAAAAATAGCCGTGACGCTTGATGCACTCTCTTATTCAAGCAGCTTTAGTAGAACATACAACTATATAACGAGCCCCAAAGAAATTTATCAGCTTCCTTGCAACATAAATATACATCTCATAAGGATTTATCTTCTTCGTTTCCTGTCCCGTCCATGACTCTACGCTACTGGACAACCTCCACTCAGGATTTATATATTTTGTTGAAAATACGCCACCGTGAAACTTCAGTGAAATTTCGGCATGAATGAGTCAGAATTTTTCCACTAAAGCTCATTACCTCTCTTTTAGTTTCGATCCAACACTTCACATGGGTTTGTTAAATTAGTGTTGAAGGATATTGGACCGATACTTCAGAAAATATCCTGAAATTTTGTCAGTTTGCGTGTGTTTTTTAGAGTCGATGCTTTCTAGGAATACATACCATTATCTCCCTTTTTAAGTTTCTGTAAATAAATGATTTAATAATAAACATTTCCGTTAAATTTAGTTTTTATATTTTAAGCGCCTCAACAGAAAAATGTCAATAAATTTTGGATATAATTTGCAGCTCATCAACACTTAAATGGTGGAATCGGTCCATTCTCATGCACACATTCAAAAGTACGAAAAAGCATTATAGCAAAAAAAAAAAAATACATACATACATTAAGTAGTAGACCATACCCTCATCACTCCTAGCACTGGCAGCAGACAGAAGATGGACCTGGAGTGACAAAGTGACGACTGGCTGTGTGAATTGTGTATGCGAAAAAAAAATAAAAAATGAAAAAAAGATGTATTTGCGAATTTGTAAATAATTCTTGCATTTATTCACAGTTATTTTTAGATAAGCATCAACTTGATTTATTTGCGCAACACTTGGGCGCACGCAGGACTCAGGCAATTGCAAAGACACACACACATACACACAAGCATACGCGCGTATAAGCACAACGCCTAATGCGCGTAAATGAATGCATACACACAGGCGCCGGGATAGTCAGCTTGGCAAACACACTCTTGAAACGGCTGTTGGGTGAGTCCTTTTTTCCATTTCCGTTACGTATTTCAATGAGCATTTGTGTAAGTTTTTTTTGCAATTCGTTTTTTTTCTGCGCTTCGCTTGGTTGTATGTGTGGAAATAATTTGCATAGGGATAATAGAAAAAATTAAATTGATTTTAAATCATCAAGCGAAGGCAAACGACGAGAAGTGCGCTGGTGTATGTGTGTATACAAAAAAAAATAATAGAAAATAATATAATAATAAATGATTGTATGTGTGTGCGTATGTGTGTGTGCACAATTCACTTTAAAATGAAAAGTTGGCATAACAAATGCATTAACATATAAATAAGCTGTTGCTTGAGAGCGCAGTGAGAGTGAGCAGAAGGCAGTCGGGTGTCGGGTGTCGGGAGTGGCAGTATTAATAAAATAAGAAAAAAAATAGTACTAATAATAACAAAAGAGCTTTAACGAGCGTTCAAAAACAAATTTAAAATCTGGCAATTGGCTGTCATCACAACCGTAGTCACATATGTGCATGTAATATACACGTATATACACGAGTATATGGTATTCACTTATTAATTTATGCAAATAAGAACAACCGTCGAGCTCGTTTCGGTCAGTGTGTGCATGCATTTGACAATCAACGCTGTCGTTTCATTTTCTTTTGCAATTTTCGAACATTTCGATTTTCAATTTATATTGCTCTTGCACTTCCACGGCAAGTGCTGGGAGAAACAAACATAAATTCGCGCGACCACAATCACAGCCACAGCCCATCTGTCAGACAGACAGACGTACGTCTATCGGAATGGCTGTGTTGCTTCAAAAAGCTGTATGAATGTCGTTCGTCAATGACATTTAAAATCCACTCAGCATTCGCAGGTTTCAATGCAGTGTCGGCAAATGTGATTGTGTGCTTGTGTCTTTGTGTCTTTGTGTGTGTGCTTGCATTGTAATTTACCGCAAATGTCACAGGCCCGCCACACGTGTGCCATTTTGCATATCTCTTTCTGTTGAATTTCTGTGTCGTCATCTGTTGGCGATTTGAAATCGCTCACACGCTCGTCGCTTAAATCCTTTGACAGCACTTTCAGTACCTTGCTGTGAATATTCATTGTGGCATATACGAGAGCGTCAGCTTTGGTTGTAGAGAGTACTGCTGACGATATGTTCACTGATTAATAGCAGTGTCTACAGTAAAGACTTTGTGAATAAAGATTTAAATTTTTTAATAATTTAATTCGAAAAATTCAGCTGGTAAAAATCGTTTATATCACAAATATTTAGATCGAAACAGCTGATGCAGCCTATGGTAGTGAAAAGTTGAGTCCACTTGGGGCTACCGCTACTGATGGCGGTTAGAGTGAAACCAACAGAGTTTTTGTTTCCATAAAACCAACCCAGCTGATTGTTCGCTTTTGTTCAATGCTTTAACGAATATTTTTTAAATAAATTAAGCGAATGTAAATTTTTTCAAAAATAAATGGAAATGGAAAAAGTAATTTGTTACATATTACACAGGAGCTTTAAATAGCTAGTTGACTTATAAGGGCGCCTGCAGCTCAATCTATTAGCACAATAAGAAAGAGACACATTTTAAATAAAAATATGTTTCTCCTGTAAAAAAATTCTCAGTTAGCCGGTTCCATCTATTAAATTCCTTAATTGTGTATTTGCCAAGGGCTCAGCTCAAATTACAATATATATTTTACAATATTTATTCATTCAATCAACTGCTCGTGTGTATTCCACAGTTGATACTTTTAATACCGACTAAGGTCAAGACAAAATAGTCTTCATTGCTTGTGTATGAATAATTATTAATAGAGGAATATATTTACGTACAAGTAGCGTCGTTACAAATCAAAGCCAAAAATTAGATCAAGAATTATCTATTGGGATTTATTTAATAGTTTGGTTTGGATCATTAGAAAGACAAAGAGAGAAAGTTACGCACTAAAAAGAGTCGCCGTTAGTGAGTTTGATTTCATTTCATGGTTACATTAGTTCAATTCTGAGAGGGCGCATGAACCAATATTCAGAAATATTTATTGAAAATATTTCTGAAACTATGTCATATATGTACATACATAATATAATATCTATATTAGTAAATTTTAAAATTTAAAATAATTTTAGACCGTGAACGTTTCAAGACTTCAGGATCTGGAGCAAGTTTTAAGTTTTACAAAGAAAATCTTCAATCTTCTGGTCTGGAATACCAAGCGATGTGAAGTTTGTAAGTGTCTATTACCAACAAAATTGTATATATTTTTTGTTTGATTTTTTATTTATTTCCAACCCAGAAATATGAATTAATTTCTTTGTGAAATTACTCAGTTAACCTGAACTGACTGTAGTCCCGAGAAAGCAATAACCGTTTCTTCACAATGTCAAGTAAAAAATCGTCCAGCAACAAAAGTGATTCGTCGTAACATTCACCAAACGCTGAAGAAGAATTTTAATACATCGCATTCTTCGCTGCGGTTTACGCCAACATACCGCATCAATCTATCGCCACCAACATCAAAACACTCACACATATATACAAACAAACGTACAGAACAAGACATGCATACATTCATTTAGAGGTATTTGCTTGCCATATTTGGCTACAATAGTGCATCGACATTTATGCCTACATACGAGTACATACCTAAGGACAAATCTACATGGACGCATGCAAATCTACAATATATCCTGTCATATCCTGTGCCAGCTACGGGAGTTGGACATCGAACTAGTTCGGGGTGCTGGTAAAAGGCAAATTGAATCTATGGTTGAGTGAAAAATATGAGCCTGCTTGAGTTTGTGAATTTGTATGAGTGTGTGTGAGAGGGAGTGTGAGTGAGTGCGAGTGTAGGATGTGTACTCGTATGCTAGGACTGTGGTAACAACAGTCGCATGTGTAGCAATTGAAAGACAACACAGAAAAACGCCAACTATAACAACTCAACGAAACAACATGACCAACTCCGTTAACGAATGTGGCCGCGTCGGTTGTGTGTTAGTGTGTATGCAAGTGTGTGTGTGTCCGTGGGTGCCTGGTACAATTGCGTATTTTTGCATACATAAATATTTATGAATTTATTAAAAGTGAACTCCAGTAGAAAGCGGTAGTCCCCCCTACCTACAGCAATGCTAAACGAGCGAGAGTGGTCAAAGAGATGACAAAAACAACAAAAAAAAAACTAAAAAATTGCATACCAATAGGCGGCCAACCATGGCAGTTCGTTAGCTTTTGCCCAGCGTTAACCAGTTAGGGCTTTGCCCCACTAGACTCTCAAACCGTCGGCCGAATTCCACAGCCTTGCCAGTTCGACCCGCCACGACGCTGATCTATGGACATTTTTGGAATATTCGCACTTTTTGTCAGCAAACCAAGCGCAATGGTAGGTATGTTGGCGAGTTATGTGGACGTTGGCAATAGGGTTGTGCCTGCGACGTTCGAAGCAATGGTTTCTAAAAATTATTGTAAACTTTTTGCTTTATAAAAATAACTATGCTAACGAAAATTCGAATAGTTTTTGGATTTTTCAGAAAACAGTTAAAAAATGAACCTGATAAATTCATTTCCACATTACTCTCCGAGCTATTACGCCTAAAATATGCTTATCACTTTGCCAAAACTTTTTTTTCAAACTTTATTTTTTTTTAAAGATGTCACGTGCACCTCAAAGTATTGTCTCAGTGATCTATGTGATCATGATAGATAATTAATTTTGAAAACCAAAAGAACATCCTTAAAATAAAAAGTTCAAAACAAAAATAGATATGCCACCACAAACAATTGTAGGCTCTGCCAAATATATGACACGCGAACGTACATATGTGTACGTATGTATGCAGTCGTAAGTTGTATCCTTTAGGAAAAGCCAACAAGCACATTGCATACTTACAGGCAGTGAACGGGCAATTATATCTGAAATGGCTTTCAGAGTGTGGCAATGTGCTGGGGGCAGCAGGCATGGCTTGTTTTGTGGTTTGGCTGAAAATGCTGGAGTCTCAACAATGAGACAATGACCGCATGCTGACACACATGTGCTTTATATACTTGATAAAGCGGTTACATATAAACATATACCAATTTATTTATTTACTTATATTGAGTCATGAAATTGACAACAGTTATGAGTGATCAGGTAACCGCCAATTTAAGGATAGATTGGGTTACACTAACTGGCTGCTATGCCTTACATGGAGCTGTTGGTATTATGTACCGCCAAGTTGAAGTTCAATTTAATTCGAGGAAAAATTAGTCGCCACGTCGGACGTCAACGCTTTCGGCGAAGTGTAGGAGGGTCTTGAAATCCCGTTGTAAGATTGGTTCTCTGCCTTTGTTAGGATAATTCTCTTGGCAGAGTTATATTGCAATAAAGTTTTTACCTCACCCTGATCCACCTAACAGCTCTCTCGGAAATTTCAGCTTCTTCGTATTTCTTGTACAACGAGAAATAAAATTCCCTCGATGACTTCCCGCATGAGATTTTGCTAGACGCGTTTAGCCATACAAAAGCATCATAAAGTAAGGTCTGGCTACTGCTGTTCCACACTAAGAAAAAAGGCTAAAGGATAGGTCTGTTAGCACCTGGCGTGGTCTTACTTGCGAAAATGACACTACTGATCTTTTTTAATCTCCTTTTCATTGAGCCTCCACAACTGATTATCGATCTAAATTAAATTCGGTGTGTTCTTAAAATGTAAGTCCAACCTCGTTAAGCCTTAGAAGTGTCCATATAGTGATCAAGTGTCATATCCGTTTTCTTTTCCTTTGAGTCGACCGGGCAATATTCGTCAAACTGAATAAGAAAGAGGGAGGGATGGGATATCAACAGACGGGTAAAATACTTCCAGAGCTGCGAACGGATCAGAAATAAACGTCAGAACAGGATTAAAAAATGCTTGAAACATTTGAAGCAAGAAATGAGTTCGCTATGAGATAGGCAGATCTAGTTATAAAATATTATAGAAGGCAGTAAACTTCACGACTCAACATCTTTTTTAAAGCATTTTTTGTTATTTAGCAGATCCATTCTCGGGGCATACTCTCCCTTTGCAACATTTTTAACACAGGCTGAGCTTCCAATACTTAGACTGATGTGTAATTGAAGTGTTTAATTTTGCAAATTACTCAAATGCCAATTTCATTTAAGACTCTTAACTTAAGAAAGACTCCAGCTTAACATGCGAAATAGGCAATTTTCTCTTCGATGCACTGTTTCATGTGCTGGAACAGCAGGGGAGAGGTATTTGTGGCTTGAATGTGATAGCAATACCAGCGCCTGGGGACCCCTTGAGTAAAACGTATGCAAAATTAGGCATTTGCTAATGAACACTTTGGCAGTGTTGGCAATAAAACTGTCACATGTACGGGTGACCGATTCACTCTGCATAATTTCGGCTCGAGATGAGAATAACAAGGCCAATGACAGCAACACCGAACGGGGTAGCAAGACAATGAGACAATGAAAATGAAACGATGACAATGGTTGCTAGCGTTTGATGCTGACGATGACGAAAGGGTTGGCCTGCATGCTCGGCTTACCATATAACATCTCTGTGATGCTGCCACTGGTAGTGTATGCATTCGAATATGTTTGGCTTATGCGCTGAGGCAAGGCAGTGGTGGTCGGCAATATTGTTGTCACCGCTTTGTGCTGCTGATGCGCGGTTAACTATCCGGCTCAAGCGTTGATTGCATCGTCTGATGCATTGCATTAGTGGGTTTGGGGTGTTTGATTGCCAAGCTGGCTGATTGCTTGATGGTTGACCGGTTGGTTGGTCGGTCTGTCGGTCTCTTGGTTGCCTTTTGGTCTTTTGGTCGCTCGGTTGGCAAAATGCAACGCATAATGCATGAACTTGTCATTATCAGAAGAGACCAATTCAATCCAGTCTTATGTCTAATTTTAGTGAAAATTTCAAAATTGAAAATTGCGATGACACGGCGTGGCCAAAAAATGCGGAACTTGTTGGAATGGTTTGACAGTACAGTGGGACGGAAAAAAATAGCAAAATTTTAGATCGAAGTTTTTGAGAAAAATTGACATAGTAAAATAAAGCTAAATAAAAGTTTCAGCAACCCAAATAATAATTTGAAAAAAAAATCTAAATACAAAAGTAATAATTTTAATTTTAAATGTAAATAATTTTAAAAATTCAAGTTGTCATTAATCAAAATAATTCTCTTCCAAAGGACTCTCGCGAATTTCATAGTCTCGATTCTGTATACATATACCATACATACACGTACATGGCGGCCGCGGTATATAAGTGGTTATCATTGTGTACTGCCATTCGGAACGCTCGGGTTCAAATCCCGATTCGACCAACATCCAAAAATCGTAGAAAATTAATTGAAAAAAAATAAAGTTAATTTTTCTAATTGCGGCCTTCCCTCGGCAGGGAATCTGTAATCACCTCAGCGGCTTCAAAGCGCCAATTACATATACATATATATTTTTCGAGAGCCTTTCCGGAAAATTTAGGATTGGTGAGAATCATCGGAAATAGAGCAAAAGATCTTTTATTTTTTTTATATTAAATATATCACAATTATATTTTTTTTTAATTTTTACATCCAACCCCAACTCAACATTACCAATCTGGTAACACTAAAGTAATTTGAACTTAATGTCAGTTTCAACGAAAAGCTTTTATTGAAATTTATGCATAATTTTCTGGAGTGTCTTTCACTGGGGCACCGCTCAAAACGTGCTATTGTTGTTGTTGCTTTTATTGTTGAAATAGATTTTTGGTTTTGTTGTAGCAGCGGCTGTTGATGTCATTCATAGCTGGTACTCAAGCCGGCATGGCATTGATGGAGCCGGACGTGTAGTGGCTGGTAATTACCTGAAGTGTTGGGACAACAGACGACGGCAGGAGGAAAATTACATCAATATTTGTTTGATCATATTCTCCATGATGAAGCTCGTAATGACGGTGATGACGATGGCGATAGCAATGCTTATGATGTTTAATGACAATGGTGATGAACGTAAAATGACAAAAACCTTCCCATTTGCGGGAATGAAAGTTGATGGCTGATGCAAACGATTATTACCCAAACCCAAACAGGTAACCCAAAGGCAAAAATATTTATTAATAGAAGATTTTCTTAAAAGTAACTAGGACATACTCGTACATGTATGTAAATATGTTGCAAGCACGCATATGCAAAAATTCAAGTGTTTTGGAAATTTGACATGTTTTTATGAAATTAATAAGTCTGAAGTGGTGCTTCTTTTCAGAATAAATTTGGTTAAGTATCGCTTGGAAATATGGGAAAATTAAGTTTTATAGAATTTATGCCAGAAGTATCTTGGAATAATTATGAAGCAAACTGCTGTGGAAACTTGCTTATGGAGGTGAACAAGTCAGTAGCGACATACGCTCTATGGGATTTACGCACATTTTTGAGTACGTGTGCTTCATGGTATTTCCCAGTGGTGTGGCCGAAAAGGCCTCATACCAAAAACCATTGGAGAAGATAGAGCGGCTCCCTACACTTTTCATAATCCGAAAGCAATTTAATTCTCCATCAGCTGTTCTAGAAAAATTACTTAAAAGACAGCTCAATGATATTCAACGTTCTACCTTTGAAAAGATATTTCAGGCTACACGGAAAGAAAAATATAGGAAAAACTTACATCATTTACATAGGATTGGGTGACAGAATCTATTGCCCTAAACTGCACCTTAGACAACCCTTTTGTCTGATGGATATATGGAATATGGAACTCTGGACTGTAAAGAAATCCACGAAGCTAACTAATACCGCATGGAACGTAGACGGGGAAAATTAGGATATTTATAATTCGCAAGGTGATGAAATTTCGAAAAACAGCGGAGACTCTTTACAAGAAATTTTACCAAAAAGCTAGAAGATGGATCAAGGCAAGATGGAATGACTTAACTGCCAGCGAATTAAGAAACAACTAGTTTTTCATCATGAAATCTCCCAACGGACAAGGGACAGATTTACTTGAAGTGAGAACCTTTCATGGATTAATTGCTTACTGTTAAGATCACCGGCTATTTTAAGTTGGCTAGTACTACCTCAAACGTTTTCTGAATGAAGAATATAAATTTTTACAGAGAGATTTAACACGAATATTTTCATAGGAGGCGGCAATTATGAGACGTCTCTTGAAACTTAAGGTATTTTAACTCTGATGAAGTGAACTTTCAAGTTATGAAGATCCTCACAATACAAGAAAGTGAGTAAATGCGGCTGCTGTGGAGAACATGAGAAGCTTTTATGGAATACAGTGAGTTCTATATATGCCTTAAGCCAAACTATGGTTAAACTATAACTTTGCTGAGTGATCTACACACAGCATTAAATGAGAACGAAAGGACATAATCCTATTTTACTTCCTACAGGTGTCCTCCCTTGTAAACAAATCGGATTCATGCAATCCAAAGCTGCTATCTGTAACACCAAAGTGAGCTTTTCATCTTGGATTGAATCTTCCAGATCACTACTAGAACTATTATAATTCTACTGTTGTGCTGTAAATAGATAATTTTCGAGAAATGTACTTAATTTTGAGAAGTTAAGACAAAGGTAAAACCAGAATCAAATGTCATTCGAGCTGAGCTGTTCTGTTTTTACTGTTTGATTCACCTTTTACTCTTCCTACTATGGGTATTGTTAACTCACAGATTATAATTTAAAGACGATATATATAGTTTTAAGTTCAAAACTGTGAAAACAAGATAACTACAGCTGCTGGAGATGACTACGTGTCGAAATGATTTAAGTGAATTTAAATTACGAATTAACATAAGCGCATAGAATAAACTTCTCAGTACCCAAAAGCCGTCATCTCAAAATGTCAACAAATACTTAAATACCCTTTCATCATCATCAAATTCCCGTTTTCGAACACAAACCTTTCATAAGTATATTTATAAACTCATAGGCAGATTGGACGCGCCACCCAAAAGAGTGTTTGCCCAAAAACAAATTCTGCTGCCACTCCACTCTCAACGCCATCAACTCAAAACTCCACACCCCACATGAGATTAGCATAAACGCATTAAAAATATGAAAATTTGCATATAATATTGTTTTGTAGCGCGAATATCTTGTTTTGACAACGCTGATGACACGAAGTTGCATGTCACGCCTCCCCACAATGAAAGGTGGCAACACCGACGGTGGCGCTGCTGGTGTATATGACTGAGGGGGAAGGAAAGTGCGTACAACGTAGCATATGTGAAATTGTATGTATGTATGTATGTATGAATATGCACATTTAAATATGAATAAGACTCGAAATATCCAGGTTTAGCTGCTAAGCTTTGTTAATTCCAACTCAAAAAGTTGAATTGCTGGAAAAGTGGTGCTTACACTCACCGTTGTTTTGAAGCATATATGGGTAAATATATGTTATTTGTATGTACGTATGTTGGCATGCCATAAAAACGTGCGTAAAAGGTTGCATGTGTCTCATTGAGTTGATATGTGTAGTGCGTCGAGGTCTAAAGGCCTAACAATTGTTGTTATTGTCGAAGGGTGCTTGTAGGCAATTCAATTTTGTAATTTCACTTTTATGTCCTTCAAACGCACACATACACACCAATACCATTAAATATACTAATGTAGTCAAAAGGCAATTTTATTTTTAAGTGCATAAATTCACTTTTAACGACATTCTGACGCTGTCTTGCAAGCAAGTTGATCTTTTCGAAAATGGCTTTTGCCTCAACAAGGTTTATCCCACGAAACAAAAATTTAAAATTTATATATATCTAATATTATTAAGCGGCGAGAAGAATAATTGAAGAATTTTTCAAGTCCATACCCACCAGGAAGTAATTGTTATTCTATCAGAAAAAAGCTCTATACCGCACAAGGAAAAATGCTGATTTCAAGAAGTATCGTTTTTTGTGGGACAACTCTTGTGCGCTAAATTTTAGGAAACAGATTTGCTTCCTTTTCTCCAGCATATGTGCGCCTTCTCATTTGCCTCTTGTTTCTTTAACATATAAAATTTAACATAAAATAAATCTATTAATACTGTTTGAACATCAGGAAAATTTAACGAGCTCCATGTAAGTAAATAAACGAGACTTTTAAGGTTATGGAGGAAATATGAAAATCAAAATATTTTTAACTTTTAAAGCGAACCCAATTTTAAAGAATACTTCCTTTGTTTTCTCTCGTTGTGATAGCTGATATGCCACAAAGTACTCTCTTATAATCTTCTGCTCTTATTGCAATTTATTCTATATAAATGTACTTAAGCACACACACACGCACACACACACACATATGCAGCTCCTTTGCATATTTTTAGGCTCCCGAGCCAGCAGCGCATCACAGAGAAATCATAATAAACTTGACGTTATTATAAAATAAATAAATGTTGAAGCCATAAAATTTTCAGATAAATTTTTTTCCATTACCAATAAACGAGTATGTATGTACATACAAACAAACACATACACGTAAATATGAGAAGGAAATAAGTAAATATGCACGATATTAAAGCATGCTGATTTGTATTTGTATCCCAGTACCAACAACTCAACTCTTATACGAGTATGTATGTATATGTAAATAAATTTAAACATATTTATCCACCACACATATCTGTGTATGTATGTGCACACATAAGCATCTGCCTTTGCATTTACGGCAAAATCGCTATGTCAGTAGCAGCGGCTTGCCATGATTAAAGCCTCCAACACCACTACAACTTTTATTTATTTGCTTTTTACTACTTTTCTTCTTCTTCTTTTCCTTCTCGTTCTCTTTCTGATCGCTTTTTGATGACAATGAAATAAAATGTAAATTTCTTTATTGATTTGCATTTAATCGCTTTCGAGTGCCAATGCAGCTGTGCATCGACGATGCGGCGTTTATTGCAATCCGGCGGCGATGGCAGCGACAGCTAAACACACAAACATATTGTACATATTTGAAACAGCATGTACTTGAAAAGACGCTGCTGATAGGAGTGGCTGTTGGCTCATGTACAACCTTGACATTCTGCAGAAGTTAGTGAGTATTTCATAATTCTTATAAAAATCGATTTTATGGAAAATTGCAAATTACCCCCACATACACCACACCGAGCATAAAGAATAAAAAAAAACTGATGATAAACAGTTTTATATTCAAAAAAGAGTAAAAAACTTAACCATAGTACTTATTAAGAAGATTCAACGACGTCATTACTTCCAATATATTACGATTTTCCCAAAAGCTTCAGCAAATTAAATAAATTAAACTAATTAAAAAAATATAAAATGCAATAAAGTAAAAGAATAACAAAATAAAATATGATATAATAAATAAAATCAAAATGTTAACGTAAAATAAAATAAAATAAAATAAAATAAAATAAAATAAAATAAAATAAAATAAAATGAAATAAAATAAAATAAAATAAAATAAAATAAAATAAAATAAAATAAAATAAAATAAAATAAAATAAAATAAAATAAAATAAAATAAAATAAAATGAAATAAAATAAAATAAAATAAAATAAAATAAAATAAAATAAAATAAAATAAAATAAAATAAAATAAAATAAAATAAAATAAAATAAAAAAAAATAAAATAAAATAAAATAAAATAAAATAAAATAAAATAAAATAAAATAAAATAAAATAAAATAAAATAAAATAAAATAAAATAAAATAAAATAAAATAAAATAAAATAAAATAAAATAAAATAAAATAAAATAAAATAAAATAAAATAAAATAAAATAAAATAAAATAAAATAAAATGAAATAAAATAAAATGAAATAAAATAAAATAAAATAAAATAAAATAAAATAAAATAAAATAAAATAAAATAAAATAAAATAAAATAAAATAAAATAAAATAAAATAAAATAAAATAAAATAAAATAAAATAAAATAAAATAAAATAAAATAAAATAAAATAAAATAAAATAAAATAAAATAAAATAAAATAAAATAAAATAAAATAAAATAAAATAAAATAAAAAAAAATAACATAAAATAAAATAAAATAAAATAAAATAAAATAAAATAAAATAAAATAAAATAAAATAAATTAAAATAAAATAAAATAAAATAAAATAAAATAAAATAAAATAAAATAAAATAAAATAAAATAAAATAAAATAAAATAAAATAAAATAAAATAAAATAAAATAAAATAAAATAAAATAAAATAAAATAAAATAAAATAAAATAAAATAAAATAAAATAAAATAAAATAAAATAAAATAAAATAAAATAAAATAAAATAAAATAAAATAAAATAAAATAAAATAAAATAAAATAAAATAAAATAAAATAAAATAAAATAAAATAAAATAAAATAAAATAAAATAAAATAAAATAAAATAAAATAAAATAAAATAAAATAAAATAAAATAAAATAAAATAAAATAAAATAAAATTAAATTAAATTAAATTAAATTAAAGAAAAGAGTCGAAAAGGAAAGAAAAAAATAAAAAGGATAATAAAGTAAAAATAGTAAAATCAAATTATCCTAGTTCAGTTGAAATGAACACAAGTAAGGCTAATTGTTTTGGTTATAAAATACTAATCTGATGTCTGAGAAAAATATAGTATTATTGGATTATACTAGCATCCGGAATAGTGAAATTCAATGTTGAAAAACTTTAAATGCGTGTATATAGATATGTTTTAGGAATTTATTAAAATTGTATTCAATTCATTTATCTAAAGCTTTTTGTTTTGCATAAAATCTATCTCATTATTTGTCGATTGAATACCCAGAAGGTAGTAATTTGTTAAACTAAATAATAATTTATCTAATTTATTTGAAAATTTCCGCTTGTTGTCGCACAATGGAGACCGAAAATTTATATTTTTATCACGCGTCATTGCTAATTTTATCTAAAAAGCGCCAGTTTTAGTATTAAACACGTCTGAATGGTTGAAACTATTACAATTAAACTAATTTATATGCGCTATGAATTCTCGGCATTTAAAAAATTAAAATTCATTTGCAATTATATGAAATCAGTTTTGCATAATTAAAACTTTAATTCCAGCCACATGTGAGCAAAGCCAAAAACAATGAAAATAAATAAATAACTAAAAATAATAAATAAAGTAAACTGTGCGTTTTCACAGCAAAAATGATGTTTGTGGAAAAAGTTAAGCTAAAACGCAAATTAACAAGAACAACAATGTGAATAATAATGAAAAACGACTGCAAATGACAACAGCTGACCATCGGCCAACCAACCAACTGACGCATCCAACTACCGACCGGCCGACTGGCCGACTGGCCGACCGGCCGTGCAACCGACTGCATGGAAATTAACTTATTCATTCATATTTTCATTTCGACCAAATTGTGTATAAATTTTAATTGTTTCTGCAAATTCGCAATGCGTGAGTAAATTAGCGGGTGTGCAGTTGTGCTTAGTTGTTGCTAAAGCTCCAAGTTGTCTTACCATAAAATATACACACACTTTAAACGAAACTAACTTTGCTACATCGACTTTTTTGCTGCTGTTGTTGTTATTATTGTTGTTGGTTGGTTAATATTGCCACAAAATACAAAATTCATGAAAACGCTTTCAAATGGTTGCGCTGAAAACGCAAAATGCCCAAAATAAAATTTAGTTAGAAACTTCTCATAAAATTACAAAAAAAAAAAAAGAAACAAAAATTTTAACTATGCAACACTGCATCGCCACATTGCTAAATAAATTTTGGCGTATTATTTTTGCACAAAGCAACTGCTACATCAGATTATGGGGCATATTTCAACAGGCGTTGGCATTATGATTTTCAGAGGGCTCTCCAGGGTCAAACAAAGGAGAAAGAAGAGTCTCAGTACAAGTAAGAACATATGTAAAGTGAGCAAAACTATTTTCTTCTTAGTCGGCGTAGTTATCACTTACACAATTTTTTAGCCGAGCTAACAACAACGCCCTGGCGTTTCTAATTTTACCTGTTCGAGGCCAATTGGAAAAAGCAAGTGAAGATTGGTAGTTCTCCTTTGGAGTTTTCCAGCGCACTGGTAGTCACAGCAGGGGTAGTTTCATGCATCCAGAGTGTATAACCTAACCAGCCTATGTTAAGGCCCATCATTTGCGGTATAAGTCGTGGGTAGATCGCAAATGTCCAAAAATCTATTCTTCGAAAAATAATCCCGATTCATCGTCACCGTTCACGCTTCTGAACATAATACCTACCGACATCCAATGGTGGGGCGCTCGCTGAGTATTAAGCCCACATATAACAAGTGAGTCCAAATATGATTCCAAAAGTATAGCCAGAACAATTGCTAATTTGGTTGTTGGTTTAAGGATCTTAAAATCAAAGCTGACTATATATGCCATATAAAAAATGTAGAAAGCAGCGGCTTTGTAGAGAAGTCAATAATAAAATAACCGGATCTAATTAGCGACCGGAAGCCTACACAATTCCACATATTTACGTCGGAGTTCTTGGAACGACAACATCTGGCTGCAGACAGAGACATGACCAAATCCCACCAAGAGCTCGCATACCAATACAAAACAAGAAATCCCTTTAAGAGCGTGCCCACTCCAAAATAAATAAAATACACTAGTGAAGGTCACAATGCACAGCAAACGGGACCTTTAAGTGGTCCTCAGTCTTTCAGGTACGTAGAGGTTTTTCAAAAATATTGGCCTTGCTAGTATAGCAGAAACTCTTTGAATGATTTTCTATCAACCCCTCGTAGAAGCGCTGCAGCAACGCCCCTTCATTTTGCAGCTGCTTTCAAATGAAAATGAAAATTTGCATTTTTAATTTTGCCGCAAATGAAATGTGCTGGAAATATTAAATAAGCAACGAAATATACACAGCAAAAACATGAGAGAATTAAGAATAAATGAATGCAAAAAAAAAAACTAGTAATAATAAACATGATAAACGGCAACCAACAGCTAAATCAACAACATTGCAACGTGCAACAAATGATATGGAGTTGCAAGATAATTTTTTACTCCGCTACATATGCTTCGGTTTGCAGATTTCGACTAAATACGAGCGAAATTAAAATAAGAAGCAAAAACAAAAAAAAGTGCAGCGGTAACAGTTAGCCCACGGTTTCTCTTGCTGTTATTGTTGTCGTTGTTGCGCCAAATGTAATTCATATAAATATGTACCCACCTGCACTTGCGCTTGTAAACCTTTGCAACATATTAATATATTCATTTTGCGGTTTATGCACCGTTGCATGCAACTGATTGCACCAAATGCTGGCGCAACGCCACGGCAACTGCTGCTCCGGTTGATCCCGTTGCATAAATGCGTACTTGTCAAAAATGCTAAATAATCATATGCCACACACGCGCGTGCTCTTTACCCGGTTCATTTGCTCCCTCTTATGCACATTCGCATGTACCGTTATTTGATTGCTTTGCCACACAACAAATATTTGTTTTATGCTTTTTGAATTCGACAAATCAACCGCTACAAATGCCCGCATTCATTTTCAATTCATAAATGTTACAAAAGCAACAACAAAAATGCACTTAAACAGAAAGACACACAGACACACAGTAGTAGGTAAAAAACAAAATAAAAGAAATTAGTACACGAATTTGTCGAGATGTCGCACAAAGCGGGCGAGCGATAAGCACTAATACAAATGTATCTCTGCGGGTGTGATTGACTGTGTGTGGGTGTGCGTGTGTGTGTGCTTGCAACATTCATTTACAATTTAGTTCCGAATTTAATTAACAACCGTTGTGGCGTGTAAATGATAAAATGCAATGACCAGCTTTGTGGCATGCAACGGTTGCATGCATTTTTAGCTGATTTCAGGTGGCAGCAGCAAATAAATAAATATTAAATTTCCAAAATATAATATCATATCTATGGATGTGCTTCATAAATAACCTGCAGGTCATCTGTTGCATTAGTTTTAGCACTATTTGTATATGTATGTGTGTCTTTATCACTGTTTTATATTATATTTCACTTTATATTTGCACAAATGCAATATGAACTAATTGAACTGCAGTGATATGAGATATAACGGTAACGATAGTTGACTTTCAACACTATTTCATTCATATTATCGACTTCTGATTGGAAAAATATTATAAATTTCGTTCAATTAATAGAATTAAATTTCAAAAAAAGTTACTAATGAAAAAATTAAGAGGAAAGAAAATAATAAAAAATATATAAATATTATATAAACATATATTAACTGTTTCCTATATATGAACGTATGTTTTTAATATAAAGCGCTACCACGAAACAATAATATTAGTCTCCGCTATTTGTGTAATTTTCTAGGACTTGACCACGTTGGTTCCATCCGTCGCCCCTCTTTTTTTTTTCCTTTCCAAAATACAAAATGGTGGAGCGAGCGTTGGTACTGACATTCTAAAGATCAACATCTAAAATAATGGAAACTATTTTTTTTAAATTTGGTCGCTCAGGGCCAGGGAATGTTAAGCCCTGTAAACTGTAGGTCCCTCCTTTTTGTTGGATGTTATCGCTTAACAGAGGTCTAAGAATGACTTTAGTTTGATGTATCGCATAGATTTCTTTAGGAGCTGCAAATAGATTTATATTTCATAATAGTTCGCTGACATGAGCAAATCTTCATCATGAAATTTCAGTCGGTGCTACTCCGTCGAAACATAGATGAGGCCCGTGCAGTATATTTTGTTTTATATAGCAACGACCGTTAGTTAAGAAATCTTCATAGCTATGAGCAGTACTATATATCTTCTGTCAGCTATGGACTAAACTTAAACTTTTTTGTGGGCAGCGCATGTCAGCCCCGAAGGACAACCAATTCCGGTACTACTTGGTGGCATATCTCTCTCTCGTCCTTCAGTAACTGGTTGAGGTAGTAGCTTGTTTCGATGTGATACCTTTGTCCCGACTTAGCTCGCTTTCTTGCTAGATTTTTTAAGAAGTTTCTTGAACCTCAGTATCATTTCGATTTTCTTACTTTAAATGTATGATAGCACTATTTTATCTCCCAAGAGTGGTCCAAGAGATTAGACCTTGTGGCACGTCTTCTATTACTTTATACATCTCTGGGCCATTATTTGCGTTCTTTAGAAGCTCTTTCACTAAAGCACTTTCTTCGAAACCGGCACTGCAAATTTGAGTGGCCTTTGTCAGCTTCTCTCTTGAAGCCGTGCCCATAGGTTTGCCTCCAATAGCTTGCCTGCTTATTCCATGAATATGTATACGTGTATGTGGTGGTAAAAATGAATGTGTATATATGTCTTCCCCTCCCTCAATGGCCTAAAAACCTTCACGTATTCAATTTGTAAACCAGAATTAATCTCGCAACCACTCAACAAAATCTCATTGGATTTAATTCACAAAAATTTTTTCTCTGTATCATCAAGCGCCACTCAAAAGTGATACCAATCAGCAATTGTGCTTTGAAATAAATTTCATTAAAATTGTTTTCTTTTTGTATGCTTTACTTCTTCACTCAGTTAACAAACAGGCGATACATGCAATAAATTACTAAACAGTTGCCAATGAACAGGTGATTTTTTTTCACCCAACAACAACTCTTAATCAGCTTAAAAGGACCGACTCGTGCAACATATTAAAAACACGTGTCCAATATACAATACATGCACGTCTACATGCAAACAACACATGTACATATGTATGTGAGTGTACTTTTCTGAAAATGACAAAGTATTTCCTTGGTCATTCCACTGAACACTTTGCTGCATCCCTCTCCGAGGCGGAGTGCAAAACACACAAAAGCGAAAGGACTCAACACCAAGTCACTCGGCGACGAAAAAATTGTCATGCAATATGGTAAGCAAAAAAAGTAAAATAAACAGAAAGGTGAATTTACTGTTGTTCGAGAGCAAGATACAATAGTGCTGCAACAGCTATAACAGTTACATCTACTCAATTGTCAATCGCTTGCGAACGATTTGGATTTTAATACCTCTGCTGTCGAATGGAGTCCGTTGAATGGGGACGAAGAGTTCTTTTGTGGTTGCATCGAGACAATGTATGTATCTATTTACCATACATATATTTATGTATATACATACTCTTATGTATTTAAAGCTATGTGCTTACAGATGAGTTCAGTGGCGACTTTGAATAATTAACGCACATGCGTATGTATGTATATACATACATATATGTATATAGGTATGTACATAGCAATATGATATAAATGTGCGTGGTTAGGCACAGTGATCAAAATTAGTTCAAACAACAACCCAAACTTAAACTAAACCTAACATATTTCAAAGATAACTTGCAGTGTTTTCGGTTCAAACCAATTTCAACAAATGAGTAGTTGGCTTAGAAAAAATTATTGGGTCCCCCATTTTGATTTTTTGTTTCCCCATTTGCATTGTGATCTGACCCTGTGCGCTGCATATCTGGGAGAATACTTATTTGATCTTCAAAAAAATTCAAATTGAGTAATTGCATTTTATTATTCATTCATTCTTCTACATAGATCAGAGAAGGTAATTGAATATACCAACGTTTTTTTTTATTGCCACGAGTATACAACTCAAGAGGAAGAATGCCTATGCGTCCCTCACTTATTCTCCAGATTTCGAAATAAAGCTAACATTTGTATTAAAAATGTTTTTTGCTTCCATAACTTCAGTGAGAGACGGATCATTTTAATTGCTTTTCTCGTAAAAGCACAGTGCTATGGTTGACATTTGTTCTTTTAGTAGACATTTTAAGATCTTAACTCTCTCTTACGGTCGTCAGTAATGCAAAGCGGAGGTTTGAACATACAAATATCGTAATAGCTGGTTGGTTTGTTTTGACGTATGGTCCTCTACGAATTCGGAACGACGAATACCGCAGCCGATGGGTTGTTGGCTGTATGAGATATACGATGACATTGACCTGGTCATATAGCCAGAATAGAGAAGAAGACTCCGGCATTTAAAGTTTTCGAGGCAGTACCCACCGGTGGAAGCAGAGGAGGGGGAACATCTCCATTCCGTTGAAAAGACCAGGTACGGGACTTCTCTATCGTATTATAACGATTTACCGATCGATTTAGCGATAATTCCAACGATTAAAATATTCGGTGTAGTTATTTTAACGATATCCGCTATCGCTTAATCAGCTGTTGACGTAAACTACTCGACAAATGGCTAACTAAGCGACGAATATTATGAAGTTGTCAGCGCCATCGACAAAATATTGATTTTTTTAGTTTAAAGTAAAATAAAGTAAATCGAAAAAGTACGTAAGCAATATACAAACAAAAAAAAACACGATAATCAATAATGGCTTTTGAGTATTTGTCATACGTTTTATCCCAAGACGAGGAGATATCGAACTGAGTTTCTGGATAGCCAACTAAAGGCAGAAGAGTGTCGACAGAGAAACAGGTAATAATATATTAAAATGTTTAAAGGTTCTAACCGCCTTGGGATTCTTCGCAATGCATCAACCTCCCATTGGAGAACAATGGAGAATATCTATGAGTCGGACTTCCGTATGTCGTTGTTTGCATCGCGTAACAGATGTAATCAACCATTCGATGTTTTTTTTGCGAATGTTAGATTTTCCTCAACAGTGGTTGGATGCACTATTGGGGCACCCCTGTGTCCATCATAAGTCCCAGAAATCATGAACAAGCCTATTTCAAATTCAATAGATACCATTCTCTCAATTGTAATTGTTGTTGCAGTAACACAGTTAATTTTATTCGTACACAGATATGTGATCCCCATCACAAGATTTTGTCGTTAAATACGAAATATATACGTGTATTAGCGCGTGTCGATAAAAGTTACTGAATTGCGCCACAGGTAGAGAAGGGCCTGGAGGTACTTGGTAGCGAAAAAAAATTAACTAATGGCACAATGTTACAAATTCGGCTATAATCGCTTAAGCGGTGTTAACGCCAGTAAAGCAGAAGATCTAAATACATATGGTATATATTTCTATATATTATATAAGAAGGTTTACTACCACTCGCATGACTCTTACTCTCTTTTAATTTTTCTTATTTCAGATAACACGGCTATATTAAGAAGAAAAAGATTTCAGATTCCAACAAACAATAGTCTTTAATTCATCTACTGCCTTTCCAGAAACGAATTACTGCCCAGCGGCCCTTAGTGTTGGTCAGTGAGCATTAGATAAGAAACAAAGCTCCAAATGAAAGCGAAAGAAGATTGAAATCCAAAAGCGGCATCTACCTTACCCACTGTGAATGTGGATGGACTGTAAACTGTAGCGTTAGCCTTACGCATCACCTTTGCGTGAGCGCATTTTTTGGATCGTTCAAAGGAGCACTTGTACGAGGTTGAAGTTTGTGAGGCGATTAAAAGTGAATGAGTGAGCATTTGAAAATTCATCAAAGTGAATATGGATGTGCTTAATTTTTTAGTGATTTCCACCCTTTTTTCCAACGAAATGCGCAATGCGGTTTTTTCACTCGCTCGATATTCAAACGTTTCAACAGAGCAATAGACTTGGAGCTCTACATACACACACACACACACATAATGCATGGAGTATTTTTTTCGTTTTTACAAGTGTGTATGTCAATGTGTGTTTTCGAACTAAAACTTGTTTCGTTTGTGGCTTTCAATCAATAAAACTGCTTCGATTTGTAACAGCAGAAAGGCATTTGAACGAATTTGAATGGTTTCGCATTGCAACAATTGAAAAAGCAAAAATAGAAAACATGAAAAAAAAACGAGAGAAAAATTAAAAATGAAATGCATTTAAAGTGAAACCTTTGTGCAGAGCTTCACTAATACACTTCCCCACTAACACTATTTCCCTAGCAGTTTTTATGTGTTAATTTTTATTTTTGGAAATTGGCATGTTTCGACAGTTTCTCATGTTCACTTTAACCAAATTTCCTTTACATTCCAGGTTAATTTAGCATTTTTTTTTTCGTTATAACCCAAAATTTTGACGCGCTTTACAGAGCAATTGCAATTTCACTTTACTACGCCCCAGTCCGCAACTAATTCAAATATCCCCCGTGTTTCGATTGAGTTTCGATTTACAACTGCCAGCGCAATGTTTTTTGAAATTTTTTATTTCTCTTTTTTATCAGTTTTCAATTTGCGCCCTTTTGGCTTTTTCCTCAAATGAGTTCAATACTTTTTTGCTTAAGTTTTTTACATATTTCATTGCGTTTGTGGCCTTTGCTATCTTTGTTGTTGTTGCTTATCTAGGAGTATTTCATTTATTTTCTGTTTTGCTTTGCGTGTGTGCAGACATTTTGCGGTCTTTGTGCAATTGACGTGCTGATAATTAGTAATTCCTGGTCAAACATATATCAGTCCATACTCTCCGTACTCAGCGAAGCTATACCTCCTTCCCTAATCGATTGTCTTTGAATCCACCTGGCGATTGTCGGTCTGCCTATGCGATGTGCGTATCTCTGTCAGTAGTAGCTTTTTATCAGTTGTACATATGTACATGTTGTGCATACATGCATACATTCAGGAATAAACAAGGAAAGTCCCACAAAAGAGCAGACTGCTGGTGAGCTTTGGATACATGAATTCATGAGCGCTATCCTTCACTACAGAGCCGACGTCTGAGATATGGTTCCAGAGTGGTGATAAAGGCAGAAAAGATGACCTAAATCCATCTAATACTGAACTCATTCATGGGCAGTATTTACCGAAGATATTGAATGATTTTTTTGTGAAAAGCTTTTTGGGCAAGTCTCAGTTTCTATAGGACACCTTTTGTATTTGATGTCATTCTCTAAAAAACTGTGTACTTCTATTTGCATGAGTGTGTGTTGTACACACATCGATTTGTATTTCACTGCTTTCCTGAATTTTTCCGTTTGCCAAATCGCCAATAGGTTTATCAGTTTTTGTTCGAAATAAGCGATTTACAAATGCTTTATACCTTTTAGTTACTGTTCAGCTTTTTTACAGGTTCAAGTTATTTAGTTTTTGTGTTGTAATTGTTTTTTTGCACTTTTTACTCAATAGAATGAAATTGGTGTTCCGAAAAATGGAATTTATTTATCTTTTTTCCACATATTTTCCTACTTATCGCCACATTTTTAGCTAAAAAAAAGCCTCTTGAGAATAAGAGCTGTGAATTTATTCATTAAAGGATTTAAGTTGAGAGGAGAGTTCAAGAACTCTTCGCTGTACAGTAGCTCATGCAAAAGGACTATAAGACGCATGTATACTCAAGGGCGGGCTTCAAACAACCGACGTCAAATGTATGGTATACTTGTAAAATTGGTATTATTCACAGGGATGCCTGCGGAATATAAATGTTCACGGATTGGTCATCTTACCGACCTTTGGGCTAGTATCAGGCCGAAGGCATCTATTAACATGGTAGTTATTCATCAGATAATAGACGCTTCAGTAAGAGCATGAGACGGATAATGTGACTACAAGAGTTGGGTTCAAAAGCTAATTTGTTGTCACATACCAAAATATACCTATGTCTAACGAGTATATACATGCATTAAAGCCATGCTCATTCTGACAAATTGTTGTCAAGACTTCCTCGAAGAGCTGGAGTAACTTCACAGTCGCTTATGGTAAGATTATTTGTTAAGGTTGTCATGATTTTAAAACGAAGTAGGTGCTTAATATTTCGCTGGAAACCAAGCTCCGTGGTGATAGTATGCATTTCGGACACAGAAATGGAAAATAAAAAGAGAGAAAATAAATTCTTTGGCGTTTTTCTTCCGCTTAAGCATTTTTGGTAGGTGGCTATGGTTATCAATGGTGACTCATTTCATGAGTGGTAACCCACTTAGGCGGTGTTTTCTCGTATAGGGATGAAAGGTTTATGCAACGAGTATTGACATCTTGGAAGTATTTTTCATTTACAGCTCAACGAACTGTCTGCTCTCTGAGCAAAAATATTTAATTTAACAGACACTTTTGGAAGACGCTAATTCCCTGAGGTAACAACTGACGAATCTTTACAAGATTAAATTACAAAACAAAAAATTAACCAAATTTGATTATGCAATAGATGACGATACAAGCAGGAAAACAAACTGAAACAACAAATCACTTAAATTCTCAAAAGAACTAAGATATTATTGTAGAACATTGCACGAAACTGAGGCTTCGGCCTCCGTCTCTTCCACAAATTTAATTTGTTTGTTTACTTAAATTTCTTTACAAAATACATCATAAAGAACTACGAATCCTAACTGAGGTAAGGTACGAGAAGAAGCATATTGAGCAACAACAATACTGAATGACTTGACAAGAGTAAAGGCAGTAAATGAAGGTAAAGTGCGGCCGGAGTATTGAGTGTAAAAATGCATAAACCGTAAAATGGATTAAATTTCGTTTAAAATGCAAATTGAAAAATAAAAGCGACAAAAGTTTGGGTGGTGGAGGCAATAAGGGAGACAGGAAAGGCAAGAAGCTGCGGCAAGACGTTACAGGAAAACATCAAAAGTTTACACAAAAAACACCTCATCAAAACATCAAAGAAAATCAATTTCTTGTTTTCTTATGGTATTTTTTCCACATGACACTCTTATATACATATATACCATATAGAAGTAATGCTTAGAGTGTGTATGTAGCAAAGCTAAGTAAGATATGAAAGGAAGATAAAGTGGATAAAGTGCTTTTTGATAAGACTTTGGTAACACCTTGCGAAGTGGCTATTGGGCTGGGAATATGTAAGTGAAATGGGACTGAGAAATAAGAGAGTTTTTTTTCGTTCTTACCTTCGCCTCGTAGGAAAATTTGTTGCACCCCCCAAGACGACAGCTACACACAACAATTACAAACAAGTAAATGCGACAGCCACGACAACATCAACAACTGAGCACAACACAATACAACAACCACAAATTTCGTGAATAATAGAAAAATGAAAGTCTCCAATCTGTGATAAGGCCGGGAAAGGCAGTGGAAAGTGTGTGTTAAAAAAGAGAAAAAAATTAAAATGGAAAAATATTTGTATAAAATAAACATTTCTGCCACACAAAAAATTGAGGTGTCGAAGATTGAGTTGGTAGAATATAAATTTGCGGCAATCTGTGCGCTAAGCGTCAATGCGTACATCAGCGGACCCTGTAGGAAAATTTTCAGCGAAAAAATAAAATAACGAACTCTTTACAATTATTGTTGAATATATACGAGTATAATATTGTTTTTGACCACTATTGAAAATTGCAATTCAAATATTTTATAAGACAAATTCCTGATAATGGAGCATACCCAGAAAATATTATAAAAAAAAAATTACTATCATAATTTCGAAGCGAAAAGGAAAGGTTCTGAATACAAAAGTATTTGCGTTCTTTGTTAGGTTGAAAGTTTGGGGATTATGCTCAAATTTATAATTTCAAAATTTACGCCCAAAACTATATTTTTTTTTTGTTTCAAATTTGTCCTAACAGTGACATTCCCTGTTTTGTGCTAGAATTGGGATTTGAAATTTTAAAACTTTCCCGCAGGGTTTTTCAAAAATCACGCACAAGCCATTAAAATGCTACAAAAGGTGTCTACGTGTAAAGCACTGCCAAACTCACCTCTCCTTCCCTCCAAGCCTAAATGATATGTTTATAAACAGCTGCTGCTCCAGATTAGCGCCAAATATGTGACAAAAAACATGATTTTCCCCTCGAAACGGAAAATACGAAAGAATGGAGTGTAAACGTTGACAACTGTAGCGGTGCAACAATGGAAAAAAATATCACTCGCGAATATCTCTTAAATCCACTAACGGATGTAGTGAAGAAAAACACGGAAATTAAATCCATTCAAGTGTTTAAAAAATCTTTAATATAGCGACCGCCTAAAATATTTGTAAAAATGCTAGAAAATAGGGATTGAGACTTTGAAGACTACTCGGATCCATAGCTCAGAGATCAAGACTAGATAAATCAAAACTGTACAGGGCTGTCCATTTCGTTGTTTCAAAAGCACAGAGGTGTATTTTGACATTTGCAAAGTTAACTGTTAAAACAAATATTTTTTGCTTTAGTTAAAAAGTAGACAATTATGGAAATGGATCGTATGGGGACTACAACGGTGCCACGTTTCATGCTTTTAGAGCAGATTATGGTACACATAATCGACCAACTACTCAAGCAATTGATGAACTTTTAAACAAATTGGAACAGACTGGATCAGTTACTGATAGTGGAGGGCTTACTGTAAATGAAAGTGTAGTCGTAGACCTGAATGTAGCTATTGCTCAACGCTCTCAAGAGCTGGAACTTTCTCACGGCACATTATGACGTATTTTAAACTTTGAAGACGATTTGTCGAATATAATTTTGTTCAGGGACCAGGTAAATTTCTCAAACAAAGAATACGTAATAAGCAAAGTTGTCTCATTCGGGGCTCCGAACATCTTCATAAAATTAAAGGGAGGTTAAAAAAACATCAAAAAAAAAAAAACTTACTGTCTGGTACCCTCTTTGGTCCGGAGGAATGATTGGAAAGTACAACAGCGAAACTGTCACTGTCAATTCGAAGCGTTATGGTCTTAGCTTAGTCATGTTTTTTCTGGGTGTAATTGAAGAACATGACTTGGAAGAAAAAACAACATTTTTAATAAAAAGCGTTGCAGCGCTGAGGTATTCAATATTTAAGATTAGAAAATAAATTGTTTTTAATTTCTTTGATGAACGTCTCGATTAACTAAAAAATGGTTCATGTCGGAGTGTATTTATGACATGAAATAAAAAAGTCCTCAGTAAAAAGCATCAGCCGCTCGACAGTTAAGGACCGCAAAATATTGGATATCTTCATCTGCAGAAAACTGTTTTAGCCGTTATAAAACTAAAGTAGAATATAGTATTATTATGTGTACTCGAACATAAGTAACCCATTAACGAAAAAGACGGGAACTTGGATATCGCATTGATTGTCTTAGTTTCTAAAAGAAGTCTTAACTGTACCTTTAAACAAATTATATATGCACTTTTATTAGAATTTATTGCAATTATTTTACAAGAAAAAATTAATTTCTGAGTGCATTCCTGGGTAATGAGATAATATGAAACTTTCAGAAATCAGGTGATCCCAGCTGTTTCGAAATTTACGCACTTGTCATACATGTAAACTTGTACAATGGTCATGACATTCGGCATTTAGTTTTCGTAAAATTTCAAGTACACTTTGCATTTAACAGACAAACTGAAATTTATTTATTTTCTAAAATATAGAGACTGTAAAGAAAAATAGCGAAAACGAAGCGTTTAGAGGAAAAAATGCATAGCAATCCAGCTTTGGCGCCGATGACCTCTCAAACATCGTCAGAATGCGATGGACCTTATGAACCATACGTATCGCATAGTGGTGGACTACGCATAGCCGCGGATATACAAGAAAAGATCAACGCACTGCGTTTCCTACTCGAAAGCGATCTCATAGCTTGTGATGCAAAGTGGACGTTATTTGTGGCGGCGGCGCTGAGCTACCGTTACGATACGCAGCTAAAACCTTTTCCACCACGTTTTGTCTCGCCGGATGGTAGTCTTGACATCGATGCACTCATCTCGGTCATCAACGATACGCCCAAACTGCGTGTGGTGCTACAGAATATTATCGATGAGAATTATGAGGAATTCGATGCTTATGTCTTGGATTTATTGCATCATGTGCTGGTGGTGCAACGCGAGCCCATGCTACATCTGGTGGATGATAATAATTTCGATGTTATTTTGAGTAATATGCAGCAAAGTGCAGAGCTGCCCAGGCCAACGCACGTCTTTCGCGTCAGCAATGTGCCGCTCATACATGAAGCCATTGAAGAGGAGCCCAGCACCTACATAGATGATAGCCATCCACCGAAGTTGGCATTCTACGGCAATCGTCTAGATTGTTTCTTTGCCATGCTGACACAAGCAGGCACATACAAGCAAGTACCCCATCATGCGGAAGATGCCGGTGACGATGTGGATGTGCCGCTTAAATTGAGCACTGATTTTAAAGTCGCGCTGCAGCATAGTCCAAACGGCGCTGGCTGGGGTGCTTCAAGTTGCGGTTCGATGATTTCATGCGTGGCGATTTGTGAATTTCAGAACCATCCTGAGTATGTATTTGGCAATGCGGAAAGCTCCATAATCGAGGTGCGCAAGCCGGAATTGGTGCTCATACGCTATTTACTCTTCTATGGCAGCCGTTTTCCAGACGAAGATGAGCCAGAGGAGAAGCGGCCAACCACTTGGTTGGGGCGTAACAAATACTCAATCTCACTAGCATGTTACATGTTATTGTTGGCCTCAATTGGCATGGCCAACAGTGGAGGTGGGCAGTACTGGAAGCAGATTGTGAGCAAAAAGGCGCATTTATTTTTCGATTTCTGTCGGCGCATTTTCACCACAGATTAGATGAGAGTGTGATTCCGCACCGTTCTAAGCACAGCGAGGAGCTCTACAAACTCGCTTTAGTATGAGAATACTTTTATTTTACAAAACTCTAAAATAAATCAACACATTTTTAAGTTTTACAGATTTGCCGATTTTTTATTTGGTAGGTGGTTTCTAGGCGAATAGGATTTGAAAATAGTACGGCAGGCTTAAAACAAAGTAGTAAAATTTGAGTATACCCGAAATGATTTTAGGGGAGCCTCAATTGTGTTCACCGGATTCTAAATCGATACCGTCTTTTGGGCGTCAGGAGTTTTGAACTTTTAACGTAAATTTTGCAGCAAGTTTTGAAATTCATTAAAATCCATTTAACGCTCTTCAAAACCCATTTGACCAATCCAACCAACTACAAATGGAACAGTATGCATGAAGCATTATCCATTTATACTTCCCTTTTTCAGAGCATAATCAAATGAAGTCATAAAACCTGCTTCAACCAAAGGTTAATTCAATTTTCATGGCGCTCTCATTTATTTGAACTCAACAACAAAACAAACAGTGGGAAAATTGAGTGAGCGTGTGCTAGTGATAATCAAATGAACCCACAGCCGTGTCCAAGCAACAACAATAAATACCAGGAATAGTATTTCCGAAGTAAACTTAATAGTTTTTACAGAAAATCCAAAGAATTGTAAGGGAAAATGTTCTAAATACAGGAGTGTAGTGTGAGAGACTTGCAAAAAAAAGCGTATTCCCTCTTATATCCTGAACCACTGTTGTATATTACTTACAGTATGGCATGGGACTCAAAGCACTTGCATCAACATCCCTGAAAGCATGTCAATTATAATTTAGCTAATAGCATATTGCCCGCCACAGCAATAGTGAGCAGTGCAGCCACGCTCCACCATGATCCGTGCCGCACAATGCACCCGCCGTTCGGTTAGTTGTAGCTGCTGGTCGACGTTTCGCCGCCCAATCTAAATGAGGGTGACATTGATGGCGCTTATACTTATACAAACATATATACATATATACATATATGTATATATCTAGTTTGCACTGAAGAAGGGGAACTAGTGGGCATACATTTTTTGCGTAGCTTTCGAGCTGAAAACGCCGCACTGGATTAACAGCTGTCATCTGTGCTTAAACAGGCATTCGCCACAATACCAGAGTAATTTTGTTTTTTTTTTTTTTGCAAGTTTTCTGTTTATCACCGCCTTTTGAGTCTACATTGAAACTCATACAAATATGATTTTCACTTTTACTCACTCGTCCCCTCGTCTTTGTGCGAATCCATTTTGCTGCTAAATGTAGCAGAAATGCCAAAAACTTAAAAATTTCAGCAATAATTTCTAATTTGCAGTTATTTCAAAAAGATGAAAATTTATTTGATGAAGAGGTGGTCGTGAGACTGCTGCTTATGATGCAATCTACGGTGGTGGGGGTGACTGAAATGATTCACATTCACCACGTACATACCTATAGAGAGTGCTGATGGATATAAGTCGTGCTGTTCCAACACAGAAGAAGCGCCATCGTAGATTCTTAAAACCATCAAAATGTAACAAAGTCTTTTAGTTACATATGTATGTACATAACCACTACCTTAGGATGTAGATCCAGACTGACAACAGTTAAGCAAAGAAAAACCATCTTGTGAAAATCGATAGTTCTTTCTTAAAAGTCTTAGAATTCTTAATTTTCAAGAATAAATTAAACAACATTCAGTTTGAATTTAAATATTGATAAAAGGGGAAGCATCCTAGCGGCAGAAGTTCTGCAAGCAAAGCAGTATACCACCTGCCTCGGCAAAATACTTGCAAAGATCGTGTAACCAGACAATTCTATGTATGCTTGGTCTTAAATATTCTGAATTATTTTCAATTTTCAATTTAAAAAAAAGATGAACATAAAAGGTGAAGATTCTTAGTTGTTGAAAATTGCATTCAACTAGAGACACAGCACAAACAATTCGTAATGTTACACAGCTTTGATCCTATATATTGTTTCTAATAACGTTATTAGAGAAAACATCGATGCCGTACGTGAACTGATAATGCAAGACCGTCATGTAACATACCTTCAGATAGAGGCATGCCTATGCATTTCTCCCACTAGCATACATTCGATATTGTCACAGGTGACGAATCATGGATCTTTGAGTATGAGCTAGAAACAAAACAGCAATCGACCGTGTGGGTCTTCCAAGACGAGCCAAATCCAACGAAAGTTGTTCGTGGAAGAACGTAGGACGGTCAATTCTGAGTGGTACACCACCATTTGTTTGCCTGAAGTCTTCGGAGAAATTCGAAAAACGAACAAGAGAAGACGAATTATTGTGCACCATGACAGTGCGAGCTCTCACACATCGGCTCAAACCAGCGCCTTTTTGACAGGTCAAACCGTCGAATTGATGGGTCATCCGCCGTACAGCCCTGACTTGGCACCCAATGACTTCTTTTTATTCCCACACATCAAGAAAATAATGCGTGGTCAACGGTTTTCATCGCCAGAAGATGCTGTTGAAGCATTCAAAAACCATGTTTTGTAGGTGTCTCAATCGGAGTGGAAAAAGTGCTTCGAAAAGATTGAGCGCATGCAAAAGTGTATAAATCTTGATGGAGCATATTTTGAAAAACATTATTTGCTCTGACAGCAAATCTGCCATTGAAGCTGTCCTCAACCAATCAAACGAAACCCCCATTATAATAAAGATCAGAAACGTTCTGTTCCAAAACTCCAATGAAATAAAAATAATGTGGGTACCAGCGCACATAGGAATTCAAGGCAATGAAATAGCTGATAAAAGAGCTAAACAAGCTTGCTCTGAACCACTATACGTATCGGGACACTTCACCGATAACGATATTAAAAATTTAGCTAACCAAGTTCTCAGTGACAAATTCATTAACGAGTGGAGTAGCTACAACCATCATTACAAATATTTTAATACGTCAGGGACAAGGCCAGTCTACCCTTCATACCCTTTTTCCAAGGATATAAGAACATTTATGCGTCTTCGCATTGGGCATACACTAGCTACTCATGAACATCTTTTGAAAGGCCTACCTAAACCAAGCTGTCCGCATTGTGGTTGTACTGAATTCAATGTTATCCATATCCTCGACAACTGCCCAAACTCACAAGTAATAAGAAGTGGAATATTCAACAACTCCAAGCCATCTGATCATCTTAAAATCCATAGTGACCGTAATATTAAACTAATTGCAAAATTTGTATCTCTTTGTAAAATAACCATATGATAAAAAAAAAAAAAAAATCATTATCAAATATAAAATATTATTGATATTTTTGTAGTATTTTTATTATTATCACATAAGCTAGAAATAACTTATAATATTTATACTTTAATAGCCTTACATTGTATAACACTTTAACATTAGTTTAAAAATAAGCCGAAGGCCCTGGCAGCCAGTGCTTTAGTTTGTAAGTGGAATAATTATTAATAATTGTTTCTCTTTTAAATAAATAAAAAAAAAAATAAAAATTATTTGGCCAGACATTTATATATCAGCCTACGTATAGGCTATGAGGAACTGCTCCAATTATCGACTGGTTTAATCTAGTCAATGTAATTTGATTATAGTTTATCTCCATTATTTTTTCTTAACGCTTGTTGATATGAGAAGCATTTAAGTTCTAGTCAAATTGAAGCTTTTCTCCATGAAAAGAGATTGCACAAATCATGATTCAAAAATTAAGGTAGTTTCACGTCGAAATTTTTGACACTAAACGTATTTGCTCAGAAATGTTTGATCTTGCCATTTATAAAATTTTCGAGATGGAGATTTTTTAATTGCTTTTGGGGTTATCTTCTAAGCAGATGCTATAATATTGAACACACGTATGGATCTATTAAAATATTTGTTTTAAGACGTTTTTTTTTAGTTTGGGTCTCTGGTTATGGTCTCTGGTGATAAGGACACCGGATAGGAATAGTCATAAACTCTGCGATCCGTAGTCGATTTCTCAGAAATTTCATCATTATTGTCCTGAATTTCGTAAAATACATCAAGTGGTTTCAGCATCTGGAAAGGTGGGAGGAAAGTTCTTCACAGAACAAATATAGGTAACATCAAGAGATCAGGGTTCCGTTATCGAGCAAGGTGTTTAACTATCTAACTGGCTAATATCAATATATTTATCGGTTAGATTGAATTCGACTTTTAACGTATTTATGAGGTTTTCATAATGAATTTGCAATGCTCTAAAAAACCAATAATTATTAAACCACAGGATATTTGCCATTCTTGCTTACAAAATTTCCTTGAAACATCTCTGAAACTGTGAGAATAGTAAGCATTCAAACGTAGATATAGCAAATCCAGTTAGCTCTTCATCTTCCTGAATTCGATTTAAATTTTGGTGGGGGAAACTTTTTCCTTTCTGATACTTTCTTACAATTTACTAAAGTTGTCATCTAACAATCATGAAAGGCATACATTCGATGGAATCTGGAAAATACAATATAATACGTAACTTTTGAATGTTTAAATGTTAAAAAAAAAATGAAAAATCTCCACAATTTTTTTTTTGATATAAATTTTTTTTAGAGAAGAGGATAGCTCTAAAAAGACGACACACTTTTAAAGTCAGACAGCTATGAGGCCGACTGAGAAGAGAGAATGAAACTACTTTTAAATTATTGTATCATGGCATAAATCATTAAGCTTGCATGAATATCAGAGTAATATAAGCACAATATAATTGGTAGCAGAGTTTTTATACAATTTTATAAAGCAAATAAACCAAAACCTTCGCTCCCCAACGATACTTCCAACACAGTGTTTCATCGCTGTACTCACAAATCTCAACTGTTGTATCAATAATGCATAAAACTATTAGGCTTAACTGAAATGTCACATTGAAGCAAAGAACCCCAAAGAACCAAAGCACACACACACACATACTCGTATGTACGCCCTAGACTCATCTACCATTCTCACTCATTTTCAAATAACTTTTGATCCCAGCGTAATAGCAGTAATAGAAAACTACAACAACAACAACTTTAACTATACATAACAACAAAATATCTAAAACAACAATGACAAACGAATTAGGAATTATTCGTACCAACGAGTGCTAAGTGCGGTCATAGATTTCCGGTCACCCCTTGGGAAAAGCAGAAAATGGAAAAACCGCTGGTAAAAACAAGTGAGCAAAGAACAATCACAACAACAGCTGTCCATATACAGCTACACAAACAAACACTCAACACAACAAATCCATATCTCACATCCCGCCAGTTGAGCCACACACAGCTAGAGTGGGTTTACCGGCATAGCGTGGCGGGAGCGGAAATAGCGCTGGGTTAGGCCGTAAATACTCGTACATGCAAAGTGTGGGCGGAAATGCAAGCGCGTCTGCCAGAGCTTCAGAGGCTTCTCAGGATGTGCGCAAAGCACTACAGGATTTTAGGCTTATTGAATGGCTAAAGCAAATCAATTTGGCGCTTTTATGATGACTGCGGCACGGCGTCGGGTCGACTGCGGCTGACGTGGGTGTTGTGGGCGACGTGGGTGCAGGGAGCAGATGTTCGCTCTTCAAAAAAAAAACACATTTGGGTAAGTTATAACCACACTTACATAGCAATGTGTGCAAAATAAATTTGGCAAAAATGAAAAATTGCTTTTACTAAAAGAAGAATTTTTAAATTAAGTCAAGGTAAAATACAAACTTTGAATTTTAATCCTCGTTGGCTGGTAAATGCGTCCGGCAAGCTCTAATACTTAAAAGTCACGGGCGACGGTGAACCTTGAGTGAAATAAATGAAAAAATAACAGTGATTTTCAATGATTTGCTTGTCACATCTCCTTGCAACATTTGCAGCAGCTGCCATTTTTGCGAAAACCATTAATCACAGCACACTCTCTTGCTTTTTGAGAGCGTACGATCTCGTGGGGTTTGCTGAGACATTGACATTTTGTGATTTTTTCTTTCGCTTCTTTTCTGTTTGCTTTTTACTTACAACAAATGGATTTTAATTATGTTTTCCATTATTAGTTCTACAATAGAAGAATTTTTTTTTAATTTCTTACTGAAATTCAAAACCTTGAAGTATATTTAAGGACAGATGAAAAATTTACAGTAAAAATTACCAAACAAAAATTCTTCAGCCGCACTTTGTTCCAACTTAAAAAAAAAAAAAAATTCCACATATATGTTTATATATTAGGTCAAGTAAACAGTTCGTTCGGTTTTTTATTGATTTTTCAAAATATGATAACTTTGTGTACATTTGTCCGATTTAACTCAAATATTCGCCGTTTTGTTGTTGCTAACGAGATGCCAACATCAAAAACTCGGACAGCCAATTTTCACAGGCCTCTCTTGAGGCCAAGTTCTCACCATTAAGCGCGTTCGCCATGGGCAGGAAAAGATGGTAATCCCTTGGTGCCAGGTCCGGACTATAAGGTTGGTGCATTAGGGCCTCCTATCCAAGCTCCTAAAACTTCTGGCGCGTCACCAAAGACGTGTGTGGCCTGGCGTTGTCCTGATGGAAAATAATTCGGCCTCTGTTGATCAAGGATGACCTCTTCTGGATGAGTGCTGCCTCCAATCCCACCAAACACGCAGCAAAACCTTCCTGGCCGTCAATCCTAGCTTGGCCACCGTTTCCGCCGACTCACCGCGTTTCGACCACGACCGATTTCGCTTGACGTTGTCGTGAGTGATCCACTTTTTATTGCCAGTCACCAAACGATTGAGAAATGGGTCGATTTTGTTCTTAAATTAATTTTCTATAACTTTTCGGATGTTAGTACGACACCAGGAGTTGATCCCGAGCCTTCCGAATGGCCTAACGCCATGCTAACCACTCGGCTACAGCAGCCGCCAAAAGATCTTTTATGAGGAGCCTTTTATTGACAAAAATTAGTATTGCTTGGATTTAAGCATAGATCGGGTTTTTATACGTTCAACTTGAGTGTGAATAAGTATAGATCCGAATAGTGTGGTTGGCCTACTTTCAGGCATTTTCGTGAAAGACTTTGAACATCGAAGAAGTCACTCACACAAGCAAATAAGTAGTTAAATCAATAATATAATAAAAACAAACTTTATATATTCTTTCTTATTCGTTCGTTGCAATTTTAATTGGTATATAAATTGGACAAATATAGAATCCCACAACACCGTGTGGCCGGCTTTGCTAGTAAAATATATAAAAAACATTTTCCAAACCAAATAAGTTTCATTTAGTGGTAATCATTGGCACATCTGCCAGACCAATATGGCATAACAGCTTCAACGAATGCGGTAATTGGACATTAAAACAGTTATCCCAGCAGCTGGGCAGTCAGCTCTCCATGACCTTAACCCTTTTTTATATCTTTGAACAACTCTTTTTTTGCAGGTTCGTTACACTCTAGCGCCAGGGCATATGCTACAATTTTCGCATATTTTATTAATCTTGATTTCTATGCATCTGTATGCATGAGTATGCAGGTATAAATTTATTATCTAAGGCACTGAAAGTCATTCCCTTATAAATATAGCACAATTATTTACTGCCAATGAGATATTCTTATTTTATTTTCACAATATTTTTTTTCTTGCTCAAAATTGCCCTCATGGGACAAACTCTTTGAAACTTTTTACTTTTTTATATTATTATATCTCTCATTCCACAGCGCTTTACTTTGTTTGTTCTTACCACGCTCTGCTCGGCTTTCCTGTCTCTTCCTATTTATATATACATTTTTTTTGTTAAGATTTTTAAGATATTTACTTGCGGGAACGTCAAAGTTTCTTCGCGCGGCACTTACCAGCAGGTCCAATGACATTTCGCAATTTTTATGCCAAAAAGTTAAACACATACTTTTTTTTTGCCAAACAGAATTAACCCGCACAATTTAGGCGGAATACTTTCAGATTTCCACACCCTTCCATGTATTTGTTTGAATATTTGTTTATCTTGCGTTATTTTCCTGATTTTGTTGCCTCTTTGAGGTTGAAAAGTTTGCTTCAGTGATTTATAGGGGTATTCATGGTTCAATCTCCATCAGCGCCGTGCAACAGTTGCGCCTCCGCCGCAGCCATTTTGAAGGAAGAGTAGGTGATATTTTATTTGTTTGTGCTTTGTACTACTTGTATTGTATTGTATACGTATTTGGGCGAAGTTTTTCTTACCTTGGGGCAAACTTTGCTTTTAAGTGCGCACTTTTTCTTCTCCAAAATGACTTCATTTCGCCTAAGTAGATAGACGTCTTTTAAATGTTTGTCGGCTCTTTATAAAGCCAAATCGAATTTTGTGCCTCTTCATGCTATAGTGTGTGTGTGAATGCCAACGCAGCAGCCGCAACGCATCTGCCTTTTGTTGCAGGTAACTCATCTGGATTGAGCGAATATTGTTTTCGGAAAGTTCAATTCTCTGGGGTGTCATATTTTTACACATACCACATCAGTGACTGCATTAATAAATTACTATACATAACGTGCATACATACATAAATACATACATACGAAAATACAATCACGAAGGTTTAGTTTCGTTGAGTAAACATAAATATCTAGACTTTAAAAGTTATACAATTTTACTACTTTAAATCTATATGAATTTTAAATTCTCAAAGTTATTTCGATATTTTTGGAATTATTTAATCTCAATATATGAAACTGTATGTTGGTTTGTTAGTGATGCTAAGGCTCGAGAACGGCTCTATCTTGATGAAATTTTCAGAGGTTGTTCGTAGTGGATGTCATCACCCTTTATGTATTAATCTCGCACGAGTCGAAGTCTCAAAATTTCTTAAGAGTTTCGATTGACTTTAAGGGGCAAAAGTGTAAGCAGAGTAACTTTCTCTAAGAAAATTTATTAAAAAATAATGAAGATAAATAAATAAAATATTCGTGTAATAATTTCTAGGTATTTCGCTTTAAAAATGTATCTTCGGTAGATATTATATTTATTTCAGATTTGCTCATGAGTATATTTAATTGGCTAAATTTATGAACAATAAGCAGCTTAGCATCCAAAATAACTGCCGACTAAAGCAATTCCATTTGTGAACATTAAAATATGCATAACATACACACATCTGTGCAAATAAATAAGAAATATCCAAATTGAAAAGCCAATTTGCCAAAAATGCCGCCATTTACGGGTCGGCCCCAAACTGCACTCTGGATTCAAGAAGGCAAACAAAAGGCAAATATTAGCTACTTTTCATAATTTCGCTGCCATAAAAGTGCAATCATACGAATAAAATTATTATAAAAGGCGAAACAAAGAAACACTTTCCATTCTGTGCGTCCCATATTTCTTGGGGATGAGATGTTTCTTGCTGGCTTTTCTATGCCTTTGCCAGCCCTCATTCGGCAGCCATTAGCCACTCACCCCAATCGCGCACATAAACTCGCCTTTCAATGTTTTTAATATTTCACAAATCGTTTTATCTTTTTTACCATTTTTACTTTGGTTTCTCATTGTTGTTGTTCCTTTGCTTGCTAAATTCGCTTTTGTTCGCTTGATTGGCGGCAGAAATGGGGGACAAGGGACCACAAAACCTGCTCAATTTCTTATATATTTATATATGTACATTTACTCGTCCAGCAGTTTTTGTGATTATTTGATTTTATTGCAATGCTGTTGCCTGGCGCTCTCAACCGTTGATTCTAAAAATTTATCTGCACAAATTGTTGTTATGATTTGATATCGCTTTCAGGTGCCGTACACTTGGCATTAGCATGCATGTCTGAGAGATTTCGGAGCAATAAAGTGAATTAAATGGAAAATGCATGAAATGAAATAAAAGAATTCACAATAAAAATCGTTACACTTTTGTACATATAATGAATTTAATTTTATACATTTTTTAACATTTCTTCTTTTATTGCCCTTTTTACCTTCGCATATTTTTTTTGTTGACTACAACTCTTTACCTTCTATTTATTAAACATCTTATACAGGGTGTTCCAAAATTAATGCAAGATTTGCATGCATTTTATGATTCAATGAAAAATCAGTATCTGAACACAAAAAGCTGTGTTTTTTTTTAATTTTGGGACACCTAATAACTCTTTTCTCCATCCAATTATTTGCGCAGTCTCCTCTCTCTCCTTCTCGTTATGTAGCGCTCTCGATTTCGCTTTACCCAACATTAGTTTTTTTATTTTTGTGTATCTTTTCTGTGACTAATTGGGTCGGTCGATCTATGAAAAGCCGCCGAGAAAGAAATATGCCTTGAGTGAATCGACTATTCGCGTTATGTAAATACCGTTGTTGTGTAAAGTGAAGATTAGATTTCTCAAAGCCATTGATTGCTAAAAGAGAGAGAAGAAAGAGAAGAGAAAAATAAGTAAGATTAGCATTAGTACGAAGTTTAATGATTCGAAGAGCGCTGGACTTGTTAAATGGGATGTACATAGGCAAATCAATTTTAACATGATAAATATTAATAATATTGTTCCAAGTATTCTGCAAATTTGTTTATTTATGATTGTTGAGATAAGAGCTAAGCGGCAATACGTTTACTACCAGTACAGATAAAAGTATTGTTCTAAATCTTGCTCTACTCTTATATGCAAAGGATTTGGATTTCTGTTCGGTAGTGTTTCTAAAACCACTAAGATCAATGGCGATTTGTTACTGGATTGTTATGACCTCGGTTCTTATCCGAAGATTTTTTTATAGAGAGACATCAAATTTGGGTGAAGAATTTCGAAAAATTCTTAGTTTATGTTGGCTTCATTAAAATTTTCGGACAAGATTTTCAAAGGAGTCGATTTGAATGAAAGCAGGTAAAAATTTACATGTGAATCTAGTACGAAATCTTTTATGAAACAATTTGGCAAACAACTTAATAATACAATTTGATTATTTACAAACAAACAAACTATATACTATTTACTTATTATCCATAATATTTATTCCCATTTCATATAAACAATATTCACATTAACAACTATAAAATATTTTTCTCACGTTTCCAGCTCAATTGCCAATTAGAAAAATTCCTATTCACTTTAAAATGTCGAAAAGAGCTTTGTTCCTTAGGATATTCACAGGCGAACGCATTGTATATATGTAAGGTTCACTGCACCTCTATAAAAGAAAAAGTTGAACACAAAAGCCTGTTAAAAGGAACTTGCGAAAGGACGAATATCCACAACGGAAACCGCTAGGCAAACAACGAAAACGGAAGCTCATTTGTACGCGTATTCCCCTACAAAGGCAGAAATGAAGGAGCTGGGCCTTCACGCACAATGACAGCCAACAGGCAGGGAATAATAAGCGAATACATAGAATTTCATAGAAAATACAAAATATAAAGAAATAAAAATGGATTACTTTGAAAACAAGTTGTGAAGAAAAGGTGAAAAACTGTTAGATGCTGCTAGAAAAGTAGGAAAAAATTCGAGCATCAAATATTTCGATCACGTTTCACCGTCAAATTATTACCAACCAGCAAAACGGCGAGGGGAAAAATACACTGAAAACGTCCGGCCCACAGTGCGGCGTGTGAAGGCGAATATTGAACACAATATTGTTTAAATTTCTTGCGGACGTGTGCGCGCCAAACTATGCAAAACAATTTGGAGCGAAAAAAAATATAATAGAAAAAGTCAATTTATTTTTTGAAGAGTTTTTTTTTTTTTGTGACGAAAAAGGTGTGACTGGGCAAAAGCCAATAAAATTGACTACACTGCAAACGCTTCAAATAAAAAAATTTTTATAGCAATAAAAATTTACTGAGAGTATTTGCAGCTAAATGATTTCAACACAAAAACCTCTACAAAATTTTCCGTTCCTGACTAAAAAGTTGAATTTTGCCTATATCGCACAGATATCTATTCACTTTAGTCAACTTACCTCCATTTTGCTGAGGATCTGCGCGAACGACGGTCTTTGTATATTGTTTACGAATTTTCGAAAACTCTCATCCGATTCGAGTTTGTCAAAGAAAGTGGCTAGAATTTGATCTTGTGGTAAAATTTCCAAAATACTATCCACCAGACCATGCAAACCGTTGAGTGGTTCGCCTTGCGGGGTTATGGGTTCAACCGCTGTTGTTGTTGCAACTTGAGTTCCTGTTTCTGTGAAGGTTGTTGTAAGTGACTTAGAGGTAGGTGACACATTTTGTTCTCCGACAGATATTTCTGAAATAAATAAATAATATATGTAAGATAATGTTTATTAGACTCATAGTCAGGCCTTTTCGTTGCTCATAAAAGGTATAACCGGACACTTCGAGACTTGTTTCCACAACGTGAGTGGACGTCACTTAACCCATTGGTATTTGTGGTTGGAGTTAGTTTTACCTACTCATAATTGACATGAGCAAGAGTCGGTGACGGAAAATTACAGAAAGCAACTCAAACTCAATTCAGTGGCGTTAACCCCTTATCAATGATAATCTAATCTGAAAGGGCAGCACAAGTTGAGCTTCTAAGTACTAGCTCGCTACTGGTGACGCAATTAAGGAGAATAAGAATATTTCTCTTAGCGCCCCAGACACAGGGACATTCCAGGAAACTGTGCGGACGACGTGCAATCCATATGAGACATCATCGCACAGACGATAAGAAAGTGTCGCTTACCGCTAAATATATGCTGAATTCTGTTATCACCAGTGGAGTCAATAGCAGTATGACCAGACAGATCATAAAAAAACACCACAGCGTTTATTTTTTTGGGATGGCAAAAGGTTTTCTTTCGTAACCTCAATAGAAGTCTAACATCACCACTAAAAGCTCATTTACTCGTCTTCAATCGACACCCTGCTTTAAACATTTCATGCTGATTACACAGCAAAGCGAGTTAAAAAATCGAAGGAATCCTTTCATTTTATATTAGAGTGTCCTGAAAAATGAGGAATGCAATACTTTAAAATTCCTCTTGCCCCTTCAAGCTCTTCTGTTTCGTGATAAGTATTGAGGATTTTCCAATAAAAATCAGTAAATTTGCAAAATATTTAGATTTTTATGTAATAAAATCAAAAAGATGGAATGTGCGCATAAATTTGAGGGTTATTATAGTTCTTTATTTTAACAAAGCCCCTCGGAATACACTTTACGTATGTACAATATGTACCTTTGTACGTGCGATAGGCACTATAATAGTCCTCACCATGTGGATATTTTATCAAGAGTACGCTCGTATGAGCATTACACTAAAATAATTCAGGTCATGACCGGACCGCTTTACAATGCTTCAATTGCACAACGACTGGGTTTGTTGTAGGAAATTTCGCAGACGAACATACATAGATACGAGTATGTACATATACGTGTATGCACCCTGAGCTGCACGTAGGTGGGCATCATTTCAGCTTGCAGTCAAGTGAGCACAGGAGCCATGACATTGAAAACAATTGAAATATGTCTAATAATTGAAATAAAAGTGTAAAAGTATTTGCTTTACCAAGGATATTATAACGAAGGGCAAGGACTTGAATTGCATTGTGTAATTTTTAGATTTGCTGCGCGATTTATGAGTGAAGTTTGCAAGGTTATATTCTTTTTGTAATATATTTGAGTATAGGTAAGCTGCAGACTGTTTTTTGTACGTGATGTCTGCGTCTAAGTACTTATCTTTCGTGATGTCCTGACATTGAAATTGTGACTTAAATTGCGGATGACTGAATTAAGCAAAAAAAAAAAATCCTTTTACCATACTCACTCATGAAATCATATATTTTGTTCACTCACCATTCGCTCCCAGCCTCTGCTGCTGCAGCTCTGCCTCGCCGCTTCGGCTGTTCACTTCAATTGACTTGTCGCCGCTACGCGTACTGCCACTGTCCACCGTCGTCAAATTTGCAATGGCAGACACAAACTTCAACACATCAAGGCCACTCACATTCAAATACTGTAAAAATGCGCCTACCTCCGGTGAGTCGACAATGCGTTGCCGCAGCGCAATAAAGTCGGATCCACTCAGGTAGGCGTAGGCACGGCGCACTTCCGCATCATTGTTGTAGTAATTGGTGGCAATCGATTTAACCTCTTCGGCCGGTATTAGTGACACGAAAGCGCTCATGTCAATGGGCGGCACCGGCTGCGGCACGGTGTGTGGCCCATCGGCGAGACGCATTAACACACCGTGAAATAAGACGCCATCAGCAATAATTTCATCGGCTGCCGCAGCATTAACGGCATCCACATCCGTTGTTTTGACGTTAGTCGCATCAGAGGCTTCAGCGCCGTCCGCATTACTATCGCTATCCGAATCAAAGGTGTCCTGTTGATATGAGCTTCCCAGCGCAGTGGAATCAGAAGGATCACCAATAGCCGGTGCAGCAGCGGCGGCAGCAACTAATGAGTCTTCCCGTGCGGCGGCGGATGTTAACAATTCACTTTGTTGTTGATATGCTTCGTAGGGATGATGATTATCTTTCCTTTGTTGCTGTCGTTGTTGCTGTTGATGTTGTTTTGGTCGCTTTTCTAATAAAATCAAGTCATCCACAATGTCCATCACGGACTCATTACCGCCATTAGGTCTTTCGTCATTTCCTGATGTGACATTCTGGCACAGTTCATGAAGGCCTTGGCGGGTGCAGCGTACAATTTCTTTGACGACCACCAGCTCAGTGCCGTCGGTGGTGTAGCTGCTAGAGGGTCGACAATGTACACCTTGCAGCCAACTGGCGAACAGAAGTGGAAGCAGTAAGTATGCTGTGGTCGAAGGCGTATGTTGTAGTTGTGCAAACATATTTACTTCAATATTGTATAAAATGCGATTTTATATTAAGGGCTTGATACATTGAGTTTATTGTATTTCCGAATCAGCAAACAATTTGATAAATTGACTTTTTATTAAATTTAACTTTATTTTATTTTATCTTATTTTGTTCTCTTTTATTTTATTTTATTTTGTTTTGTTTTTTTTTTTTTAATTTTATTTTTCTCAAAATTAACTTATTTATTTCACTTAAATAAATTCTTTTTATTCCTATTTTAATTTTTAATTTTTTTTTATTGGGATGACTAACTACAAGTATTTTTGCCAAGCTTAGAATTGCTTCACCTCTTCCCTAGATTTCACTTATTTCTTTGCGTTAAAAAAACAAAAACAATTTATGTTTTTAATTGTACATTACTCCTCCAATGTTATATATCTTTAGTTATTTCATTTTTATTTTTTCAATATATAAAGTTAATCGCTTTAGAATTTCCTCCGGCATTCAATACTCAACCGCTACTCGCATTTGTGACCGCTGTACTACTGTCGCTTGAGTTCACTGAGGCAGCTCTGTACCGTTGATTTCCACTGATAGCTTCAATTTAAATTTATTACAATACTCTACGTTTATTTAGTTAAATTCAATTTAGTTGATCATTTCATAAGAGAGAGAAGAAAATTCATATTACAGAGTTATGAATTGAAATGGCGCAATTGCCTTCCGGTTGTAGCCGCTTTGAACTCAAATGGCGTTGAATTCAACCTTAACGCAAGGTGTCAGCTTCATGCATATTTGTCCTCAGCGCCGTCCGCAGGTATTTACATGTGCATGGTTAGCTATAAACTTTGATCTATGGCAAAACATTGGGAAGAGATAATCTGCGAATTGAGTCGCTTAATATGGTGCCTTGTGTAGAAGTTCACGCAAGAGAGAAACATTTTTGGCTGACATGCATCAAGGTGTGGTCAGAAACAGTTCAAGCGGTTCACGACTTCCAATCATAGACCAAGTCACCTCCGGGTAGAAAATTAACAACCTTTTTGAGATACCTCACTTTTGACGACCCCCGAAAACGTTTTCAATAATAACCTGGAATGCCGAGCCAGTTGATGTCAGTTTTGACTAAAAGCTGGCCAACAAAGAAGTGCGATGGCCGGGACAAGAATGGAATAAAGTTAGTCAAAATGATGATTGGCGCCTTTAATGCTAGGATGGGGAAATAAAGTATTTTTGGCGTAACAGTCAGGAAAGTCAGCTTTTATGACGAAACATTCATCCCCAAACGGGCTGAGGTTAATCAATTACGTCGGGGCTGGTTGTCTGTAGCACCAGATACCACCTACATGGCCATCGCCATATCGACTATGTTATCTGTATCTGTGCATCTAAGAACGACCGGCCACAAACACAAGGAGGGTTCGACGTCGAAAGGCTGCAATCACAACAGGCGGTCGAAAACTTATCTCTAAGTAATCTCCTCCGAAAGATAGTTAAAAATTAATCACCAGAACGTAGATCACGCACAGATTACGATGAAAAATTGAGTGCCTAGTCGTCAACCGATCATCAAACTCCATTTATAATTTACTCAGTCTTTCAAGGGTATGCGAAAATGGAGTCTAGGTGAAAAACACTGCGAAGTATAAAAAGCCGACGTATAATGAAGGCTGTGACTCATAAATCAACGGGTAATCGGGCAATTCGTGAAATTAAATTTTATTTCCCACTTAAAGTACCCAAAATATACCCAACAGCAATTCAATAAATTTAAACATTTTCAGAATCAAAAAAAAAAATTAATAAATAATAAAAAATAATAATAATTTAGAGTGCATTGCCAAAAGCAAAATAAATATTTAAGCATTTCAAATAGGCAATTTTGTTACAATCTACTAGCATACACATGTACATACATACGAATATCATTTTAATAAACGTTGTCAAATGAATGCACTACTAATATTGAATTGCTAACTCAAAATCTGTAATACTCGTATATAGGTATGTATGTATATATACATATGTATGTATATGTGTACGTGCATAGAAGCGCGTTTCGCTGAAAATAATATTGGCAAATACTATGCATAACTAATTTTGGAAATTTTGTTTTCGCTTAATGAAAATGTGGAAATTTTCAAAAATCCATTATGCAAATGTTGTTGTTATTTTGATTGAAATGGAATGCGTTGGTGCTCGCACATAATTGTTTATTAAATAAAGTATTCAAAATTTTGGGAATATTTACGTACGAATATGTGTGCAAGTGTATGTGTGTGTGTGTGTGTGTGTGTGTATGTTGTGGGTGAGCATATTCAACACTATTAAGCGCGAGAGTTTTTAAAGTATACTGTAATAATAATTTTATTCAATTGCCTGAGTTTCGATATAAATATAAATAAATATGTGCACAAATAAATAAATAAATGTGTACAATATAATATGTATAATAGTAACGAATGTCGACCCATCATCAATTGATTATAAGTATATACCATATATATGTATATAAAAAGATACGCAGCAAAATATGATATTAAATAAAATTGTAGGCCCATTTATTATAGCATATTTGTAACGGTATATATGTGCATATACTATTTTGCATATGAGCTCTTTGATTGTATTTAATTTGTCTCACACACACAAGCGCACACACATTTAATGTTGCTTTTTGATTATTAGGCGTAAAACGAGATTTGCCCCCAACTTTTTGCATTTGCTTTGCGCGCGTGAGTATGTATATGGGAGTGTATGTATCGCTGCCAGTTGTTTTCACATTTTGTTCATCATGCGAGCATTATACGTAATAATGGGATAATGTGATAAATCACAGTAACAAAACAAGAATAAACGGTCACTGCATTATGATAAATTCATATATACAAGGGCACTATATTGTTTTATGTATGTGTGTACGAGTAATATAATAAAATATAATATGCTAAATGAAATTTCATCATAATATGCCGCATTGGTCACAATATACGCAAAATCAAGAGAGACAAAATATAATAACCGAATGCAAAAGAATACTGTTATAAGCTTACTATGTCGATGAGCAAGTTGTACACGTATGTGAATATGTATAGGGTGATCCAGTTCGACGTTTCCTACTTTTTTAAAGAAAAAGCACAGAAAATTCAAATTTAATGTTTATTTTTATTCGAAAGAACATTTTTTGGGGTTTAATTTTTGAAGATTATCTCTTTCGAATGTTGTCCGCGGCTACGTTTCAGATGATCTACCAGTTGAGCTCAATTTTTTATAGCTCGTTCGAGCATTTCGACAGATAACTGTCTTGCTCCAAGGCCTTAATGGAATTGAGATTGTCCGCATAGACTTTACATATCGCCATGGAAAAAGGTCTAACGGTGTGGCTAAACGACCAAGTCAAAACGTGAAATTATATGCAAACGGAAATGTTCTTTCAATAAATCCTTTGATTGATGCAATATGTGGGAAGTTGTTGAAACCAAATGTCACCAAGATCACGATCTTGAATAGTTGGTTATCATGGCGCGATAACGGTCGCCATTAGTGGTTACGTTCTCACCGGCCACCATCACCATGATTTGTAAAGAAATATGGACCGACAATTCCACCGGCCCACAAAATACACCAAACCATTGTTTTTTCTCGATGAAATGGCATCTCTTGAATCCCTTCATGCTGCTCTTCGACCCAAATGCGGCATTTTTGCTTGTTTACATACCCTTTTAGCCAAAATTGGGCCTCTTCGCTGCACTAAATTTGTCTGGAAAACGTCGGATCTTCTTGGAACTTTTCAAGACCCCCTAGGTAGAGCAGATTCAGTTCTTTACAAGCTGTATTTTGTACGCTTTCAATAAAATGCTATGTAAAATACGCCAAGTTGTTCCGAATGGCGCCGAATCCACTCTCCACGGTCTTCGTGTCCACTCAGCAACGGCCACTTCGTGCTGGTAGGCCGATTATGTTGATCATAAGTGGAGCAAAGCGAGCGAAACACATTCTTTACAGAACGTGAATTTTCGTAACAAAGTTGACCGATTCATAAACTTTGTTCAGGCGCAAGTCTTTTCATGATGAAATGCCAAATAATACTGAACAAAAATAGCATGACAGCTTGACACGACTCACGCATGATCTGTCAAAAAGAGAATATTGAAAAAAGTACCTCTGCTTGGATCACCCGTTACATATGAATGTATGTAAGTTTAATACTTAAATTGTATGTGTGTTTTAATTCCGCTTTTAGCAGTACATGCTACGAGACCTAGAGTGGTGGTTCGAGTGCTGACCAGACCATCACCCCAAATAGATTTTTTATGTGCAGTCAGCCGCGACAGGGAATGTCGATACTTCCGTGGTTTTGATTCAGCCGCAATATCTAGTTGAAAGAAAACACTTTTCTTCAGCTTAGTCTCTGAATGACTTGTATAATTTAATATAATATTAACTACTTTTCCATTTCTAACCAAAATATTCTGTCGTTTTGGAATCTCTTAAAAATTTTTCAGTTTTCACAACAACGATGAAGGTAAATTAGATGTCTATCGAAGTACCTTTTTGGAGATTTATTAAAATCGGGTCAGAAATCCCCCTTTTTGGTAATTATGATTTTTTCTGATTTTTTTTTTCGAAGCTATAACGCAAATTTAAGCCCAACTCAGGCTCCGGGACTAGGCTTTCAAATTTTCTGAAACCATCTCTTTATCATATTGAGCTTCACTAATGAAGTTTTCGGCAAGCTAATTAACCGTAAAAATACCAATAAACATTGCAGAAGTAAACTTCTTTTATATTTTTGACAGAGAAATTGCCGAAAATGCTGAACGGGATTTCTTCAAAAATTCCAACAACAAAAAGCAAAGTGTACGAAGGAAATTTCACTTGCTTTAGTGTGCTTTTGTCATGCCAAAAAGTTTATTAGGAATGACACATGTGCCTTTCCGGCGTCTTAAAGTTAAACCGCTCACGAGACACATGTGTCTTCTGTGGGAAACTTACATGCGCTCCGAAATAACTGTAAGATTACATACCTTCAAGGTAGCTTTTTATAAAAAGTTCTACAGAGTACAATGAGCTGAAGTAAGTTGTTTTTATTGCAGTGTATGTATATGTATGTAAGCACTTGAAGCTTCTACGCAGCCAACCCAAGTAAGCTGCTGCGTCAGTTTGGTAGCACATGAGTTCTTGCTATTGATGCCACGCAGCTTTTGTTGTTGGTGCATGCGCCCTCATCAGCGTCATGAGTGCTTAAAAATTAATTTACCGCCGCTGGACTGTCCTTTTTAAGAATATTTTTTTATATATACGAGTGTGTATGTACCTATATGTAAAAACGTCTGTATATACAAATATTTGTACGTAAGTAAAATACTTTGCGTAGTTTGTTCACAGCTCTCGATCGTTCTAATACCACTTTTACTAACAAAATGCATAATTCAAAAGCAAGTTTGCCTTACAAGTAGCGCATTTGCGTTGCCGGCTTATGCAGCAGCTGCTCGTAAGGACTTTTCGTAAAATTTAAAGTTTAACATACATACACGTACATAGATACTCAAAATTAGAAAACAATACAGAAACTGTAGTATTTTTACTACTTGCTTTTGCTATTTTTCTGTTCTCCACCACAAACTCTGTCATAGGCTGAACTTTTTTATTTTGTGATTAACATTTTTAAATTTTTGGTTGAAATTTTCCCTTTAAAATCTTGTTAAAAGTTTAAATAATAAAAATGTTAAACAGAAAATGCCATGTGATTGTTATTAGTAGATGTCCCGTGCGACTTTGAAGAACTGGTTTCGTCATCTCAAAAATACATTTGAGAATTGAGAAAACTGAAATAATAAAATAATAAATATTTAAATAATTTTACTTCCACGCAAAAGCTGCAAAAAATATATATGTAAATCAGAAAAACTATATATTTACAGAATTTTCAAATAAATAAATACAAATCTATAGACATCTTTTATGTAGTGTTTTCAGTATACAACGTATGTATATATATTTTTCGCGCAGTCAAGGAAACAATCTAGTAGAGTGAAGTAATAGCAAAGTAAAGCAAAGTAACTTCACTAATTTTACTTGCAAAGTTCGGGCATTAACATTACCGCAAATTAGCAAAAGTTTTCACAGCCATGCTGCCAACCAGCGAACGACGTAGGAAAGCAACCAAACAACCTGATGCCCGGCGTGTCACCCAGGGTGGACTGGCACCAAGCACGACACATACATATATACGTGTAAACAGGCATAGAAGATTAAAGTTATAAATATATTTTATAATGAAGAACCCTTCTTGTCGTTTGTAGCTGCGGTTATAGTTGTTTACTTTTTTTATTATTTTTTTTTTTTTTTAACAATTTCTTTGCCGTTTCTTGTTGCTGCCATAAATTATGTTGTCTTAACTCTAAAACGTAAAATTGTTTTGGCAACACGATTTTTTTTTATAGCCAATGTTTTTCATTGCCAACGAAAGTTGGACGTTGTCGCTTTTGCAACTTCAGGCCGCCTGTGGTGTAAACTGCAGTTGACTAAATGTTGGGCAGTTACCCTGTTAATTCAGCCATTCAGTCTACACTGCGAGGCTCGTTTTTTAATATTCCTTCTTCTAACAAAATACTACGTAAGCAGGCGCATTGATTTGGTGCAGAAGCTTGGGTGAATCAGTCCTTTAATGGATGGGCATAACACATTCCTGACATTTATTATAGGGCTGAAGAATATATCGTTCAGGAGATGCGCCGCCCACCCTTTCGTAGTCCAGTGGTAATTTCGTTTATAATCTAACACAACCTTCTATAGTCTCTGAGAGCAATAGAGCTAGCAATGAACTAAGAAAATTTTCAGTTAGCTCTACAAAAGAGAGACAACATCTAGCTAACCCTTGAACAGGTTGACCTGTTAAAGAACAAGGCAGCACTGAGCATACCGTAAAGACTCGACACTTCCCTCGGTTGACGAATTAGTCAAACAAAGTATGAAGTACTTTGAATGTGTAGACACAGTAGAGCCTAGTGTGTGAGGAACCCTCAAGCATCTTATGAAAAACTCCGCACTTTCCAACTAATATTTTCTAAGCCTGGACTTAATCAACTTACAACTACAACTATTTTTGGAAGCAATATTAAAAGTGATGCATTTGAAAATATACATAGATATATTTTTGTATAATACTATACTCCTTAATATTATACTTTCCTTTTCCGCAAAGCAATCTCTGTGCTAGTGATAACGGGTTCCAATTCCTTTCAAATCAATGCAACACAAGATAATCTACACATATGGTACATGCATACGGATTTATACTCGTACACTCAACGTAGTTATATCCATGGCATGAACAGCTCTACTGCCTTTCCAATTGCTTTAAGTATGTGGAAATGTGTCAAATAATGATGAGACGGCGAAGGCAGCCATAGTCAGAGGCGGGACAAACAGCTCTGCGGTTGGTTCCTTGTTGTTACTTTCACTGTCTTTGTCACAGCACATTGTCGTCATAACTTCATGACTGATGATGGAAAATGGCGATTAGATTCCCAGCTGCTGTTGCTTTACGTTTCGTTCCCGCTCCTTCGCCTCGGCACGCGACGTCCACAATTCAAGTACCAGCAGACACTATATCTAACTATAGCTTAATCAGGCTCGCGATGAGGGAAAGCATACTGAGATTGTGCGGCTTGCAGCGGTTACGTTTTTTTATAGTTGTTGTCATTGCTTGTGTTAATGTAACTTGGTGAGAGCTTCATATCAACGCTGATGAGATGGTTTGTGGCAGGTCAACCAGAAGGCTGGTTGTAAATAAATGCCTTAAAAGTGGACCCTATAGGACTAGCAGGTTTGAACAAATTGACTTTGTAACGAGAAATTAAAATAAATAAATTAATAATGAGGAAAAGTTTAATTGAATAAACACTTTTTAAGATTTTCAGGCAAGATTAGTTGAGCTATTGGGATGTTTACCTTACTCAATTAATTTTGGAATTGCGATGCGCTTTTCAAAAAATTTTATTTGGAATCAAAATTTTTTAAGGAAATTTGACCAACTTTGTTATATCTACAATATGTATGTACATACATATGTATAAATTTAGTAATTTCCTACGGGGAGTTATTTGCGTAAGTGCAGAGTATCATTGTCTTATAGGTAATTGAGATGTTATGTCAACTTGCGGTTGGCGCAAATGTGGATTTCATGGTTGCCAAGGTAACTGCTTAGGCTGTTTGACTTTGTGTAACTACTGTTACTTTGTCTTCTTAAGGTTTCAGCTATTGATCTAGCGTAGGCCCATGACTCTCCTGTTAATATCACGCATTTGGCGACCAGAAATATATATCATATGTACATATATATATAGCGACCGCAGTAGCCGAGTGGTTAGCATTACGTATTGCCATTTGGAAAATCAGGGTTCAAATTCTGGTACGTCGAACCTCCAACAGATATAGAAAATTAATTAAAATAAAAAATTAAGTTAAATTCTCTAATTTCGGTCGCCCCTCGGCAGGAAGTGTCAACCCCTCTGAGTATACTTCTCAAATGAAATATAGGCCCCTCATAAAAATCCATCAGCTGTTCGGAGGCGGCTCAGAATAAACTGTAGGTCCCTCCATTTGTTGGAAAAACATCAACACGTAAAACCTCAAATTGGACGAGGAGTTCGGACCTCCCATATAAGCGGGCTTTAGTCCTTCTTCACCGGGCGCTTAATGTAAATATCAACCGAGTATCTAATATGCCGCCCCACCCTAACTTAGTCTTCCCTACTTGTTTATTTTATTTTTGAATTATTTCCAGTGTGGCTCTGTGAATGTCAAGAATATCCTAGTCTTCAATTTTTTTTTTAATTTTACCTCTTTTACTTAAAAAAAAATTATAATCAGACAGTTAAATTAATTTGTGGCATGTTTCACACGTTGTTACAGCAGCTTAAGCGCCCTCGAATATAAGTGTTGCCCCATTTATGGTATATACACGCACACAAACACACATCTGAGCAGGAGGGAATATTTGCAAGGCAGCGTTGTGTGCGGGTGATCACGAGCTGGCGTGACCCATATTAGGCTTAATTAAATCCTGCGCATCTGGTAACCTCAAAAACGCCAAATGTAAACGAGTGCCACACACACCATGTTGCATGTTGCTTGTTGTTTTTGATTTCGTGTTAATTCCAAATACTCACACACACACACACACAAACGTGTGGTTAGAGGTTTTTTGCAAGGACTTTTGTACGTCCGTGTGTATGGAGTTGTGTGCTTGTGTTTGCATTAGTCTTGTGACGCAGAATTATTTGCCGGAAACATGCGATTAGTTTCGTCGTAATTTAAGATTATTCCATTTCGCATTAACACTGTCGTAGTCGCAGTTGCTATTGTTGCCGCGCCGGATTTCATGTTGTGCCACACAATTGCCCCTCATTAGATACACGCTCAGAAATCTGCAGCCTTTAACTCACCATTTGAGCCACAGCTACACATATACCAAATAGTGTATGGACATACATAAGTGTTAAGTTATCCTTTGCGCTTTTGTTTCCCTCGGCGATTTCCGTTTGCTTGGCTTTCGCCAATACACTGGCCACTCACTGGCCCTCTCTCAACACCTAGCGTGGCGTCCGCGCGCGTGCAACAAGTCAATTAAATTTAATGATGTTAAGTAAATATTTATGAATAGGTACAGCGAAAATACCAACAACAATAACAATAACAATTACAAGACAGCAATTCTCAGCAAGTTTAATAACAGCAAATGAATAATGAAATACATAGGTACATACCCGATCCCGCCTGGCGATACCCAAGCGATTTTCGGCCGCATCGCATGTCTGCGCGTGATAAATTCCAATGCTGTTCCAAGACAAATAATTGAGCTTTTCGAAGCTGAGCTAGCTAATGTGTACATAATGAAACAACAACCAACAACGGTGTATAATCAAAGTAATCCAACACATTTTTTGCCTGCATATTTACTTAATCGTAATTCGATTATAAAAGACAGAATTGAGGTTAATTTGGCATGCGATTGGAAAGCCTACCAATGGTGGATACTCGAAAATCGGTTGCTGATGTTTACCCTAGGCAAAGCAAAGCTTTGGGAAGTAATCAAAAAACTCTGACAATGATAACCGTCTTGGAGAGATTCACCTTCGTATGCCGAGAGTATTCTTCAACTCCAAGGAATCAAGAGTATAACCTTTTAGCATGAGTGGTTCTATGTTGGATATTCGTATTGACGCTGATTTATCATACGTATAGGTGTTGGTGGTGGTTCCAATATCGACGAGGTTTGCTGCTACTTTTAAGCTTTGGCTGACAACAGTGACGTGGAAGATAAGATGCGCATACACTGACTATTTACGTCAGTACGTTAGGTCATGGCCTCATGACGCTTTGTTCTTCTTCAGGCGGACAATTGAAGTTCGAACTTCGTCAAAGCCGGATAATGAAACGTCTTTACCATCATCACAGGTTAGATATTTGGGTTCGCCATCTTCTGGTGTTCCATTTTTATTGGCATTCAGCAGACTAGAGAAGTTTTTTCTTTCAAAATTTCCGTATACTCTGAGCAGCGGTCATAAAATCAACTTACTGGATTTTCAGAAACCATCTGTAAGTTGCCAAATTTCCTAGTGAATTTCTGAGAATTACCCCTGTCATCCACTGCGTCTCGCTCGATTGCAACATATCAAGGTGGGCATTTATTTTCTCAACTGTTGTACAAAAATCCTCATCGTCACAGCTCTTCTTTAGACCTTTTCGAAAATCAATAGCTTTCGTTGACGACTGTACATATGGAGCTTAAATTTCGTCTTGCATACGTCTTATGCCGAATGGATGATGAGTGCTCACATAAAGCAGGAGTGCAAGCCAAGCAGAGTACCTTTAGACTGGCTGTTTTGATAGCAGCTTCTCATCATCTAACCTTATTTGTTTTGATGGAAGTTCTTGACTGAACAGATTCGTATCTTGGCTAAATACGAATTTGGGTCTCCGAGCGGATGCTCCTCTAGAATAAAGTAGCCAGTTTCACGGATAATAGCTATATCTCTTCTGGCAGAGAAGATCTAAAATTTATTAGGACCCACATGTGTACAGTAGTTCTAAAGTAAACACCTTGGAATGGTGCCGATAAGAAAAATAAATGGTATTCTATAACCGCAGAACGGATTTTTGGCCGATTGTCTTCTCCAAATTTGTGGTAAGTTTAACCCACCTCTGTACGGCTAATAAATTTTAATGAGGGGCTTCATTTCAGAGGGGCTGACATTTCATTTCATAAATGCTTAAACTTATAGTACGTAGGCTGCTATATATAGGTCTGGCCTAGGCAACACTAAGTGTTGACAGGTGCAATCTGACATTTCCATCGGAAAGTTTGACATTTTTTAGTATAACATCACTCAGAACGTTTTGTCATTTAATCGTGAATTGTTTTATTTACAGGGAATTAAAAAATTCATCTCGACCCAAAAATGGAATTAACTCGTGATCATTTTTGTGCCATCATATTTCACAACTTCCGACGTTGATTATCACGACAAGAGTGCATCGATGAACTAAAATCTTTGTATGGCTATGAAGCACCATCCTATAGCACTGTGAAAAACTGGTACAACGAATTCAATCGTGGCCGACGCTCGCTCAAAGACGAATTCCGTGAAGGTCGTCCAAAAACAGTCGTTGTGCCAGAAAACATCGATGCCGTACGTGAACTGATAATGCAAGACCGTCATGTAACATACCTTCAGATAGAGGCATGCCTATACATTTCTCCCTCCAGCATACATTCGATTTTCAAATCCAAAAAAAAAAAAAAAAAAAAAACAATTTTCGTTGATAAATATTCGTATTTGCAATATATATAGCAGCCTACGTAGTGTAGAAGATAGGTTGAGTTTAGATTCTTAGTTAAACTGTCATCTTTAGTTAGCCATTGGCTAGTGCTTTTTATCAACAGTTCCGAAGTTTCTGAAGTAAAATCTTCTATACGTGGAATGTAACTCTGATTATTGTCCATTGGACAATTGAGAGAAAAGTTTACTTTAAATTGTTTTCAATTATTAAGTTAAACTAAAAAAACTGAAATCTTGTTCCGAATAAAAAAAATTTCAAACAAAATTTTTTACTCGGCAACAATTTTTTAGTAATAAAAATTGATTGAAAGTGGGTCTTGGATACCCAGCAAAGCGAATTTATAGGAGGCGAAGTCGTCGCATAAAATGATACCTGAGATTTTTGTTTTTTTTTTGGTTGTTGCTATTCCTTGTGTGAATTTGGTTTGGTACTCATTAGAAATGCCATCAATAAAGAGAGTAGCGCGAGAGGGAATAATTTGTGTACTGTGGGTAAAGAGAAAAACATGGACAATAAGAAATCTTCCTATTTGAGATTGATTGATTTATAGTACACTTTAGGTTTCAAAGTGGAAAGAAACAAATAAAATTATACCGTTTCTGTCAATTTTGTTTCTCTCCAACTTCTTTGAAGGGCGAAGCTTTTACTGTAAAGTACGCCACTGTACCTTTGTTCTTTGTCCCTTTGCACTATAATTTATTTATTCATAACCTTGAAAAATGCAAATGAGAAATGAGAAAAATGGAGATGAATACATAAAAACAAACAAGCACGGTAACTTAGGTGTCATCGCGCAGAAATCGCCAAAAAATAGGAAACACATAGAAAGCCAACAGAGGTAAAAGAAAATAAAAAATAGTACAAACCTAAAAAGGAATTACCGTTCCAAAAAAATATAGCAATAAATAAGAAATAAAAACATTAAATAAACTCGTCAGCAAATTTCCTAAGGACGTGCCCTAAGATGAAAAGAAACGATAGTCAGTTTTCACAATATCCAACACCCAGCCGAGACTCACCGCCGCGTTCAAGACAACGCCTGTCGGCCGGATCAAAATTCCATGAAATTTTTAACCAGATCTGTGCACTTGAGAAACACTTATTTAAAGTAAATCAAGAAGAGTCACATGACAATGAACCTGAAAATCAAGCTTCTGAAACTGGCTCCGAAAGCAGTGAATACGAGTATGGAATTAGTAAGCAGCTGCAAACATGTGTGTTATATTAATAAAATTGATATGTATATTCACGAATTCAGATTTTGAGTATTTGGCAAAGCATGGAATGCCTCGGGATGATTCACTTCTGACGCCAGATTCAATGTTGACGGGAGAAGAAGATATGGAAGAATATGAAGAAGAATTAGAAGAAGGAGAAGAAGGAGGAGAAGAACTAGAAGAAGGGGAAGAACTGGATGAAGGATTGTATGATGACGGGACAATCAATGAGGAATCTGTCTACCGCTCCCTACCGCCAGGCTTGCTGAGCGAATATGAACTAGCAGCACTGGAGTACTGTTCAATTAATGGAGAACGGAGAAATGGATCTCCAAATGACTACGGAATTCCAAGTAATTTTACCAGTGATCAAAACCGTAATACTAATGCCGAAATTCAAAATCTAAGTGTCGCCGATAATGGACCAACGACGTCGCGGCGCGCATGTGAGACCCTGGCTTCATTGCAAGAAACTCCTTGGATGTATCAGCCCAATTTCCAACCATCTGTGGCCAATGGGACGGAGCCTGTGAACAACACGAATCTCTTCCAGGATCCAGCTTTGAGGCAGGCATATCAGAAGCTGTTAAGGCAAACGTATTATTTAACAAAACGAGCAAATTAATGCTCGTGTGTGTGCTCAATTTTATCTTAGATTTCAATTCATATTATGTCGTTGTGTTGTCATGTTCTTTGTGTTAGTACAATTTATTTTTAAGCTTTTTTGTCATTTCAAAATTCACCAAAAATTCTCTCAATCAGCACAAATTAAGCTAACATTGGTAAACAAATTACGAACGCCACATATATGTACGTGTATATTACATTATCGTACATTATTACGATTTAACATTTTAATACAAAATATTTGAAAATGTTAAAATAAGCAGAAACATAGAATCTCAACTATGTTATAATCATTTCAAAATAAATAATAAAATTATGCTTAAAGAAAACATTCCCATAATAAATTTTTGAGGTTTTGCATTAAAAGGTTGCATCATGAACAAATCCAGTAAGGATGATCCGACCAAACAAGTAACGATAAACTGCATGGAAAGAAAATGATCTCGGATTGGTCAAAACAGCTACAGAAGAACATTGCACTGCTTTCTTTTCTGAAAAATACTGAAAAGTCTATACTCTTCATTTAAATCCACATACGAAATAAAGATGAAATGTCTGTCGTATGCCCGCTCTGCCTGGCTAAGTGGCCGAGCCGTTTCCGATTTGCCGTAAAAGTACTTTTTGGGGCTTTCTGTTGTAAAGTTTTCTGTACTTTTACTTACTCGATGGACTACAAAGCGGTTCATCAGTCAATAATTTAAAGATAAATATTCCATTCAAAAAAGTAACCACTAGGTGGCGCTAGGATTGAGGTATTCCTGAATGGTGCATTTACCAAATTTTGGTTGCTCATATTTAGGACGAATAAAAGCTTATCGAAAAAAGGTGGTTTTGTATTTAGACTGGAAACTTACACCATATATGGTGCTGTGGGTGGTATTTCTAAACGTAAAAATACTCTAATAAATGTATAGAAAATACTAAGCTTGCAGTTGGTCGCAAAGCCAACAGAAAGAAAAGAAAAATTACAGTTTTTCAGTTTACTGTTTCATTCAAATTAAAGATGGCTTGGTATCAACTTATTTCCAAAGCGTATTTATGGTTAGATTTTCTTTAATTATTTTTTTCTTTCTGAGATGTATACCTGGAACTGATCGATTAACAAAAATGATAGAATCGTTATTTATATGTTTGAGCTCGAGTTTTCAAGTATTTCACTCAGCGAGTCTATGTTGCGCTTCCATTTAAATAAATCACTCTGCAACTTACCTAAGGACGTTGTTTTGAAGTGAAGCTTGGTGCCGGCTTCACTAGCAAATACATTTCTATAATAATATTTCGGGATTTCGTGGTAAGCGGCTGTACTTTGACATCTATGAAACTTTTTTTCGAACAAAAATTTCTTCAAAGAAAAGACAAATTTCTCGCTCGAGTGATACGGAAATTAACAAAATTGTCACATTTGGCGATCTCAGAATCCTCAAATAATTAAAGAGAGGTCAAAACACCCGTAAGACCGCGTTTATGGGGATATACGTGTATGCTTGAGTACTTACAAACCAACATTCGTCAAGTTATTATATACCGTCAAATATGTGCCAAAAAGTGGTCGAAAATTTCCTCAAACAGAGTTAAAAATTCTCGTAGCGATCATTTGAATGATTTAGTGTTATACATAAAATGCCAAGATTCAAAGAAGAACTGTATATCTCAAGACGATCCTCACACTGGTTTAGATTGGACATTAGTAGCAGTCTAGTGAGGCAGTCATGAATGAGACGCTGGCCCCCCACTTCCGTTTCGCTTGGCCTAATCTAGACCACGTCTTATGAATCTACAAGCTTTACTCTTCACAGGACTATGGGAAGTTTTTAAACCTCGCAAAAAGCGTTGACGCTGTACGTTACGGCTACTATACCTCAAATTAAACAGTATGACCTAACCCTAATGTGAAAATATGTATAAATGTGTGCATTAGTAAATAACATATGTAGATAAATTTGGAAGAATGCAAACTCATTGTGCGAAGGTTTTCGGAATATGAGAATATAAGAAAAAGAAGTTGTTAAAAAACTAAAAAAAAAAAAGAAACGGTTAATGAGATGTTAAAAGAAAAGAGTGGAATATCGGGAAATTAGTGATTAACAGTAAATTCTCTAAACATTCTTTCCCATCTTACACTTAGTGCTTATTTAGAAAGTTATTTGTAAACAAAAATATAATTAAAACAGTAAATTCTTAAAATATATACTTAAGTTTTTTGTCAAATAGTCTTCGTCAAGTGTAAATGATCGGAGCTCAATAGGTGCCCTTGTTTAATCAATTTAAAGCTAACGGGAAAAAATGAGTAAAAAACGCCCAATAATCAAAAGGTTTCTCGAACAGGATCCTCCATCCCCCAGCACTGCTTCACCTCTACGCAGAAGACAACGACATCGTTCCCCGGAAAATGAATTTGACGAAGACGAAGACGAAGATGAAGAAGTCTTAAATGTTACAACAAGTGCCTCAAATTCCAGAGATTCTTATGATACTGGAATCCCAACGTCTGCTACCTCAGAACAAACCGCTTCTATTTACCAAACTGCTTTGGAAATGCTTGCCAATGTTAGCCTTATGCACGGTGAAAGTGATTCTAATACAGCTTCACATTCAAGTGGTTGCCAATCAGCTCAAACGTCTACCGGCACACAGCATATTGAAGGTAGATCTCAGAAAGATTCAAATTACAAGGAGAGCGAAAGCGGCAAACTTGATTCTAATAAACTTCAAGGAGCTTCCACCACAATGGCAGAAGAAAATCAAAAATTGTGCTCTTCTTCGGCACAAACGTCTTCCGTTTCAGGGCAAAATGATTGTGACCCAACTCAAGATGTACTGTTATCATTGAAAGATGGAAGTTCTTCTATCTCTAAATCTTTAGAGACCGAACAAGTTAAAAGCGACTCTGACCAAGATAAAAAAGATCCTAACCGGACGGAAACGATAGCCGTAAAGACTTCCCTTGCATTGCGACCTAAAAGAGGAGCCGAAAGTTTTGATCAACCTCAAACTTCTTTAGCCTCGAAAGCCTCACGAAATGACTTTACTCAGTTGGATTCTAGTGGTCCACACAGTACCTCCGGCTCTGCGCAGGCGATACGGTCCCAAACTATAGATGCTTCAACTCAAACGCTTCAAGAAGATCAGACTTCCAATGAAGGTCAGACGCAATCAGCGTCGATGAGGGAAGGTAGTGGACCTACTGAATGGGAGGATAGTAGTGGTTGGACTTATAATTTCATAATTAGAAGGGTCAATAATAATCAATTAAAAATAATTGTGCTCGGCAGCGAGTATACGATTGAAGAACCAGCTAGCCACCAAGTACTAATAACCGTACACTCTTCACTTGGGGGAAGTGATGACCGAACATCAGTAAACGCAAGATCAGAGCTTTCCCTAAGTCCACTGCCACTATCTATGGATAACGACACATGGTCTCTCCCGCATACACTTCGACAAGTTTCTGGACGGTTGTATCAGGAAACTGACGATGAGCAAGAACTCGAAAATATCAGCCAATTGGAGGCCACAAGTAGGTATAATTTTGCATGTAATGATAATGGCGACACAGCTCAAGCTACCGATTACCACCTATCTGAGACGCCAGTGGTCAATACACCAGGGCTTCCAGCTTCAACACATCAGGCTCACAGCATTGCCGCTGCATCTCCCGCGGTTGTTCCGACAAGGGAAGCCAGATATCAGGAGCCATTAGCGCGAATACAACCTCGGAAAAGAACGCGAAATTGTTCATCATGTAGCAACCAATCACAACACCCAAATATGGCTCCTCAGTTGCAGCTTACTAGGCCTGATTACAAGACGGTTGTTGTAAGCGAAAGAGATACTTCAAGAGCGGACCAAATTTATGCAAACCAACCACATTTCCGCGAGCAAGATTTCCCACGGAGAAACCCGCGAATATTGCCTAGGTCTCATGAAACATTTTCTCGATTGCAAAATCAAAACATTGCTGATCGGTGGGAACAACCTTCCACATACCAAGATCAAACAAGAGCTCCACGGTTATCGCTACTCGGAACTCTTACCCGCTCATCGGCGCAAGAAAATCTGTATAGAGAGTCCTTTTTTGAGGATATAACCGCATGGTTAGGCTCCATATGTCCTACCCCAAGTTCAAGCATACCTCTTCACAACCGTGAGCTTTTAGCTACGGCATTAAATTATGAACCAATAATAATAATGATGTCGTCACGATTCACAGTTTTGTGTCTAAACGAATACCAAACGATAATAAGGATATCACCCCCGCTAACCCTAGGTGTACCACAATACAATGACTATCGTACCAGTAGTAGGAGGACTAGTAGCAATGCCACATTTTTAGGATCTGAAAATATCGACTATCCACTTTTACAAGAACAATCGCAAGAGCTTAGCATTTTTATTTTAAACGATGATTACAGAATAACATCAACATTGCCAGGATTTGCATCTATTACTGCAGTTGACAACAGGCTATTTTTGTCTCGTATTCCATCTGCACCGCTGCCTCAACAAATTATGCAGATACACGTTCGAGGATCCGCACAACAAGTGACATTTGAAAGGGGAAGGATTGAGAGATTGATATCAGCCATAATTCAGCAATGCAGGGAGCGTAGGAAGTTTTCAATTAGAGAAATAGTGGATGGTCTGTCGTGCATAGTTTCAGATTATTCTTCTATGGAAAGTACAACAGATATACAGAGAATAGGTATCTCCAACCGTCAGGTAACAGAGGATATGCAAGTAGATGATTCATTTTCTGCTGTGGCTGCAGAAGGATTAAGAGATAGATCGGCGGAACAAATAACTGCTGACACTCCTTCGACATCTAAAGCGGCCAGTAGTGCACAATCTTATAATAGATCTCAAAATTCGAAAATTTCCAGGAGTACACCGAGATTATGTTCATCCAATGAAACACTTAATGTACAATCCGATATCTCCTTGCTTGAGACCAGTGAAACGGACCAAGCCCTAAGTAGTAATGCACAAACTCACATCAGACCACAACAGACTCCAGCAGCAACCGCTGGACAACCAACACAACGGCGGCGACAACAGAAGAAAGGGAAAAGAAAAAGGAAGTAAAAAAGATATTATCAAATAATCCATCTTAATTATAAGACAGTTGGTAATTTTGATGTACCAGAAATCAATAGAAAATACTGAAAAGAAAAAATGCTAAAACCCAAATGAATTTGAAAATTTTATCATTTCAAGAACCACTCACATTAATAAAATATTTATTTTACGCTACAATGCTTCAGAAGAAGCATAGAGATTAATGCAACTAACAGTGTCGACGATATATTTTCATTCCCTGAATCACAATAATAAAGAGTGAAACAATTTTCTGGACAACCTGATGATATATCTTCAGCTGGTCTAGCAACATTCTACACCATAACTCACAGAAAAATGTAAGAAACGGAAGAATACAATAATTCCTTAGCTGTTACGTAGTACATACACGTATATGTATACAAATTTTACGTTAAAAGACATCTATGTTATTTAATTAATTCTCTTTTCTCTATATATAATCTATTTCAGAGCGTACGTTCCCAACTTTGTTAAACGAATTAAGTTTCATAGCAAACTAGTGTGTCCCATATCCTCTCCACCGACTATGAAAGTTGGCGATAAGTCGAGTATGGATGAAGATGTACACATAAATACTACAAGTGGAAAACACTAACAAAAACTGTAAGAAAATGAGAAACTAAGATTCATATCAAAGCACCTCCAACATTATCTTCATAGTCGTCATCTTCAGCTTTAGCTTCTCAAATGAATGATAGATCGACCATGACAAGACATAATAATTGGTTATGGGAGTGAAATAGTCAATGAAAACGTACGCGAAATTCAAGATTCAGAGGATCTTCGAAGATAGCAGAAAGAATGCACTTAGGAACTGACTTTACCTTTTCCGCTGATAAGCGAACAACGTTGTAAGATACTGGGTCACAATTACTGTATTAGTGAAGAATAATGAAATAGCAACTAAACTAAGTAAATATGATGCAAATTCCATAACTAAAATCGAAACCACATAATTACAATAAGAAGACAACAGCAGGAATTTGCATTAAAAGTGAAAGGAACGCAATTGACAATATCGCCCGATAAAAATAAAACGAGCCGACGAAGAAAATGTTAAAAAAATAAAGCTATATTAAGAGAACAAAACGAACCTCTCATGGAGTAGGCATATGCTGTGAAGTAATTGGTAAAGGTGAGACTTCGGGATACTTACAACAGTATTAAGTATTTAAATTTTGACAAAAGTTTTAATGATTAATAGAATAAAGAAAAGTATATCGACAAGTCAAATAATTAGTGTATGAATGTTATATGTATTGGTTTGTCTTTAAGATTTGTACATGTTTTAAATTTGTAAAGAGTAAAAATAAAAATACAACAACAAAGCCTGTCCTGAGGTTACATAGAACATTTGCTTGCTATTTTTAAAACTGCCCTAATCAAAGGACTTTTTATTGATAAATTTATAGAAAGTAATACATATACTTGACTGAAGCAATTTTCGGCCGTGGTTTTTCGTCTTGATGTGTTTCCAAAAGTAAAAGTAGAAAGTAATATTGGATGAGTGTATAAGTTCGTGCCCGATTTCAAGTGCAAACTAAAATTTAAATTTTTTGAAGAAAGCGCTTTTATTAATCAATTATGTATTCGCCATCATGTTCGGCAATCCACTCCCAACGTTCAACCAATTTACGGATGCCTGATTCATAGAAATCGCGCGGTTTCTCGTTGAAAAAGGTGTCAAGGTGGTTTTTGACGTCTTCCACATTTTTAAATTTTTTTCCATTCAAATTGTTCTGCAGCGATCGAAACAAATGATAATCAGAAGGTGCAATGTCGGGTGAATATGGGGGATGCGGCATGATTTCCCAATTCATCTCCTTCAGTTTGGCCAGGGTCGGTTTTGCAACATGTGGCCTGGCGTTGTTATGATGGAAAAGAACTCCTTTGCGATTGGCCAAAATCGGACGTTTTTCATCAATTGCTTTCTTCAATTCGACCAATTGCTGACAATACTTGTTGGCAGTGATCGTTTCTCCAGCTGGCAAGAGCTCAAAATAGATCGCGCCTCGGATATCCCACCAAATGCACAGCAGGTTCGTTTTTGATCCGTCGAAGCAAAGAAATTGCTGTTGACATACGGTCCACTTTGTTCTTTTCACTCAACTGACACCCATGTATCGAGCTTCAAAGTGTACCCAACCTTTTTTAAACGACGAAACGCAGTTGATTTGTTGACGTTCAATTCACTGGCAACCTCTTTCGTCGAAATACGTGAGTTATTCGCAACTAAAGTCCTTAGAACATCGTCATCAAGCTCAGAAGGCCGCCCACTGCGAGGTTGATCTTCGAGGTTAAAATCTCCAGAACGAAATTTCGCGAACCATTTCTTTACTGTGCGGAGTGCTGGAGCACGGTCCAAATAAACTTCGCGAATATCTTTAGTTGCAGCGCCCACTGTTTTTCCTTTGCGGAATTCGTATAACATAATATGACGCATATGATCTTTTTCGTTGTTCATCTTCCATGCGTCTTTTCACTAAGCAACTCAAATCAAAATGAAGTTATTTTATGCTTGATTTACAGTTCGGACTGTCACCTTTCCAACGATATATAATATGTATATATTTCTTTCACGAGCGCCACTCTCAAACGATTCGTACGGCATCCAGCGGAATCGGGCACGAACTTATGCACTCAGCCAATACATAAAACCAAACTCTACAAGTTCGACATCACATCGTCCTGTGGACTATGAGCTGGCCTTAGTAGTCTACAAGAGAAAGGCTTTCCGAACGACTTATACGACGAGATACCTCAGCCAATGAAGCTGCTATGCTGGATAGGCCATCTAGTCCGATGAAAGCACTCCTGCTTTGAAAGTGGTAGAATCCACTCCGTTACGAAGAATATCCTCAGAAGGTTCTGTCTAAACTTCAAAAATTTCCCCGTCAGATACCAAAGTAGTTAATGCGGCCGCAATAGCTGAGTGACCCAACCAATATAAAAAAATTATAAAAAATTAATTTAAATAAAAACTCATGAAATAAACGCTCCTCATACAAAATCATAAGCCGTTCGTGACGGCTTAGTAGAAACAGTTTCGGTGGCGGAGTCTATTCAACGAAAGATGGTATTAGCTTTTCTTCTCCGTTACGGGCTCAATATAATATTTTCCAGGTAGTTCTGGAATCTGTAACAATAAGATCGTAAGGAGCAAGAAATAAACGCAGGCTCACTATAAGATATTTATGCATCAAATATGTTAAGTTAAGTTGGGTAAATTTCAATGGTTGCAAGGTGAGTAAGATTATTTGAACGGGTATCTTGCACTGGGCAAGCGTTCAGAGATATATGAAGTCTTCTTCAATATTTAAAACCAATTAAACAAGAGACTCACTGATAATATAATTATTTAAACAAATTGCACTTAATGAGGCTTTTTGTGCTGCTTTTAAGTTCATAACCGTTCAAGCTTCTCCTATAATTTTAATCCACACAAAGAAAACTAAAATTCAGGGAATTCCGTACAGAGCTCCATGCAAATGCAGAGACTAGAAGCATACAGCTGCCTACAAAAGGATGAAAACGTAATAATCTTAATTTCAATAAAAGAAAATTATTTGCATTTTTGTTTTTAAATTTTAGAACAACCCTTCTACAGGAAAAAATACGTAAATATTTATAAATGTATGTGTATGTGCCTTTATAAATACATATGTGCATAATTAGTCCCGCTCAATCATTAAAAATAGAAAAACAAAAAAACAGTTAGCTAAGAAAAAATATCAAAAGAGACTCATAAAAAATAGCGCTTAACCCGCTCACTTTTAAGTATCATTTTTCTTCTTTTCTTTAACTTGCTTACATATATACTTACACACACGTCTGTATACATATATATATATATATATAATATATTTATGTATCCTTTGGACTTAGTGAGGAAGAAAAGCGAGGAATAAATAATAAACAAATATTTATATGTTTACTACGGCAATCATAAAATCTGCTTTCTTGCACATACCAACATAAATACATAATACATTTTTATTAATACATATGTAATTAAAAGAATTTTATCAATATAATATACCGAACGCAAGGTTCCCCAGAGCCATGAATAATAAACCAACACCGATGAGTGAAGCTCCAGACAATGAGTCCACTCCACCAACACAGAGCAGCCAACGACATTCGGCATCGAGAGCGCTGCTGCTGCCAGCCAATGACATCTTCATAATCGAAATGCCTTCTTCGGTGTCATCTAACCCAGTGTTATTTGAGCAGGAAAGAACCGAGCCAATTACTGCACACGTCATCGAACGTCTTGAGACTTTTCCCTCATCATCACCTGATGCCGAACGTGAGCGGTCAGCTCACTCAACAGCACCACCGACCCTTCGCATGTTCAGGCCTTCAAACCATAATATCCTGACAACGACGGCTTACCAAACGACACGGCACTCAAGAAGTATGCGAAGATTGGGAACTGAGGAGTACGGACGAGCTAGAAGAAGAATCATGGAGGAGCCTCCTGTCCTTCTATTTAGAACCCCGTCATGGAGGAGGCGTAGATTTTCAAGATCGACATGGGATATCGGCGTACAAACTGACATAAATCAGTATCAAATACTTCCATTTACGAGGGATTTCTGTGCCATTATGAATGTACGTTTGAAGCTCGCAGTAATATTTAACAGACTTGCGAGACAACAAGAAGTCGACTGGATAAATCTCCAAAGAGTGATCGATACAGTTGGAGGTGAGGAATTGGTTTCCACTGCAGTCCAAACAGGTTTACATTGGTACGAAATGGAGCTGATAAGCAGACAAAATGGCTTGGAATATTACAACATACGCGAAGATTATATGGAAGAAGAACGAGTTAGAAAATTCGGCACACCATATGCAATAGCGCCTGTACCAACATCGCTTCTATCATCGACACTAATTTTACCAGATCAAGCATCGATTATGATGATTGTGCTACCCGACATATGGACCAATACATTTCGTCAAAGAATCTCAATCGACACATCATACTCGAACTTTTCGAGTTTCCTTGGCTCATTACGGTTTGCTTGGAGAAATATGAATACAAGTTTTATCGCTGAACTAGAAGCTAATCTACGAGGAGATCGTAGTTGGACGACGTACCCATTAAATCCATTCTGTGCAGAACGAACAGAATTAAATTCTAATTCTCAGTTTTCTCATAGTACGCATAGCAGCTTTGTTAACGCTGCAAATGACGATGAGGGACCGTCGACATCCAGACAAGCTCAACAAAGATTAGCGGAACTTAATGCAAGCAACTGGAAGCCACCGAAAAAACTATTAGCAAGTGATTCTGAAAGTTCCACATCATCCACCGCGGAAGAACTGATTCCAAATGTAAGAGTTTGGGGATCAACACCAGCTAATTATAGACATAGGCATATAATAAATGCCCCACAGACCATAGAATTGAGATTTGTACCAGTATTGCGGCCTCCTCAAATGATCGACCTATATTCTCAGGCTGCTACTGCGGTAGATACGTTCACTGGTGCTGCAAGAGTATATAAAATATTTAGAGACCTTAATCCATATGTGATTTGGACAGGTCGAGTCCTAAGACCAGGTATAAATGTTCTGATAACAATGCATCACATAATGGGCCACACAAACTCAATCATCAATTGGATTAGCGACGTTTTATCTATATCTCGATATTATTCACCTGAAGACTTCAAAAATAAGATTTTACGAATTCAAAGAGGTTATTCCAGATCTATAGCTTTAGTATATTTTTTACCACAAAATCCGTCCGTTATCGATGGTTACGAAGAAGTTTTTGGTATACTAAATGGGCTAGTTAATGGAGACAACCCTCGGGTACCTAGAATGAAGAATAGATCGATGGATATATATCTATATCCACTTTTGGCAGGAAAATACATCCTCAATGAAATAGACTCTACAGAGTTCTACAAGTTCCTAGATAACAAGGAAAGACCAAATCTAATAGTCGGCATTGTTATCCACACCGATAGTTTAGGTGGCTCCCCTGATTCCCTCATGTTAATGCCATATGCAAGAAGCGAACTAAATGAGGCATGGTATCAACATGGTTTGTGAAAAAATATTTATTAAGAACTTAAACTATTATCCCTTTTTACAGGTGCCGCAAGCAGCGCAGTTATTGCCTCAAACGAGGTAGTTTGAAATTAAAATATGTATTTAATTCATTGAGCTAATAACGACATTCTAACTTTCCTTACTGTAGACAACGGCAGAAGCCAGCGATGCCAATAATACGCAGCCTCCCACCAGCAGTGAACCACCCGTGGAAGCAAATAATCGGATGAACACTCAGCCAAGCACAACTACTTCTACTGTGAGTTATTTTCATTATCTTATGCAAAACATTTTCGAATTTTCATATTTTTCCATCTTTTTTACCAAACTCAGACCAGTTCCATGGATGACAAAACTTTAAAGCGGAAGGCGCCGGTAAACTTATTTCCCTAATGAAAATTCAAACAGCAACGGGTAATGATTACTGACAATTAATTTTAGGCAACTGGGAGATCTAGTAGTTCGGTCACATCCTCTCCATCGACTTTTTTCAGCGATAAGTCGAGTACGGAAGAGTATGTACCCAAACAGAAGACAACTAGAAAATCTACTGAACCAGCCCGCAAACGAGGCACACGCGGTAAGAAAGCTCCGACGCCATCGAAATTGGCATCATGCTCATGGTTCGCGTCCTCATCACATTGTAGAAATAGTGATAGATCGACCACGGATAGATATGAGCCACGAGATAATGGAGCACAAACTACACACAGCAATCGAGAACTGAGTAGAAGTAATATAAAGACCACGAAACAAGCTCCAGAGAACATAGTTGCAGGTAAGATAATAATAAAGGTGATCATTTACCCATACCAAAAGTTTTTATGATGCAGGATAAAAAGTAATTTTTAGCCTTTTGCTTACACGGTAATTTTGGCAATCCCTTCGTGAAGTTGTAGAAATACGTGTAGCTTTTGAAATCATTTTTGAGCAAACGCCACATTGGAAATATACAGTCTCACATCGATTGAATGAACGACAGCTAGATGAACTTGCCTGTATTTGAATCTAATGCTAGATCTAATTACATTTCTGGTTCCAGCTAAATCGAGAATCAGTGCATTTTCTGACTGACTGACGAGTTATTAGAGAGAACTACGTACTACGGGCCGGTAGACTATGAAATCTATAATATTATAAAATAGGGTGTGACAAAGTGGAATCTCCTCAGCAGGAAATGTTAATACCTCCTAGATTGATATGAGCAAATAAAGAGCAAGAAAATGAAAAAGAGCAAAAAATTCAATGGCCAATCGAAGGCGATTTGTAGTTTGGAAAATATTCCATCTGAACGCAATTGACGTAGTTCTTGATTTGCGTTATAGTCACTAAGCACAGCGGTGCGAGTTTTTACTCGAAATTAATTAAAAACATCATTCCGATATATTGAAATGTTGCTCTCAAATAACTGTCAATAATGTTTAAATTTTAGCACAAAATGGCATTGAAGAAGAGGCTGATACCGGGACTGTATCGGATACTGATTCGGAATTATCGCGCGCAGTATCCAGTATTATGCAAAATTCTTCTCCAGAGACTCCAGAAGAAGACCGCCCTAGCACTTCGGTAAAAAGTATACTTGTTTCCTACGAGGATTTAAATGTTTTTAGTTTTTCTTTTCATCACATCATTAGCTTACTGCACAATACTTCTCTTCAAATCTGGCGCGATTGCTAAATTCTGTGATTGAAGACACAACTATGAGCGGCATTATAGATGTACCATCCGCAATACCGACGACCAATGGTGGCTCCGAAAATACCAATCTTACCGATGAGGACGATGAAATGTCCCTGTTCCGTGCGATTGATATGCCTAATGATTTCTTTTCGGTTTGGTCATTTCCAGGTAATGAGCTGTGTCTAGAGCAACTTAAATAAGTCCTTTACGTGCATATGTAACTGCGCCTATGGCAAATTCCCTCTATTATCTTCAGATTGCCAGCAACCTACATATATTTTTTATATTTCATGTGATTACTTAATGTTGTTAAGCTCATCTGAAATTATCAAATGTAACGAAAAACGAGAACTTCTCACGATGTCGCCAAGAATGCACAGATACCAATACTCGTGGAATAGGACACACTTAATATTTTGAAAATTTTAATAATTTAAAGTCTCAATTAAATAAATGAACTTTTAATTAATTCTAGATGAAGAGAGTGAGCAGCCTCCAGGTGATAACTCCAAGTCGAACGACCAATAACTTGGCTATTGTGGTTAACACTAAGAAATCGCCTATCGATAAAACGAAATTCAAATGGGGGCGTTAACGTAGCCGGAAGTAAATGTGAATGTCCGATACTAATTATTTAGTAACATTTTAACTAGACATATATTAAGTATAGTTTAAGTTTTTAAAATAGTACAACGATTAAGCATTCACCAAATCATTTGCAAAAACATTTCTCTTTACTCATCCGGCAGGAAAATATGAAAATGGGAAGCTAAGAGTCAAATCAAATAACAGAAAAATTTGGAATTTGTAAAAATTAAATTTTTTAAACTATCAAAAAAGCGGTTTTGAGAATTTCTGCAATAGATTTTAGCGATTCAGTACCAAATCGTGGCTCAAATGATAATTTTTTAGGCCAGAAAATTGGTTGAAAGAAAATAGTTCTGAAAATAGTCTTAAAATTTCTTTCCTGTGGGTAATAATCTTTTTAAAATTTAAATACGCCAAACAGTTAAAATTTAATCTGTTTTTTTTTTTTAAACAAGCTTGGTTTTGACAGAGAGAAACTTGAACTAATAAACTAAGTGATTAAGCATTGAGAACCAATTGCAAGCCTGCGAGTAAATGAATGAAAAATTTATAAGGCTGAAGAAAGATGATTTTTAAGTACTCACAGATACTTATAGCAAAACTTTTTTCGTGGTCACCTTTTGTCTGTTCGTTTGTTAAGAAAAATAAGAAATATGCAATATAAATTAGAAAAAAATCTCAGAAAAAAGCGGCGCTTATATTTGGAGTCCTACTGAGTTATACCATAATCAATGTTGTCTTCTGTTCTTCTTCTGTTTTGACTTTATATAATTTGTGCTTGAAGTTATCATGCTATGTAATTTCACTTGAGCTCAATTAATACATTTAAGTGAATTTGAATTGAAACAGGTTTGTTAATCGAAAAATCAAATTGCATTTTAAATATTTGCCGTGTGTTAGTTTTGAGGAGACTATTACAGCCTGGAAAAACTTACCAAATTTTTTTTTTAACTTCCTGAGACCATTTTTAAATTACCCACATTTTAATTAACTTAATTATTGATACAAAAATATCAGTTTAGCTAATTTGCTGCAATGACTTTTTTTAGTTATAAGTTCATTTTTTCTTCTACTTGACCATTTCCATTGCAGAAAGCTGGACAGATTCCGTTGCAGATTAGCATATTGAACCAATTAATTAAACTAAGGTGAAACAACAATAAACACCAATTTCAAAATTAAGCGATAAAAAATAAGGCAATAAAATGCCTTATATAAATTATATAATTAATTATATAATAAAATTAAATTATCTACTATAAACTATTTTATAGAAAACCTTTTTCCACACACTGAAATATCAGAAAAAAGTTCCAAAAAAATTCGTCGTTTACAATATAAAGAAAGCCTACTGAATTTCGTCCAGTTAGGTGGGTTATTAAATTAAATATTATTTGGAATTGGTTTTCAATATTGCTTCTTACTACTTAGTTTATATAGACTTTTTACTTTAAAAGGACTAGATTTTCAAAAATCGCGCTATTCGAAAATTTCAAATTTTTCTGTTAATTTATTTGAATTCTAGCTTTTAGTTTTCATATTCTCTTACCGGATGCAGTATAAAATATATTTTAGTAAATTGTGTGCAGAAAAAAAATTGTCTGATGACTATATGTATACATATACATAAGTGGCGGAACCAGATTTGATCCCAAGTACAAACATCCCTTGAACGAAAATCTTACTTCTAATATGCCTAAATGGACCCCTACTGGATCCGCTCATGTATATATATACATACATATAGGTATGTCTGTGTTTCTTGTTAAACGGTGTTTTATGTGTATACATATGTACGTGATAAATGAAATAAATATGAGAAAAACCCCATTATAAGGTTACCCAAGCGCAGATCGGTGTCAGTTTAATTAATTAATTATCTACTTTTATATAAGTCGGTCTCTTCTCTTGTTTAAGTTTTTGAGTTAGTCTGAAAGCTCTCAAGTAGCAACCAACCACGAATTTTAAGGTATTGCCATTCGGAAGGCTCGGCTTGAAATCCTGGTGCTGTACTAACATCCAAAAAGTTATAGAAAATTAATTTAAATACAAAATTAAGCTAAATTTTCGAATGATTAGCAGAGTTGCAAACTGCTGTTGAAATATTGATTGCAACAAGGTTCAACTATTAGAATAGGCTATTAGGCATCCTTGTGAGGATAGAGAAAACTTATTCATATTATCATTAAACCCTTACAAAGGGATCAACGGCAGATTTTTCAAATATTAGTATAAAAGCATAGATCGTGCGGGTCACAAACTATTCTAATACAATACGTTCACGTTGAGTGTGAATAAGCCTAGATCCGAATTTTTTTGGCTTATTTCGAGGAGTGCCTATTGAGATTTTCGTGAAAGACTTGGAGCAGCTAAGTACTCAGGTAAATAATATAATAAGAAAACTAAAACTTGGTATTTTGACTTAGATAATGTTTAATTAGGACCTTTTATATCGTTATTTACAATACCAATTATCAATGAAAATTGGACAAAATACGGAAAGCCACAACGTGTGACCGGGACTGCTAGTTATGTATACATTTAGGATCCACACTGAGGCCTTACTACTAACTATTCAAAATAAATCAAATTTGTTTACTTTCATGAGTACCGAAACTCTGCAGGGGCGTGCCTGCAGCTTTGTCCGCTTTCCACATAATGAACGTAAATTTTTCAACGTTGTTTTTCCTTTTTATTGCAGAGAAAATATTAAAAATAGGAGTTGGGACAAAAATTCCATTGTGTGTGCAATTGCATTTCGATTGTCAATTACGTTGCGCCGCACACACCAAATTGACAATTTTAAAAACTCAATAAAAATCAACACCAGAGGGGAATTGATTTATGTACGATTATGGACATACATATATATGTATGTATTAAAGCATAGCAATTAAAAAAGAGTAAAATTAGTAAAAAGTACTAAATAAATATATGAAAATTGACTACAAGGTTAGTCCTTAATTCTAAAAAAACAAAAACTATGTCACGGACAAAATCACTAGAAGGTAGCAAAATGTTGAAAATCTGCATAAAATTTCACAAAAACTTTCAGAAAGTACAAATTGTAATAAATTTGTAATAATAAATGAACACAGCAATCGAGTTGGAACACCATGGACTCACCAAGCCTGCACGTCCATTTAGGGTGGGGGTGGGAGAGGGCTATGCATTCTCGCCTACGGCATGGTATGGAATTGGTAAATTTAAAACTGCGTGGACATTTTGTTTTGCATTTTTAAATTAAAATAAAGGGGAAAACACAATTGAATAAATCGATAGTTTCAGCAATAAATTGATGCTTTTGTTGCAAGCATTGTTACCCGCACGAATAAAATTTTAAAATGCAAATTCATACATTTGTACATGTATATTATGTAGGTTTGTATATATATTGTAAAAAAAACTAAAAAACATAATTTCGCTTATATTTATTCAATAACTTCGAGAAGGGATATATTTTTTTGCGATTTTTTTTTATTAGTGCAGCCAAAGGCCCTCAAATGTATGCATGGAAAAATGCAAATACACATAAAAATATGTATGTATGCAGGTAGTAATGCGTTTAAAGTTGCGTTATGACAGTTAGTTACTCATACAAATGCAATTTTCACTGATAGGCACTCCATTTACATATGGAGTTATTGGCCAAAAAAATAAAATGGAAAAATTATTTCATTAACATTTGAATGGACTCAAACAAAGAGTTTAATGACCAAATGCACGCCGATATGCAATGCTTACAAGCAAAAAATTCAATATACACAAAAATGCAAAAACCAAAATTAATATGCATATTTTCCTTAAAAAATGTGTACCTATTTCAATAGAATCCCACTCGCTGTTCGTTAATTAAAATTGTTTTACTTTATTAAAAAAAAATTCAGTTTGATATAAATACGATGAAAGTAAGTAGAAAATTGTGAAAAGCTATAGGTATATAATGGCAAAGAATGCAAATTTTGTTGTTATCAGCTCCTCAAACTCCCCTTTCACCCCACCAACCAACCAGCCAAGGCCTTTCTACAGCTTCTTAAAGATATGCACGGCAAGAATTCTCACTTAAGCTCACCATATTTAAATTTTGTAACAATATATCTCCATATTGTTCCATTCAATTCTGCTAATCCCTGGTGAACATGGTTGGCGATGACCCAATATTTATTTAAATATAAAACAGTACAAAAGCTCTATATGTAAGATTCCAAAAAAACTGCACAAAAAAATAATAGAAACAACATGCGAATGTGTAAAAATATATTTAAAACATTCTAAATACAATAAATTTTCTCATATTTTAGTCAAAATATATTGACTCGAGTGTCATTTGAAAAGTTATGTGGATATTTTTCTATTAAATAGTTTTCAATAAAAGCTTAGCTTTTTTTTGGGTGGGAAGTCCAAATATTGCTTTCAAAAGCATGCACGTGTAAAATATTTACTGTTCTATAGAATTATTAAAAAAATTTCTTTTTTTTTTAATATAAATTGGATTTTGTCATGGCTTATTGCGAGTTAGCAAACAAATGTTATTTTGAAATATATTCAATTGAGGCAATTCCATGGCCATAGAACATGATAAACTGCTCACAATAAAACAAAAAAAATAAATAAAAAAAAATTAAAAATAAAAAATTCCAAATATTGCAATGAAATATGAATATATTTTTCAAGTTATATAATAACTCTAACTCTAACGAACTGACAATGTGTAAATTTATGTAAGCGCATTTCATAGTTTTGCGGTTTTTTATGTGATTGCTCATGTACTCGTATTTGGATATTTATTTAATAGTTTTTTTTTCACAGTTGAGTGAATTTGAACCACCATGCGAAAATATGACTATTTCTGATAATAAAAATAAAATATGTTGACGGTCTATTGTATGACCGATCAAAGCATTTTAATTGATTTTGTGTAAGAAAATATTAAAAATGTATTTACTATTTTAAATAAACCAGTTATAATATGTATTTGTAAAAATTTATAATAGTATATGTAAGTGGATATAAGGAAAACGAGACTGCTCAAAAGTGGAACATTAGCTGACTTTTGTCATGGGAGGCCGGATTCTGCTACACGATAACGTTAATTAAATTACCGGTTTTTGGGGCAAACATTATTTTAACCCCTCGATCCCTCATTATTTGCCTTTTGCATATTCAATGTAGTTGGAACCGCCAATCTGATGTTGAAATCGCGTAAAGGACAGCAAAAGACTATTTGAAGAGATAAATATAGATGGCTCCGAAAGCACCAACAAAAATTAATAATTATTTTATATTTTATCTAATAAATCCTTTTATAGTTATATTAAAAGTTTACATTGAAATTCAGCTAATCTTTTGGTGTCTGCACGACACTTGTGGCAGTGAGCTAGTGAAATCTGAAAAAGAATTCAAAAACCTTTTCCATTTCCGCGCAAATTGAATTTTTTTTTTACTTTACCTAAAGCATTACAAAATATTTATTTACATTTACCATACATATATTTATTGTGTTTAAAAAGTAAGCAAAATATATGTGACTTGCAGGTGAAAACATGGCAAAGGATCAAGCGCGTCAATTTGTACATATAAAGGGTGTTTTGTTTTCGGCCCTTAATTTTATTTTCGAAGGATAGTAGCCGAGTTATTTTCAGTGTCAACCCCTCTGAATGTATTTCTGGCATGAAAAGCTCCTCACAAAGCAGCATTAACAGTTCGGAGGCGGCTTAGTATAAACTGTAAGTCCCTCCATTAGTTGGAAAACATCAAGACACAAAACCACAAATTGGAGGAGGAGCTCGGCCGAAAATCGCTTCAGCGGTTACAAAGCGCCAGTTATATGTATATATATATATAGACAATTGTTTTAGACCACTGCAGTATCCTTACGCAGTAGGTGTACGGAAGGAGGGACTCGAATAAGGTCGGGAGATACAACCGTTACGGGAAGAGCAGCAAATTTTCAAACTGTTTGGAGGATTTACTTTTATTTATTTACTTTTATTCACTGACTTACTCCGTTGTAATACGAGTTCGTCGTTAATTTTAAAACAGCCACGGTAACCAAATGATTGTCACTCGCATGAGACTCTAGGTTAATTTTTATGTCTGCCAAGTAGAAATTTCACATGAACTAGTATTTAGCTGGTATGAAGATGATGTGTATCACATTGAAGTATCAGTCGCAAACAAAAAAGATAGAAAATGTACTATTTCGTTTAAAAATGCATAGGAATTGCATTCTAGTACGTAATTAATGTGACACCCTGTATCCACTTGCACAAACTCACACCTGATGTCACTGTCAAATCAGTCTATTTACGGTATAAAATTTCTGCAAAAAGATAATTATGAAGAAACTTTATCACTTTGCATATGAAAATGCGTATTCCTGCGTGTCTGCGCTTATGCAACCACTCTCGTCTGCGCTGCCAACTTGTGTATGGGTGATTGTATGCATGTGAATTTTAATGTTCTTTGAGTTTCATAACTATTCGTCAGCATATAAATTGCTTCGTTTGGAAAGTTTTAACTCTCCTCTCCCCGCCCTCAACACTTAAAGTTATACCCATACAAACGCTGAATCTCCTTGCCCTTTCACCAGCAGATAACCCTAAAATAGCAAACATGCAAACATTACATAACAACGTGTACACTCTGCAAGTGTTGTAGGTACCTTTGTTCTACACATGTCGGGGAGGTGAAAAGATAAACACAAAAATGGAACAAAAAATGGAGAAAAAAAAATTATGAAAAAGGCCTTAGGCCGAATTGGTCAGATGTGTTCAAGTGCCGGATGAGTATTTTTCCACGCCACTTTTTCAAAATTTTTGCAAACTTTTTTTTACAAATGTTTTATTGTACACGTATGTACGAGTATTCATGTATGTGTATGTGTATTTGCGTGTAAACGTATTTGGAATGCAAAAGTGGCAGCTAACATGAAAAATCCCAAATAAAGCCATAGAGCTTATAACATTTATGCCTTAACCCTTGCAGGCAAATATGACTAATTTTGCATAGAAGGAAATAATAGAAAAGAATGATAGGTGAACGACGACGTGTCCATGCTGAGCTGCAGCATTTTTATTTTTCAGTTTTTTTTTGCTGGAAATGTGCGATTTTTTATTAGACTTCTAGGAACAGTAGAGAACCGAAGGCGTTTTGAAAAAAGTTAAAAAAAAGTGGAATTGATGCGAAGCAAATAAAAATCGCTAGTTAACAAACAGAGTATTGAAGCTCGAAACTTTGTGAAGTATGCTAAAATCGCCTGACCAGTGGCTGGAGCACGGATTAGTGTTGGCACTTCACGGTGCACATACGCACACATACTCGTGCATACCGAAACACACTAAAAACTTGTGAAGTACAAATGTCACGTAGCACTTGCAATTCACTTGCTTAGATATACGAGTATGTATATATATATATATATTTTTATATGCTTATGTGTGTGTGCTAAAATGAAAAGCGAAACACACATACACACTCAAACACATAATAAAGTGTGCAAAACGAAGCGTTCACACCTTTTGCATAAATTTTTATGTTAACTACCACTTACGGGCATACACTCACACACACTCACACATACACTTAGCTATATTCGTGTCATTTCAGCATATACATATATGTATGTGTATATAACTATAGGTACATTCATTTCTACATACACACGTTGGCTATTTTTAAAGCTGCCGTACGACCTACCAACGACCCATTTTCATTTTCATCTCTTCTTCTTCTTTTCTCCTGGTTTTTTTTTTTTTTTTGTTTGGTTGTTTCATCCGAAATGTGTCCTGCGGCTGAAATTCAATTTTAGCGACGAATTTGAGTGGGTCCAGTGTTGAGCGGAAGTTAAATATGCAAAATAGAAAAAAAGACCGGAATTGAGTTCAAAAAATAACGAAAAGTTTTTGCGAGTTGCAAGGCTCGAAATTTGTAGTTAATAATTGTAAAAGGGAAATGTAAAAACGTGTTAAAAAAGGAACGAAAACACAACTCTTTTTTTTTTGCAATTTACTTAAACTTTTATTTATATGAGAAATTATTTCTTTTGTTTAAATAAAAAAAAATTGAAATTATGAATAAACTAAAAAATAAATAAATTGTTTGAATACTTATAAAATTTAAACAATTTTTCATATCAAAATGTCAAGCAAATCCAACCCAAAATGAAAAGAAAAGCATCCCACATATTAACCTCAGAGGAAATATTTCTTTATTCCAAAATAAGGCAAATCGAAAAAAAACTTTCCCTTCCGAGAAAGAAATATTCAACATATCTCACTCAACACAGATGTTCCAAATATTAAGTAAATTCTAACGAGAAATTCGATGTTTTCGAACAGATGAATCCCAAGTTCATCGGAAATTCCGCAAGACCGAGTACACCCTCAAAATTTCAGCTATCGACTAACATCTGTTTAGACGCTGGGTAGATCCGTCTGTCGTTCAGTACAAAGCCCTTTGTATATATACATATATAGAATAGAAAGTTTTCTTTTAGCATGGGGTTCACAATATTATTTCCTGTCTTTCTGGTATTTACATACCTTGATCCTGATTGGAGCACTCTTTCGTATTCATAGAGCGCAATATTAACAATAAGGCTAACCGAACAATTTAAAATCCATCTAAGTCAAATGCAAAAACTTCAAATACTTTTGAGTCGCCCTACTTTTGAAGTGGATGCTTGGTTAGTATTTATTTTATTTTTTATTTTTTTGTGAAATCCTGTCCTTTAAACTTGTTCCATTTTTAAGGGTTTTAATTCACGCACACGAATTCGGCTCACATTTGTAACTGATTTTACTTTCATTCAGCTTTTATTTATTGCCAATTAACTTCGTTCTATATTCGTGTTTTATTCTAAATATTTTATTTCTGCACTGTTACTCGCCGGTTGACAGAAAATTGATTGCATTTTGAATATTTCAATTCAACAACAAAACGACGCTTGCATACTTGCGGCGTATGTATGTAGGTATGTGATTTACATGAAATACATGCATATGCATATGTTGCATGTGTATTTGTAACCGTCGAATTAGTCACGTCACTTGATTGCATTCACTTACTCACTCACTCACTCATTTGTGCATCGATTCAATTATACAGGTATTTATTTTGCTTTCGGCATTGATTCGTTGTTGAAAGTCGCCTGAACTAGTGTGGAAATTAAAAGAATTGAAATTGTCATTAAAAATAAAGAAATAAACGGATATTTAATATAATATTTTTTTTAATTAAATCGAATGTAAAAAAAGTTATGGCAGAGTACTCGTATATGCTTCGATGAAAAAAATTCAATTTCTATATATGTATGATTGAATGAATGCCAATTTTTTCAGATTGTTTCTATGATTCCTGGGACTGGCCTATTCGAAAATTTCTTACATATGGTTCGATTTGCCAGAAGTTCGGTACAGATGTAGGTGGCGTTTTGCTTAGAATGTCAGGAATACTACTTTTCTTTACGAAATGCACCGTATTTATGGTTCAATTAATTTGGAATACTTTTCATACAGGAAGTGGACCGACCTATTTGAAAAAAATACATATATATGGTTCGGCCTGGTTAAATGTTTAGACTGTACGAGTGTGTACCAATTGAATACTTTTGTTTTACAGAAATGCGGAAAATTACGGGTTTGATATTTACAAACCCTGCAATAGACCACCAAACTGCGTGTCAACCTGCAAAATGATTCCTCGGGCAATATACTTTCATGCCACTTACTGGAAATAGTGAGCGGCAAAATACCGATTGAGCAAACTTCCGGACGGATTACATTATCCGATAACTTTTTTAAATTAGTGTAATCAAAATAAGAACTGGTTAACCGAGTATTCCCAAAATCAATTATATGGATCATGAGTGACTAAGTGAGCAATCTATGTTCGCTGTAAACAACTAAGATGTCCACGATCTCAACCACATTACTCAGGACAACATTGAAAGCGAATCCGTCACATAAAGTCAATAGACACCGTTGTGGAACCAGATGAGGCAGTCAATTATCCAACAGAATTTGTGAATTATTTAGACTCAGTGCACGTATAAAATGTGAAAATCGGTGGTTAATTAGCAGAAACTCTGCAACGGCAGATGACCAGCAGTCAAAACTATCAACAAAGTTCAGGGTTAGCCTATGAAATTATGTGGTCTACATACGGATTTCTCTACACATGGACAATTATATACTGTATGTTCTATGATTGGCTTAACCTTCTTAACCTTTCTTAAATATTTGCATGATCGATGGTAACATCCAAAATGTTGTATACCCACAGGTATTGAACAAGAAAAACTATGATAAAATGATTTCCAATGTTTCACTTTTCATACATTTATTTCGTATGTGGCACAGCGAAGCGCTGCAGGTTACAGCTTTTTATTTACTAAGCCGCATCAGAACGGCTGATGGTTTTTTATGAGGACCTTTTATTCCATGTCATAGATACGCTCGAGGGCTTGCCATTCCCTGCCGAGGGGCGAACGCAATTAGAAAAATTAACTTAATTTTTTATTTAAATTAATTTCCTATAGTTTTTGGTCAGACCTGGACTCGATCCTTGGCCTTCCGAGTGTCAGCACGCAATGCTAACCACTCGTAGAATAGTTCTCCTTAAGAGACTACTTGCTAGAATTTTTGGATATTTGTTATCTACCTTTTAAACTTAAAATTTAAATAAACTTTAGTAAAAAATTTGTAAAGGAAAAATTTAAAAGTCTGAAATAGGTCAGTTCTACACCCTCAAGACACATTTTTAAATTTAAGTGATTTTATTTTTTAATTCCTTAAAAATTTTATTGAGGGGGGAATGCAGCTTTCTATCAACACGTCGACGCACAGCGCACGTGACACAAATTCAAGTGTTAAACCGAACAGGATGCGCAAAACTCAGTCATACATACACACACGCACATATACATTGAGATATCAGACGACACAGTCCTCAAAGGAATAAGTCATTAGTTGATGTGAGCAAAAGAGTAAAAAAAAGACACTAAAAACCGCCAACACATTGAATACACAAATAGTTTGCATAATTTGCAAAGCCGCAAAGTAACTAAGAGAAATTTGAAAAAGAAAAAACTATAAGCATGTGGACAGCCAGGCGGAGGGCGAGACGAGGCAAGTGAATTGCGGGGAGCGTGTACGCCGAATAGTTATCAGCGCGTTAGCTCTTCAGGTCTTCAGCTTCTGTTGATGACATGATTCCCTAGATGCAGGAAGGAATTGTCCTTACGTGTGATTGCATCTACATATGTGGATGTAAATGTATACAAAAATTTATTATGAATATACTATGTATGTATGCGTGTGCTCATATCAACCTGCAAGAAGAGCATAAAAAAGCATAAACGTTGATGTAAAAAACTGAAAATGCTGAATGTGTTTGGCAAGGAATGTGTTTGAGAGCGCGTTGTACGAGTATGTATAAGTGTAAATGTATAACTGTTATAGTAACTCAGCAAACACTTACATACATATATAAAATTGTGTGCTTGTGTTAAGGAACGCCAACAGTCTCGGCAATAGTAATCGTTGGAATGTAAAATGAAGTCATTCGCATATTTTTACACGTAGCGCAGTGTGAATTCGTACCAATACATACAAACTCATGTGTATATATGCTCTTAAGCAGCCCATCCACAACGAGTCCTTTTATATGTCTTCATTATGTGACCCGTGAGCCAGCAGTACTGTGCGCGCCCACACACACTCACACTCATACACTCCTGCATACACTGATATATATACATTTCTGGTTGCTTTTATTTAGCTCGACACTACAAATTTGTGATTTGTTCTACAAGTAAAGACATCAGCATCGGCAACGGCCATAACCGCCACGACAATGTACTTTGGTATGACGACTTGATGTTGCATGCAGCAGCAATAGTCAGTCGGTCATACTTGTTCTTAATACGTATATTTAAACACATATGGCAACCGAAGACTTCAGCCATAGCATAAATGCTGGTAGGACTTAGTATGCGAGTAAATTGACTTGGCGTGGCTAAGCACATTCGTTGCACCGTGGAACGTATCAGTGATTTACAACAGGAACCTTTACAGACATGTACAGTTAGTACAAAAACATTGCATAGATTTAAACGATAGAATAAAAGAAAAATCTTTATATTTATTTAAGGTACTTCCATCACATATTTGATATTTTTATTTAGCAAAAAGGCAAAACTGCCAACTTACAATAGTCATAACTTCTTTAATAACTCAAAAAATCCTGGTTTATCACCTAAGGTGTAGCATAACGTTGTGATGGGAATCTTTATATTTTCAACACAAACCTACAAACTATCCGCATCTGTCACTGAAAAGGCGATTTGGTGGCGCTTAGTCTTCTATATTACACTGTAAGTCAATTCAGCCTCCACGAGACCTCTTCGAACAAAGGTTTGAGGATATTGGAGTTCAGAAGCAGAACAAGAGTCCAACATCTCGACAACTACAAGGCTATACTTATTTTAACGATATTCGCTAACGCTAACTAAGCGAGGAAAATTTTGAAATTATTAGTGCCATCGACAACAGGTTAATATTTTCGTAAATTGGAAGATCTTCTCCACTTGAATTCAACTGAGTTTCGGAATCTATATATATTAACGCCAATTTAGTTCGTGTCTGAACTTGTTAGCCAACTAAAAGGCAGGAGAATAACCGTTATATTTGAAGCAGGTAAAAGTGTAACTTTTAAATCCATGATTTTACATGAGTCAGTCGTTCGTAACAGGCGCAATAAACTGTTCGATGTTTTGTTCGAGGGATAAATTCCCAGGACTCAAAAACAACGGCATGCTGCACCGACACCATTTCAGCACCAGTCCCAATGGTTTGCGATCCGACAAAGTGTAAAAATTACTGAATTGCACTACTTGTTGTCCTCTGATTAAGGAACTTTGATTGATAAAATAGTATTTAATATGTTCATCAAATTAGTAAAGATATTTTGAAAATTTGTGTGACATTATTTAGAAAAACAATTGGTGTAGACATTGTTTTCCATAAAATTTGGTGTGAATAGTTGAGAATGAATTCTTTTGTACCTTTCCCACTGTGGGGCTGTGTGCTAATAACATGAAAGTGTGTAGGGAAAAATAGTATTTTTGAAATTCTAATTTCTCAAGACTCGCCAAAATGCACAAATTTACCATATATAATGCACCAAAGAAGACGGTGTAAAATTTGGAATGTCTAACGTTAACATTATTTTCGAAGCTGCATAAGTGTAACGGCACATATCTCAAGAATTTGAGAGCTTTACGCTGTAGCTGCAGCTTGTACACCCAGAAGATTTGATGTACTTACAAGGAAATATAATTCAGTGGGCCGCAGACAGCTGTTTTCCTAAATCCCCAAAGCACACAGCAGCAATTGTTCCTACTCTCCGGATTGTAGCGCAATTTACTTTCCACGCCCGCTTGCCACTCGCCTCATACTCATTTCCATACCATTTTGAAGAAGCACTCAAGTACACTTGTGGCCTTGTCCATTGGGCGATTATGCACAGCACACACCGCAACTTCCGCCCTCATTCTGTGTGCTGTGCGTCTTTAGCTGCGCTTTTAGCTATGTAAAAAATTTACTTCCCTTCCTCATCTTTTTGCATTTTTCATGTGGCTTAAGATGTGGGTTTGTGTGTGTGTCGCTGCTTGAGAATTTGCCATTCGGTTGAATGCAAAATGTAAAACATGAAAGAGGGAAAGCCGCGTGTATTTTATGCAGCACAGACAGTTACACACCCGCATCCCGTGCGTGGGGCGTGGAAGAAAAACAATTACAAGTTTTACTTGCACTTGTGCGCCTAAAAGTGCGCAATACAATTTGCATAATACTCAAACACACAGTCGCGGCCACAAACGTAATGCAAGCTCAACCGCAACCGATTTAGTCGCCGTCGTTGACACCGTCACAGATGCCGTTAAACGAAAGCAGTGTCATGCAAATGAGTGCAAATTGAATTTAGTTTAGCGTTTTGCTTCAGGCATTTAAGCGGGTCACCCTCGATGAGCAGAAGATGGTGGACAGGTGGAGTGAAAATGACCTGAAGAAGGAAGACGAACAAGAGGGAGGATGTTCACAATTTTTTACGCATTTTATATGTTTTTGGAAAGACTCAACACAAGCTTTATTATCAAAATTTTTGCTTTTTTTTTTAAACATACATAAATACATACATATAACATAAGAATGTACAATTCATCGAACGTTTACACGAAATTTAACAAAATCTAGTTCGTCAATTTACCCAGTTCTATTTTGGGTAATGGGAAATCCATTTAAATTAAAACCATTATTATGCAATGCTCCAATTAAATGCAACACTGTGACATGCTTTAAGTAGTGAGAAATACGTTGCAAGCAAATTATGGCAGCGCTACTGGTACTGGTCCCCAGGAAATCACTTTAAATGCTATGGTCTCCATGCTCGTCACATCGACACCATTCGAACTCAGCGTTTTAATTATCGTCGTCAGATTAGAAGATTTCTGCGGGGTGAAAGAGAGATCAAAAAGAAGAAAGAAAACAAAAAGAAATCAGCATTGAAGCGAAAATTTTTCAATTTGCAATATGTCAGGCAGCCAAACGCAACCTATAGCTCAGTTACGCAGTTAGGCAGACGGACGGTTACTCACCAACGCCGCATCGACCATCGGACGCAGCTCAGCGCTGCGCAACGCGGCATAAAATTGTGCGAATGCCAGATTCTGCTGACGCTTTTGATTAATCAGTTGCACGTATTGGTCGTGCGGCAAATGCCTCAACAGCTCTTCGACGAAACTGATAAACGTGCGTAAGTGGCGAGGGGTGGCTGCCTGTGCTGGTTGCGCCGTTGATGTAGAAGGCAGTGATGGCGCTGACGTTGACACACTCTTCCCCACTTCGTGTTCGTTCAGCTCATTCAAGAGCACAAAATTGAGCTGCGGTTCTAGCGACAACTGCACATCGAATGACCTCGAGTTCACAGTGCCGTATATGTTCTGCTCTTGCTGCTGTTGCTGCTGCTGCTGCTGTTGCTGTGGTTTGTGCAAGGCAGTAGTAGCATTAGGCACAAGCAAATGCAAATAATCCAGAATCTCTACAACCTCCGGTATTTGCTGGGCTTGCTGCACCAGTGCCGTAAATTGCGTACTGCGCAGATATTTGAGCACTTCGCGGAAATTCGAGTCGGTGATGTAGTGCTTGGCGACGATTTCATCCACCGTCGCTGTGGGTATTAGATCGAGAAAGTCTTTCAGTTCGTTGATGATTTCCGGCGAAATTTTCGAGGTGGCGTGCGGCGTGCGTAATATTGCCGCTCTATTTGGCGTTGTTGTTGCTATTGCTAATAGCAAAAATAGAAATTGTTTTGTGCGAAAAAACATTCTCAAATTCTCGTGTATTTTTTCTACTTGGTTCTTATTATGCTCTACCACCGTCTCTTGTCACTCGCAGGCACACACTAAATCACAAAACTCAATCGCTCGACGGGCCAATCGGTCATTTGTGAAAACATCACTTTATACTCGTGAGCTATGCTGTCGTTGCGGTTTGAGTTTGTTTTCTTATCAGCGCATTGAATGACGCTGAGCTCGCGTCTCGCGTCTCGCATTACTCTTTTGCTTGTTTATCGCTAATTTTGCTTTCATTCATTCGAAGTCCGCATCGGCATTTTTTTGCTTTTGAGATCATTTGTGTTATTAAATAGGTATGTACATATATATGTACTTATGTAAGTAATATTTACTTTGTGTATTCTTTCCGTTCTTCTGAAGTTCTATACTTCTTATCGTTGTTTATTTACACACAGCTGGAAATAAGCAAACACATGAAAATAACATCAAAATCAGTTTTGCTTTGCTTTAATAAATTATTCCATTCATTTTAAAATATTTTTTTTTTACAATTTCATTGTTTGGAACAACTTTTGATTTTCTTCCTCCAATCGAAAGTGAGAATTGATCGAATTTTCATTTGGTATTAAGGCGATGATGTTGACATGAATAGCACTCATTAGGGCGGTATTATTTCTCTTGGGGGCTGTGTTTGCAAATTGAGTCAAATTATGTTAAAGAAAACTAAAGTTCCAACTGAAAGCTTAAATCACCTATGATTACAAATATACTCATAAAAAAGGATAAAAACTTTGTTTTTAAAAAATTTACACTTTCTTTGATAGGCAGCGAAGATAGTAGTTACAGAAGTAAATATATTATGGAATGGTTTCTATAATAATGTCCTTTAACTCGAGTCTTATAAGAGTTCTTGCGGCAGTGTATAGATTTGATTAAATTTTTCGCTGTACTATGGTATTTGTAGATGTCTTTGAAGTCTGATAGCTTGCATTTCAATTAAATGGAAAGTTTTCTAGGTTAGTCAGCGTAGCCACCTGATACGCCAAGTGTATCATTTTCTTTGATATTTAGTGGCGATTGGCGATCTTGAGTAAGACCAGGACGCTTCAAATATTGCATTCAGTGGATTAAATATCTTCTTCCGACGGCTACAAAACAAACTTTAAATTTTTCAACCATCTAGATGACAAGAGCTAAAACTCCGACATGCAAATGGTAAGATTCGCTTCATCCGGTGAGCATGTTCGGCTGACATTACCTACCGGGTAGCACAGTCTATCGATCGATACACAACTCCTGTTTTAATAAACAAAGTTGACGGAAAATTCCAAGCTACGATTGTTAACAGAGACTTCAGCTACAAGTTGTGAGAGTCCAGCGAAACAGCGAATACAAGTTTCTTCTATAAATATCGACCATAAATAAGTTAATGCAAATTTAATTGGAAATCTGTCGTAATGTTAGAGTAGTCAATGAATTCTTATAATTTAAATTCATGAGTCTCAGAGCAAATTTTTTTAGCACACACTGTCTTCCAAAATGTTGTTCCGTTGGAATTTTTTATGACCAAAAGCCCAAGCTGTGAACATAAATGATTTATTTTATACCTTAAACTACTACTTTTGTGTAATTCTTTCAAAATATCAAAAAAGTCCAACCAAAGTTTGCTTACCTGACGGAAAAATTCAAAGAATACTTAATATGCGCATGACATTTATCCCCAGGAGCTATTGCCATACTTTTAGTGGTGAATTGCGGTCCTCAATTCGGGATTTTTGGATTCTACTAAAAATGAAGACTAAACAGTCAATTCTTCGGTATTTTTGACCTTTATTGAATATTGTTATTGACAATAGTTACTTTCTAGAATCTACAAGGAGTCATGACTGAAGTGAATACCACTGATCATATTTCATCCTTGAAAAATCTATGGAAATCAGTTATGCACCGAATTATAAAGAATAATATCTTAAATGGAATCGACGGACGCGATGACCGAGTGGTTAGCATTGCGTACTGCCACTCGGAAGGCCTTAAGAAATGTACCAAAAACAGTATTTCAACCTAAGCGCTTTAATAATTCAAACGAAAAACTTTTTATACATATTATATGTTGCTTTACGTCAAAACACTTACGCATACACATACACACGCCGACTTCAATTGTATTCACATTATTACCGGTGACCCAACAGCCACCATTAATGGTCCTAAACATATTCCAGACAATGTGATGGTGTTGGTTTGCGTTTGTCCTTACACATACACGTATTTGTGCTTGAAACCACCTCAGATTGCTCAGCCTGGCGTTATTTTACGACACACATTAGTCTAACTAGCGTAATTTATGAGCTGCGTATAGCAGGCGACACAGTTGGGCGAGGGGGGAGGGGCGCAACTGAACAAGCAGTAAAGTGGTGAAACGGCCAGGTATAAAGGTGTTTCCTGAATGAGTTTATGTGGTTACATACGCGTATCTGTATGTGTGCGTGTTGACACCGGTAGTTAGTCGAAAAACGTCTTTTCCTTACGGCCAAAAGACACTTTCCTGTAGACGCCGTAGCTGTAGTTGGAGAGCAGAAACTGCCTTATAGGTACACCTGAGCTGCACCGAATAACCGTGTGTGGGTGTGTGTGTGTGTGTGTTGATACGTATGTTTGCTCATTTACTTGGTTTTAGTCGTACATTGTTCCAGCTCGTTTCCTATACCACTTTAACGTCGACACTCTGCCTTATCAAATAGCCAAAATGGCGCTGGGAAATCGCTGTGTAAGAGGCTGGGGGTGAAGCGAGTGGTGGAAGCGATTGCGCCTAGCATCAGTTGTGAATTGTTTTTCCGGCTTAAATGTGAGAAATGTTTGCCATTTCCACCTGGTGGCCATGCGTTTTCCGTCGTCGGAGCCCATGGAGTTTGTTTCCGACTGTATGTGTATGTGTGTGTGTGTGTGAGTGTGTGGCGTTTGATATAAAAATATGTTTATGTATGAAATATACAAGCTGCAAAACACAGCTGCTGGTTTCGTACTTTCACATTAGAAAAAGATGGCGAATTTTAAAGACCGAACATTATCATTAAGTTTGTGGCAACCCGGTCGAAGCTCAGTCTTACACTGAACATTGGCTACACATAAGAACTTCTGCTTAACTTGCTTCAAATATTAACTACGGCAATAACAATAACAAACAACAACAACATCATTAAGAACTTCAGTAAAAGGTGTACGTTTCAGTTGTTCATCGGTGTGCTTGGTGCGGGTGGCATGTGGCAATTGCAGTTCATCCACACTATTAGCCTGCTGGTAACACTCTCTCTCTCTCTCTTCCTCTCTCGTCTCTCGTTTTCAAATGCTTTTCAAAACTACTTTTACTTATTTTCAATGCTCTATTTATTTATTAACTTTATTTTTCCAGCTCTTGTTTTTACAGACAAATGCCAAAACTTTGCAGACGCGCATTTCTCTGTACTTTTAACACTTTTAATAGCAACAAAAACAATAATAACAAATACCACAATGTATGAGTACGTTGATGTATCGGGGGAAAGTGTTTGCCAAGTAAAGGTGTAAATTAGAGAACATTTGCTCTTGTTTTGTTTGTCTTAGAGATAATTACTTGGATATGTTCGTGTGGTTTTCGTTTAAATAAAAAAACGTTCCTTAGTGAAAAGTTATGTTTGGTGGGTGCAGACGTCTGTTTGTAAACAATAACAAATATTAAAGTCGTGTCTTAGTGAAATAATCTTAAGACAGTGCGACATCACAGGATTTAGCCAATCTTTGTCGAGTAGATACAAACCTATGAGGTGGGTGTTAGTCTGAAGTGAGGGAGGAGAGTTTAGGTTTGACGATCATCGCTAGGCGGATGGTTTGGCAGGCGGTTAACGATATCTACATATTTGGTACAGGTTCTACAAGAGAGGTCGAATAGGGTTGTCTTGCAGCTAATGAAGCAAACTCCTCTCAATTTGTAGATAAACTTACTCCTCGATTATTTTATTTAAGCTCTAGGTGCCAATATACATTAAATAGCAAAACATGCCACTACTGAATGAAAACTCGTAAATTTTAATGTTGAGATGAAGAGCAGATGTCCCATATACTCGTACATATATCTATTTATCAAAATTCTACAAAAACATATACCAAGGGTTTTTTCTCAAAGCTTGTCTCCTGGCGACCGCGACTATTATACCAAAACTGCATGCAGTCGTAGTGACAAGAAGATTTTACCTACATGTGCCGGAGTCTGTAACTTATATGTACTTTAGATTGCCGCACTCTTAAACCCATCCCGTTTTCAACCACATTCCCAAAATAATAATCCTTACCTACCTAATAAGGTCTCAAGTATAGTAGAAGAGGAAATGTTGCTAAGAAGCTGGACTAAATATCAACCCTAGAAGGACAGCAATTGTACCAATTACTGGAAGGAATAAAATAAGCTTTATTTGACGCCATAATAACGTAGAAAATCACTTGGAATATCCAATAACCAAGTCAACGAGATCAGTAATGGTAGGCAGAAGATTATCGGGAAAAAATTGGGGATGCACGCCAAAAATACTGCACTGGATATATTTATCATGATAGTAGTAGTAGAGCAATTGTCTGGTCAGAAAGAGATTAAAGAAATAAACACAGCAAATGCTGACCTAACAAAGCTTCAAAGGTTAACGTGCATTTGTATAACATGATGGATGGGAACGTGTTCTACAGTAGCGCTAGAAGCTCTCCTTCATTTAGCACCTCTCCACAAAGTTATAGAACTTTCACATGAGAAGCCCTTCTTAATAATGATGAAAAATAGGACGGGGAAGAAAAAAGATGAAATATCGAAGATAATTAATTTAAATTTCAAATTCTGTATAGCCTTAGGTGAAAAAATATCATGGAATCGAACACAGTTAAGGCAAGAAGGAAAACTATATTCGCAAGCAAGGTTCACAGAACGGTCAAAGGCTTGGAATTAGCTCTGGTGAAAGTTGTCACTTCTGAGAGCTTTTACCAGAGCTACCAGTGCCCAGAATGAAAAGCCGTTGTTTGAGGAAGACTGAGGCATCTAGGGGTCATTCAGCCGGGACAAAATCACAATTAATCTATCAACTCTTCTATCCATATGATTTATGAGAGCTTTAGGATAGATTAAAGTAACGTCAAAGACTCAGAGGACACAATAGACTGCTAGACGCTGTGCATATTATCTTCCTTATCTATGTATTGTTCTATAATAGAAGAGGTATTGTCCCTCATCCTCTTTAAGCGGTCCTGATCTATATATACGTGTACACGACATAGCGCGTTTTATTCAGGTCACCCAATAAACTGGTTGAGAATTGTGATTTCGAAGGAAAGTAATTTGGTTGTATGTTAACGTGACGTAACACTTAAACTATTGTATTTGCTAAAATTTAAACCCAATTTCAGCAACCTTTACACCGAAAAGAGTCCAAGAGACAAAGATTACCTACTAGGGTTAAAGAGGTAATGAATTTCGTAGAGGATAGTAGCATTACGAAATTTAATGCATGTTTCAAAAGGAGATCTACGAGTTCAAGAGACAGCTACGAACAACTAGTTTAGAGCACAGATGCACAGAGGCAGTTGAGGCAACACAACACCCATAGACTTTAAGCAAACACATATTCTTCACTAATCTAAGGCTTGTATACGTGTATGTAAGCAGATTTTCTGATTTCCTGTCGTCAATGCACTGTTTGTTGATATTTGTTGCTTTCCTGTCGCAAGGATTCGTGGATTCATGGATTCGTTATTCAATATTCGCTACAGAAGTGTTGTTATCCGTTGGTTATATATTAAAATAAATAATGGTGTGTACACAAATTTAACATCGACTGGCTGCAAAATAGAAATAACAACAAAAAAACATCAAAATATCAACAACAACAACAACAATAGCAACTGGAGGGATAACATTGAAATTGCATGCAGTTAATCGCATTTGTACGCCAAAGGCAATGTAGGCGACGACGCCGATGCGCAGCCAACAACAACAACCCACTATTACCACTAAAATAGGTATTTCTCTTCTAGCCTATTTATACGTACGTACATACATATGTATGCACATATGTAAATGTGTTTGATTGCATTTAAATGCCGGTGTTTGCCGCCGTCTGCAACTTTCTTTGCTTACTTTTTTCTCAAATTAATTTCACTTGTATGGCAGATGAGGGCGTCCTTTGGAACCAAACTCAAAAACACACACACACACACCCACACGCATAGATGGTTGAACAAAATAACAGGTTTGCGCTCTTATGTTTTACGGTGGAAAATTGTAGGGTAACGGTTCTTTGCCTTTATGTTAGCCGGTTTTTGTTATATTGTATTGCATTGGTTTCTTATTTGTTTTGTTGTTGTTGGTTGCAATCGTGGCATGGTGTTTTCCCACTTGCTTTTGCCATGGCTTGGCATTACTCCGCGCACTATTATTAATATAATAATTGATATTGAAAATTCTTGTTCTGTGTTGGCTCTAATTCGTCTTAGTCTATCGACAACCTGGCTGCCAGCCTGCGAACCAACCAGAAATTTAGGTATATGTGCTGACGCGCCAGCGTTGACATGCTATCACTTTGTGAAGGGCGACCAGACTTTAAAAGTTGTAAATTAATATTAATGGCAAAAAATACTGTGTCGTTTGAGTAAGTAAACAGGAATATGAAAATATGGGGGCGCAGAAGGATTCATTATTTCAGTAAAAAAATATTTCCGTAAAAAGTGAATCCACTGGTATCGTACCTTGGGAGTTATTAATAACGACAAACTGGAAAAATAATGCTCAGAGAAGGCGAGGTCATAATAGAGTCCAAGTTATACCAGAAACATGCGAAACCTTTCCTTGATCATTGGTGGAAAATCCGCTGAATGGAATCAAAAGCAGACCGCATCTGGTTGAAGAAGCCTTTTGGTCACTTGTTCGTTTGCTCAAGTCGCTGTAAATTGATAACCAGGGTAGAAAGTGCATTCTTCAACCAAACTTCAAAACATCCGTGAAAAAACTCTTAACTTAGTTTTACTCCAGCCGTTCTGTGAAGGCATGATGACAGAGCAGATTATATTTATTGAGACCATAGTTTTAGCTAAGAGAATATCAATCCCTCCGCATGTATTTCTGACAAGAAAAGCTCCTCACAAAAAACCATTAGCCATTCGCAGACAGCTTAGTATAAACTGTAGGTCCTTCATTTTTTGGAAAAACATCAACATGGAGGAGGAGCTCGACCGAAAATCCCTTCAGCGGTTACAAAGTGTCAAATATATATTATCAGGGATATACACACTTTTACAACACATAATAGAGGTTTTTTTATATTTAAAACCGGAAAAGTACAAATACTTTTAAATTTGTGGATAACGTTACACTTTCAAATAAAGTTTTAATATCCAAATGACAATTAAAAATCTTTAAACAACGATATATGTACATATGTATAACTAACATTGAGGCACAAATATTATAAATTGAAAATTGGCCATCTTGCAATGGCACTTCTAATTAACCAGGTATCACACATAAGGTGTATTATTTTATATAATATGATGCAAGTACACACACACGGGTGCATATGAGGCATTAATAAGCCAGCTACTTGCCACAGTGCACTTGTCATTTCTAATTAAGTAGATTTATTGTTGTTGTTGGCGTTGTTGTTTTGACAAGTTGGTGGTTGTACTTGTAAGCAATAAATAGGGTTAAATGGCACAAAGTCATAAGTGTAACGATTCGCAGCACTGCAACGGCGACACGTGGCGCACACACGTGTATAGAGAATGAGGTTTGCTTAGTGAAACAGAAATTTTAATTTTACCAATTTTCTTGTTGATTGCAAGGAATAAGTGAAAATATTGCAAAACGGTTAGAGACAGTATTTGACAGTTATGTAATATATTATTTTGATTAATGAAACCGTTGCACAAACAGGCGCTCGATTACAGGCAGTAAAGGTGACAAATTGCATGCTTCAGATATGTTTCATATTAATCGTGTGTATGTGTGTTTCACAGTTGCAAATACTGAAGTCTACTCAGTAGGTTTTAATAAAATTTCCATAAATAAATGAAGTTGTGTAAAATATTCTCTCGATAGCTCAAGCATACAACGGACTAGAGCTGACCCAACGAGCTGGGACCCAAATATGATGGTGTGCAGATCTAGATTATCGAGCTCTTTGAGAGTATAGATTTATTCGAACCACATACACTGCCCAGTATCTGGAGCTGTGATTTAAAAGCGGACGATAAGTATATTTTATAACTATCTGAAGCCGATTTTCTTGCAAACACAAGCGTGTATCTGCGCATACAGTATCCAACTTTTTCAAAGTTGGAGGTTTTCCATTAAAATTATAACTCTGTGAGATTGCCAGCTCATCGTTCCATCACTGAAGGTTTTCCTAGTTGCTAATAATCAAAGATTCAAAACCCTTTCAAAAACCTCCTTTCATGGGAACTACTAATGCCGTCTTTATTTCAGAACTGTTTAATCAATCCAAAGTGGCATCTGTTGGCAAGTGCAATTCTACTCTGGATTTTGAGGCATATTTTATTGGTCTTAATCATCAATTGTCTAAAACTTTGGAGTTACAACAGTCAGCAGTGGGCAGGAAGCCAAAACGCTAATCTGTTCACTGTTTGTTTGACGACGGAAGATAATTAGTTTTGTTCTGATTCACCGCCATACCCATTTGCCTCGCCATGATGCCAGTGTCATCAGAACATACCCGCAGTTGTACGATCTTGTAAAACAATCACCTTATTTGGAACCTCTTTAGGCATCAAACCGCCCGAAGAAACTATTCCCATTTCTGTTGGAGGTTTTGTTGCTGCTTAGCGTCAGTTTAATGAACGAAGATATCAAGTTCCGTTACTTTCTGTGCTATTGAAGGACACCTTAAAATTGACGAAAAGTGGTGGAATATCGATCCTTTCCTCACGGTTGTTTTCCGAGGCTTTACTTTCTAGTCTAAGGTGAATCTACTACATCCACTAGACTTCAAAGTTATAGTAAAATACTTTAAGGAAAAAATTAAATGAATTTTTCAAATGCCAATACACACAGAGGAAAGCATATATACACATATTGTATACAGATGTGCAGCAACGAAAAATAATTTAAATTCGTCACTTTTCCGCTTATTCAGCAAATTTAAAATCACGTTTAGACACTGTCATTGAAAAGTCTTAGAAGATGATGCGTAGCTTCAGGATGAAAAATAACATTTACAATTGTCAATATTTGCTGTGTATACACTTACTTACTTACTTACAGACATATGTACAAATAAACTTCTAAAGCTTTGCGTGTTAAATTTTGTTGTTGCTACAAAGTTTATTCTGTCACTGATTTCGTTGTTGCTTTTATTCTTATTGCTGTTGCTGCTGTCAGTTATATATCTTACGATTTGTTGAACATCAAAGGTTAAGCAGAAATTTTCTCAACTAATTGAATGTAAATAAAAATTGGCAAAAGTGAAGAAGAAGAGAAAGGAGCAGAAGGTTAAGAAGGAAAGAAGGCGGAGCAAGCAACAAAACGGCAGCTGGCAAAGAGCGGAAAAGCGTTAGCGATGACAAGCAGATGAATGTGCAAACGTGAAAATATGTAGGTTTGTATGAAGAATTTTAAGAAAACTCGTAGCATATTTAAAGGCTCACAGAGTCTGTGGGTGGATGAGTGGCTCTATATATGTTCATGTGTACTCGCGTGTTTATCATAAGCAATGATGTGCCGTTGCAGAAACATACAAACGCACATACAAGAATACTAAATACAAAAGTATGGCAAAACTCGTTGAGCCGAGTGAAATAAACAAATTTCGAAATGTAAATTCACATTGACGTTGGCGTTTTCGCATTATGATTTCATTTCCGTTTCCGCTTCACATGCACAACAAATACAGGAATGAAAGCAACAACAGTCGTATATCAACTCAAGCAAATCCATTTAAATCTTAACATACATACATACATATATACATATGTATTTTTTCCTTACTTAAATATTTTTTCAGACTCAATGACACTCCGCATGAGTGACAGGGTGGCTGTCTTCATATTTTTTATAAAAAAAAAGGTTTCTCTTAGCTTCTGTTGCTTCGCTATGCCTTTCATATTCCCTCCCTTTCTCACTTTGCTAATCTTTGCGCCGAATTTGACGTCTCGAGTAGGATATTGTAGGGATAATGAGTTTACAATTCCAACAGAAATCACACAGATTTTAATGTTCTTGGCAAACGTAATTATTTTTGGTGTGGGAGACTGTTTTAAACAAATTAAATGCTGCCAATTTTTATTTCGATTGTGAAAAATTACATATTATTGTGCCTAAATAACCTAATTATTCTAAATATTTATTATAAATTATTTGTGTATGAACATTTGAACATTTTTGTGCTTTATTAAGAAAGGTTGTCATTCAATATCAATATCTGGTTTTATTTTCGGATATTGATATTGTTGTTTTTTTTTTTTAATTTTATTATTAGCATTCTTGAATAAAATTTACAAGGAATTTTCCTAGATAATTTTACTCAGCATCTTTGAGTAAATATATTAACTTACATAATTAAATTCACAGAAATCAGATATTGAATTAAATAAGCTAATAATAAATTATAAAACTGAGTAACAGTGTTAATTATGGTACAAACAATTTTCAAAATAATAATATTTTGTGTACATGAGAGCAGTTTGATAGGTGATTGACTCTTTCTTAAGCCCAACACGGATCACTTTACTACCATCTAATAATCGACTGCTGCTAGAATGATTGTAGACGATCGGAGTACAGATGTGTGAGTCTGAGTGAATAGGCCATATTTAACACGATTGCTCACACCCATTGCCACATTTAGCTATGTTCAGTTGCAATATGAACGAATATTTTAATTAAAATATTGTAAATTATATCAGAAAGGTGTATAGTTACATATGTTAGTAAAAATTCATAAATAGGGATACGAATTGCTACTTCGTCAATCATTTTCGACAGTTACTTACCGACTATCTCAAGTTGTCTAAACTGAAGGAATGGTTATGGTGTAGAAGACTCGGGTCACCTGACGACCACTAAAGGAAACGTCTGTTTTGAGAACTTTGAGAAAATCTACTACCAGGAAGGAATAACAAAAATAAAACCAATGTGAAAAGTCATCTAGTTACAAGGAAAATATGTTGAGAACCAAAAACCTATTGCTTTTATATTTTGCTATTAGAGAACAAAACCAAATCGTAGGTCGCTTTGTTGTTTTTTGAAATATTCTCCATTAAGATTTGTACACTTTTGCATACATTTTAACCAATTATCAAAGCACTTTCGTCACTTTGATTGAGGTATCTCCTAAAAAAGGCGTTCTGTTGTTGTTTCCTTGTAGGTGTTTCGTTCCCGGACAACTTTTGTTGGATTCGTCAACAGCCATATTGTCGACTGCCTCCTCTAGCAGAACATCATATTCGTGTTTCGAAACATCGCCATCCCATTTTTTAACATTTTTCTAAACCAAATGATAAGAGCCTTTATTTGAGTGATTGAAAAATTGTGTGGGGCCCAACGTGAAAACATCTTTTTCAGTTAAAAGTGCATGCATTATTGAACGTATGCTAGTCCCACTAGCCTCCATCTCGTTACTGGTCACATGAAGGTGATGCAATATCAGTTTGTACGCTGTATCAATAGCTTCCGAAGCAACAATTGGCGTTTGATGCAGATTCATGGTCAAAAATTGAATTAACTTCGTCGATGCACCCGTCCCTTTAACGTTTCTGCTTTTATTATTGCAAATTCCTGGAATCTTAGCGCTGTCCGATATCTAAAAGGATATTGATCTGTACAAAAACTATTCCAGTCTGCATACGGCATTATTCCTTTCCGAAATATTCTCTCATTAAATAAATTATGGCTGTAGAGAAGTAATTACAGAGCAGCTAATAAAATGAACAATATCTTGTGTTAAAGTGCACACCTCATTAAAATAGTTACATCCACACCCAATCTGCTCCCACAAGCGTACCAAAAGGATACAACCTAATATAATCCTTTACCCGCAGATGGATGCCAACGTATGGAACTTAACGAGCTCTCCTTGAGTGGTGAGATGAAGAAAATATTCGCCCGCGGCCAGTGAATTATTTCCATAACTCAGCAACAAACACAACTGCAAGAAATGTCTTACGACGCATGCATCACGTTCGAATCACGTCTTCTAACAAGGAATGATGAAGAGTTGCACAGACACAAGAGGGGGCAGGGGGTGTGGCATTTCCTTGATGTAAGCGTCATATTCTTTCTCTTTCTCCTTCTCCTCTAACCACTCGAAACGGAAGTGTTGTGCGAAAAGTTTAATGCTTAATTACAAGAAATAATACCGTTAATTTGCAACATTTCCAAATCGACACACAATTAACGCTAAAATAGCAAAACAACAACAGCAAAAATAGTACATACTCGCGTAAGTAGAGGCACAACAAAAGGAAATTGTTTGTATGTATTTATGTAATGAGAAAAGCTCTTAGTTAACAACACACTTACACTCACACACATACATTCGGGCACTTATGCAAGCGAACTTATTGAGAAATACAACAAAATTATTGTATATTTGAAGTGTTGGTGTCAAGTGGCTGCACACAGAGTGGCTGTTGGGGGAGGAGGGGATGGTAAGCATACTTGACAGAGTCTGTATGTAGTTGCTTTGATGGAGCTGCTGCTGCTGCTACGTGTGTGTGTGCATGTAATACTGGCATTACTGTTTGTCGACACCAACATCGGTCGGTCGGTGGTTTCGGTGGCTGAGGCTCCAGGCGCACGCACAAAGCTCAGCATTAATTGTTGAAGAAAAAACGCCAGCGGCGCCTTCACATCATCTGAATTCGCCTCCTAAAAACATCAACACACTTACACACACGCTCTCTCTGTCTCTCTCCCACACACACACACACGCACACAACCTTTCGCAATTTCACTGCTCTTCATTTGGCATTTTGTGGGTTTGCATTTGTGTGGGTGTGTGGTTTTGTAATTGATACTGAAATTTGCAAGGGCATTCGGCGTGTGCGTGCGTGCGTTTGTGTGCCCATTTTGTCTGCAATTAGAATTTTACTGTTGCTGTTGTTAATTAAAGAATTTCGAAATGTAATGGTATGTTTCTCATTAGTTGCCGCAGAAGTATTGATTTAGTTGTTGTTTGTTGTGTTTCCCTTTTGTTTTTGTTAATGTTGTTCATATCATTAGTTGAGTGATGTAAACTGAAAATGAAAGGTATTTGGCTTGTGGCGTTAGCTTCGAAATTTTAGTTTTATTAATTTTCTGTGAATTGAGTTTGATGTAAAATGGTGTTCGCAATTTTGTTGCAAATTAAATGAAGTCGGAAAATGAGATTTGAAAGTGAATTAGGTGCTTAAATAACCTTAAGTTTTCAAGTTGAAATGGAAGTTATTAAACTCTGAGGTTGAAGATAATTTTGAATTTTAACATTTTTATTATGCTAATTTGGCAACGGTGATTCATTGGGTGGTAAAATCTAGGTTTTGAAACGAAGATAAAGAATGGAAGAAAAAAAGATTTCTATTTTGGCGCAGTCACTGCTTGTAAATTGTTAAAAAATGTAATTTATCTCTCCATTATGCGGGAAATATTACTCTGACTGGGGGGGGGGCGAGCTAGTGGCCATAAAAAGTTATCTCAGACACTCAGTATGAATGTTAAGTAAACACAAAAAGTTAAATTTTCAAATAACTAAGCGCGTGATATTCGAATAGCCCTGAATAATAATTTGAGAATTATATGAATGTTCTAGAGCGCGTGAGCCGCATCATCGCTTCCAAGAACATTTCCAGATCCATGAGATCCAATTTTCATCATTTCTCTCGACATTTTCTCTTCTAATGTGTCCGTCGTTTTGTGCTTATCTGCGTAGACAACAACTTCACATAACACCACAAAAAATTATGCAGCGTTGTTAAATCACACGGTGTTGGAAACCACGTCACAGGTCCACGACGCGAGAAAATGCGCTCACCAGAAATTTCCTTGAAAAAAATTGGTTGTTTGGTCGGTTTTATGGTATGTATCGCAGTCCTGTGGTACGAAAAGTCTTTAATCATGGCTCTATAGTATTTCCCATTGACCTAAGAGATAATTTCGTGGAAGCGTTAGGAAAATATGATTTATAAGATTTATCGTACGATTTCTTCTGCGGAATTTAAATTTTTTCATTCCTCGTATCGGGATATATACTTATGTTATATATTTTATTTTATCTAGATTATTCTGACTTCAACACAACCCTTATATTGGGATTCATATATGGTAATTGTTCCATATTGGATGCATAGATTCCCCTCATGGGCTTATCGGACGCGCTCGAGTATCAAAATGATTTCCTCACGGCCGCACTACTGCTACTTTAGAATTTAGGAGGAACAAAGTTTTTTCTTAGAATGATTTTAATTGAAAATTTTACCTTCGCTGATGCAAACTTACCATTTTTGAAAATTGACCTTAGTAAATAAACTTTAATCTCTTATTTTTTTTAAGAATCTTATCACATTTATTTACTTTCATTTTAATTACAAGACTTTATTAAATATCTGTTCAGTTTCATTTGATTTTATATATTTTTAGTATTATATAATTAGATAATTACATTTTTTTTTGTCATTTTTTAATAACTTACGCTAGAATTTTATTTATTCATATATTAAATTTTATTTTATATTTATTTATAATTATGCTTTAGTTAAGTTACTACTAAATATCAAATGATCCAATTATTTACTTGTAAATATATGTGTTTTTATTAATGATATTCAACTACATATATTTCAAATTTTTATTTAATTTTTTTGAGCTTTTATTTTTTTCTCTTTGCCTTCGTTATATGAGTTATGTAAATTAAGTCTGAGGATTTTAAATAAAAAAAAATGTATCTCATTTTCTTTTCAATTTTTAACTAATTGCATTTTACAAAGTGTTTTTCTTCACACCTAAATGTGTTAAAAACAGATTTGAAATTATAACAGTTGTATTTATACATAATATATATATGTATTTATTATTTTTTAATGCTAAGCCCTTCGCATTTCATGTATTCATTATCTAATCTTTATCCGCATCATCATCATCATCATCATCATGTGATTGTCATACAAAACATTTCACATAATTTTAATATATTACAATTATAATTTTTTAGAGAACAATTTGTAGCAATTTTCGACTTATAATTAAATTTTTTTTTAATGTTTAAACTATTTTTATTACATTAATTTTCCATATATACTCTCGTCATGCATTCGTTAATAGTTGTTTATTTATTAATATTTTCACTCATATCCACATTTGCACACCCTTAAATTACTTCTATTACTTAATAGGCAATATTTAAACTATTTTCATAAACTATATATTATTGGACAGTTGAGAAAAGCATTTACAAGTGTATGTGTGTTGGTTAAAGCAAAATGATATGGAATTTTATTTTGTTGTTGATAATTATTAAGAGCTTCTTTATGAGGAAACCTCAGAAAAATATTATTATTGTTTTTTTTTCAGAAATTCAACTATTTTAATTATTTTTACACAAGAAAAAAACAATTAGTAAATAATTTTGATTATAATTTTATGCAGTAGTTTATTTTCTTCTGAATTTTTCGTGCTTCTCAATAAGAATGCAAAATAAATGCAAAAATAATTTAAATAAAAAAATATTGGTGGCTTTTTATTTATACCCTTGCATATGAGTTTATAAGAGATTTTGGATTTACTTACATGGATTTTGTACACTAATATACTAATTAAATTGTTAATTCTTTTTTTTTTTTGTTTTTTCTTTTTTGACTTTATTTAAGATAATTATTTTGAAAATTTAGCTTCAAATTTCTATTACTAATTTAATTTTAGTTTAACTTTAATTAATTTCAATTATTTATATAACTATATATGTGTTTATTTATGTATATCTCACTATTAGCAGGTAAAATTCACATTGATTTCTCATTGTTGTTGTTGTTGTTGTTCTTGTTGCTGTACTTTTAACTATAGATATATTGTACATATTAATATTAATATTTACTCCTATATATATATATATATATATATATGCATGTATATATTATTTTACCGATCAATATTATTGCTTTTCATGAACATTAGGAAAACAAAGCGCCATTATTAAGTCTATAATACATATATTTGTATAAAAGTTTTGAGGCTTTTATATAGAAAGTTTTGACAACAGATGGCACAAAAGAGTAAAAAAAAATAAAAAATATTAATTTAAATCCATTGTGTATAGAACTCAAGCGAGTGTACATCGTGTTGAGCAACTCTTGTGAGTGGCATCGTGTTCTGTTCAAATAATGTAGAATGCCGTATGGAACTTCGAGCCGAGCACAAGTAATAAAGAATTCTGAAATTAAAAAGTGTTTTCTATAGTTTTAAAAACCACTCTGTGTACTTGTGTTGTGAAAAGCTTTCAAAATAATTTTTTAATGTTAAAAGAAAACCTGATTACCTGGTGATAAAAATACCTTACTTTAACTAAGTGAAAAGCATAAATTTGATGGAAAATAGCACCATAGAGCAAGCACGTTATAATTAGTCCCATGAAATTAAAAGATTATTCCCCGTCAGTTGACCTAATCAAACTTATGGGAGCAATATACACGAAATCCCACCTCGGTACGAGAGAAGCTGATCGCTTTTCAAACACCGTTCTGCCGAATTTAATTTTTCAAATCATTAAAAATAAGTAAACTGATAATAATAAAGTTTGTTTTTGTATCTCACGGCAAACAGATACGGGACACGTATACGTTCGGAAATGTTTCTTGGCAACAATAAATAATTTTGAAATTAAAAAAAGGTATTTTTTTATTATATAACTATTTTTTATTCCACTAAATGGGTAAAATAAAAGTTAAAAATATTTTTTTTTTCAGTTTAATATAATTTTTGTATTGTAATTGCTTCGAAAGGAGCTATTATAGGTACATATAGAAATATATGACACACATGGTCAACTTTGCTTAAAGTTTAAGTGAAATTCATAAATTTTCAAATTTTTTACTGTAATATGGACAGCAAATGTACTCACAATTGTATAAACTTCTCAAATATTAAATATAAAGGCAAATCTGAAAAAATAAAAGAAGGCATAAATGTGTCTAAGGTGTTTAATAATATTATGCAAATAACAAAAAAAAAATTTCTATAAATTAAAAAAAAAATATTTAATATATTTATAAAAGAATATCACTTAAAATAAGTTAATAAATATAAAAGTTCACTCTTGCTAAAACAAGTGAAGGAAATAAAAACCAAAGCGTTCTGCACTCACCTGCATTTTGTCTCTATGTATATAAAAGTCTCAATACTTTCAAGCGCGTTTGTTTTGCGTAAAATGCGTATAACACAAGCGAATATAAACAATGATTAAATATGCTAATTTTTTATAATTAATATTTTTTTTTTGTTTAATTTTATTTTATTCAAATATATATTACAAATATTTACAAATAGTTCAACATTAAACAAAGCTAATATGCATATGCTTACAAAATACATACATATCGATGATTATTTGAAGCATTAAAACATGACACATACACAACTTCATTTAAATAGCTACAACTTGTATTTGTATTTGTATGAGTGTATGTATAGGCAGGCTGTCTGACATATTTATTTCAATTAAAAGAAATAATGATTTCATTATCAAAATAAAAATATGTATGTATATGTATAAATATATATATATGTATATATTTACACTTGTTAAAAATGTAAAACCAAAGAGTATTCTTACAAGCTAAAATCGCTAGAAAAACAAGCTCTACTCCATATATATAACTTAGCAACGCTAACAGCTCCTTTTCTCGTCATTACTAGCATTAATTAATAAGTTTTTCTTACGTCTATCACCAGTTGCCGCAGCTAGACACTTTTTCTTTCATTTCTTTTCTTTTGTCCAGCCGTGTTTTCTAGGCTTGAAGTTCGTTATTCTACTTAGTTTTCACTTGTTTTAAGAAACTATTACAATTACTAAATCTTCTTTAATTAAATTACAGTTTTTGTTTTTATTATAAATTTCAGTTTTTTTGCCTAAAATTAAGCACGCGCTATTTGCTTTTGCTTGCTTTCTTTTAAAGTGTTTCATTTTCCGTAATTAGATTTTATAAATTTTAAAAAATTCTTGCTGTTGCTCATTCGTTTTCGTATTTTCTACTGATTTCTGTGTTAATTTCAGTTGTTTATTTTTGTTTGCGTTTTGAGTATTTGCTGGTAGGTGGTTTTTTGTTTGGTGATTTCGTTTAGAAAAGTTTCACTGTCACTTAGCATACTTTCAGGCAGACAGGCAGGCAGGCAGTTTGTATATTCCTGTTTACTTACATTTGAGTTTGAATATATCAGTTGTATATATGTATGTATGTATGTAAATGTCTATGTTTGTTGGTGTGTGTATATATAAATGCTGTTGTATGTTGTATATGTATTTAGTTTCGATATCATTTCATTACTCTATGTGCTCGTAAGTTAATTCTATATTAACATTGTTTTTTTTTCTTTCTTTTTTTTTCTATTTTTTATATTTCTTATTTACTCTCTTGCATTTTCGTTTCTTTTAATTTTTGTTTAAAACCTTCTGTTTTTGTTGCTTACATATTTCACTTATTTATTTGTTTGTTTTGTAGCTCTTTCTTTTGTTTTATTTATTTTTTTATTACTGGCAGGATCTCTTTGTTAGTAACTTTTCTGTTGTCGCCTCTTCGACTCAAGCCTTCCTTTGTGTGGTTTGGAGTATCGGTGTATATATGTGTGGTGTGTGCTTGCTGCTCATACTTTATGTACTATTGTTAAGGCTGCTCTTGCTCACTGCTGCACACGCTCTTTGTGTCAACTGTGATTTATCGAAACATATGGATGTTTTTTACTGGTCCTTATGTACTTCCGAGATCACTCCTGTGAGCGCAGTTACCTCAACACTACACCTTTATATCTTTTTCACCTCTTTTCTTGCTGTACAATTTTCACATTTTTCTCTGTTTTTTTATTATTATTATTTTTTTCATATTTTGTGATTTGTTTGTAGTCTAATTTACCTGTAGAACATTTTAGTTACAAGAATTTTTAGCAAAGTAAAATTGTTAAAAATATGAAAATATTGTCTTTCAAAAGCTTAAAAATGTCAGTCTTTAGTGATTGGTCGCACTACCTGGAAATAGAGATTGAAGGCGAAAAGAGTTAGAATTTTGAAAAACTACAACAAATATTTAAGTCATTAATCAGCAGGTAAATATGCTTATTCTAATTGGTATAAAACTAGACCGATTTCCCATACAACAGACCTTCCATATTTGATAAAACCGAGAAGTTGGGATCAACTATTTAAAGAATTCATTTAGAAAACTTGATCTTGGTTGACGAATAAAATAGTTATGATGAGTTTAGAAAAAATATCAGCCGAGTATTTAATATTCGGTCGCAGCCGCATTTAGTAATAGTAAGGTAATTTCATTAATTTTCTTATAAAAAATATTTGTCAATGGTCCGGCAAAATTTCAACCAAGCCTGTCATTACGGGCAGTTTGTCCGTTTAGAGAAATATGGAAAAGAAAATTTCAAAAATTTCGATTTACATATTTCATTTTTTAATCACCCCAAAGCACAAAAATGAAATAATTCAAACTCACCTGGCGGTCAGACCACAGGTTCATTACTATAGACATCATTCGTATGCTTGCCACTCGCCTTCTCTTTCATATTGCATTGCTGTTATTAAAAGAAAAAATGAGAAAGAGACAATGAAAAATAGGCATAAATCAAACTTTAAGAAAAAATGCTTTTAATTATTTAATAAATGTCGACAATCATCGAAATTCTTCTTTCATTGTACAAATGTTATTGTAAGAAATCAAAAATTAATAATGAAAATACATAAATTAAAAGAAAAAAATGTATAAAATAATATATATACACGTACGTCTCGCAATTGTAAACAGCCCGAAATTGTTAATCACGTTTATGAAAATCATGGAAGTTTAAGATTTAGCGACAAGCTAATTTATGTAGTCAACCAAGAGGAATTGAATTTTATGAGCTAAGCATTGCTGGAACGCATTGGCAACACCTGTCGAAATTCACGCCCAATTGACCGAACAAACACACAAATCCTCAACTGCAAAAGCACTTGCTTATACGTACAATAACCAATATGTTTTAAGGTCATAACGTGTATAATTGCAACCACATCCACTAGCTAGTAGCTACCCTTAGGTAGTTTCGTTCAAAAATTGCCCCGGAGGCCCACCCGAGCGTTGTGTTGTTCAATACAAGTTGTTAACATTTTTGTGAATGGCATAACATAAAAAATTAATTAAAACAATTAGTAACGTTAAATTTCACGCGCGTAAATCTTTCTCAACTACAAACACATACACAACAGCAACAAGGGCAGCGGGGGTGCATTTGGTGGTGGAGCTAGCAGCAGTGGCTAGAAGTATATTCTCTTGTATGCTCGGAAGCGTGCCAATGGCAATTGTTGAACATGTACTTCACTTGCCTTTTTGAGCCATAATTGTGACGATGTTGTTAAAGGTGCTCTATTTCCCTTTGTTACACAGTGGGTCGAGAATAAGAAAATAAGTGCTATAATTAAAAAAAAAAAATTCCCAGCACTTTTTTCAGGCTTTCAATAATTAATTCTAATTATTCATTCTTTCATATATAAAATTTTGTAAAATAAAAAAGTTAGAAAAAAATATCATTTTCCAATTGAAGATTTATTATTAACAATTACTTGTTTTTCTTATACTCCATCTTCTTCTCATGTTTCTAATTTAATACAGTTTTCAAACATGGGCCAACACACCACATAAATATTTTCAAAGCACCTCTCTATTGTTGAAAGGATTCCAAATCAATAAGTTTAGATATAATAATATGTGGCAACCCCTTTAAAAAGTAATTTTATAAGTCAATGAACGTGATTTTTTTTAAATAAAGATATGAATAATACTTATATTTTTAATAAAAAACAACAACTAATCCTCAATTAATTTAAAAGCAGATTTCATTTTCACAGCGAGGAAATTAAAGACTCACCTCTTGTTTGGCTTGCCATTGCTTCATCGCTGACTTGTATTTCTCGAATTCATTACACCAATGCGAGTAGATTTTCTGATAATCGTTCTTTTTATTCGGCGGCGTACATCTGTAAGTAAAGAGTAATAAGAGTGAGTAAAGTAAAGGAAAAAACCGAAGAAAAGGTGAGATAATAAAATGTTATTTAAAAAAAAAGAACATTTCAGAGCCATGCGAGCGAACGAACGAAATGACGAAACAAAATAAAGTCCGCAAAATGGTTGTAGCCACAACAACAACAGCTACAACTACAATCCGTCCGGCAATGGAGTAGCAATGTAACGGTGTAAAGAGAATTAACAAATAATTGCTGGAAAATAAATTAACAGACGTTAACAACATTGATGCAAAGACGTAAAATTGGCGAGTTGAAGCATGCAAAGGAGATGAAATGAGAGGAAAGTGCGCGAAAGTGTGAAAATGCCACATATATGTAAATATGTACATCCGCATAAAGGGCACAGAGAGCGTGATATGCACACACAGACGCTTCGAATCGCGGACAATCGTGCGCATAGAAAACGAGCAGAAGCAGATTAAAGTTGCGGCTGAGATGTAAAGAAATTATACATATATACATGTATAGTAAATGGCGAATGTTGAAAGAAAAATGGTGAAAGCTGAATTTTATCGCATTCAACGCTCGATCACTGAGCAGATTGAATAGGAAACGGAAATTAAGCGCTCGGAAGGATGGGCGTTCATAATTGTGCGAGGAAGTGAGTGCGTCTGTGCGTGTGTGCGAATGGAATCGTAAATAAAAGCAAGAAATGAAAAATGAAAATGAAAATTAGAAATTGTAATGAAAATGAAATGAAAATGAAAATAGCAGCTTGTCACAAACGTAAAATTGAATTTTAATTAAAGCATAAAGACAGCGGGGTATGGCAAAGACGCTTGTACCTCCATGTGGGAGTGCGCGTGTGTTTGTCGTACACACATTAGATACACAAATGTTGTACAAAGAACCAGCTTTTGCTATTTATTCATTTGTAAATGCTGAAAGTCTACCACATAAACGCCTTGAAGCATAGACTGGCGCCCCGTAGCGCCTGAAGGTATGCTAACGTCTTTCAAGGCGCACAACTACAAGCAATTTTCTTGAGTAATGACTTTATAAATTATTTGTGTTTTGTATTTTGTATTACTGGAAATTTTGCTTAGCGTAGGCTGTTGGTTCAAAATCTCATGTGAAAAATCATAAATTAATTAAATTGTATAAATTTCTACGAAATGTGTTGTCTGCTTAATTTTTTTTTTATTTCTTCTCCTTTAATATAACTACAAATATTTCGTATTATTTTATAATATTTTTGTTTTGTAAATTTTCCACTCACCTGTGCGCATCCACATTAACACTGTAGCTGCACAGCAGCGTTCCATCCAAGTAACTGTCATATCGTCCGCCATCACCCTCATTCACCGATATAATCACCAAACCACCCTCTGAGGTTTCAATGTATTTGGCGGGACTGTAATTTATTTCATAACTGTAAATAAATTGACGAAAGAGTTGTGTTCAAATAAATGTATCAACAATATGAATTTTCATACTCCTTCAAGCTTTCAAATGTTGACATTATTGGCCCTGAACTTTTATTATTTCTGATTTTTTGCAAAATAAATATTTGTATAAATATTTGTATACACAAAAAAAGTTATATCCGATAAATTTGTATTAAAAAAGATAATATATTACAAATTTTGCTTTAGTTAAAGAGAGAGTCGCAGTTAATATTAGACAATGACAAATTAATTATACATTAATTTAAAAATCAGGACCCTGTAGTGACAAAAACATTTAAAGGAAACGCTGCTCGTCCGTATATTTTCTATATTTTATGACGCTTTATTAATTGGCTTCTACCAAATTGAAAGGCTATAAGGCAGACCGACCTTATTGCGATACACAGAAAGGAGGGCTCTGCACTCTGAGGTTCTGACATTGGCTCGGACCACTAACCTGCTTCAGCCAAAGGCACAGGAATAGTCCGACGCCGAAAAACTCCTTTCATAATAGACAGACAGAACTGCGGGATGACTTTTCGAGCTTCTTATGTACAGGTGTAAACAATATTATTGAATACAGAAAAAATCCAAAGATTAACTGGGATGATCAGGGTTGTCGTACCACAGGGAGTGAAAAAAAACCAGTCTTCCTAAAAAAAGTGTTGGGTTTCGATAGCTTATCGAAAGAGTTGTTCAAGCATGACAGCTATTAACTTATGTGGCGCATGCATTAGCTTCTTTGCCGAATATAGTCGAACGATTCATTAGCTGGAATCTGAGTCTATTATGCCCAAGCCACAAAAAAGAGAAGAGGTGCGTAATCTGCGCCAAATATAGTGGGATGAGTCTTCTAAATATCGGCATATAAATTCTTATTTAGTCCCTGTATGAGAGATCGAAGCTTTACCACGGGAAAACGAGAAAATCCGCCGTAATTGGGAAATACCTCCCGAAAGTAGTTCGATGTCAAATGAATCTTAAGACAGTGTGGTTATTTATCGTGCAATTTTTTTTCATTTATTGCTAGAGAAAATAAAATTAATAATAGAAAGGAAACTAGATAGTCAAGGTGCAATCTTCAACAAGAAGAATCCTTCCTGCCAACAGGTGCTACCTTGGACTAATTATGAAGTTGAATAAATTGAATAAAAACCAAACTCTACAATGCGCTCATGATTAGAAAGTCCTTGAAAGAAAGGCTTTGTAGAAGATTTATAATGTGAGAATAATATAATACAGCAAAATAAGAGACATTAGTTGAAGTGGCTCGGTTAGGTCATGCGGTTGGAATAAAAACCTCAAACTTTTCAATACTGTGCCCGCTGGTGGAATCAGAGGACAACATACACTCCATGGGAAATATCTGGTGGAGAAAGACAAGGCTTCAGTTGGTTTCTTCAATCAGCACCAAACGGTTAACAGAATTTGCTATTATTAAACTTTAGTCCTAAAGTTTTTATTAAAACTGTAAACACATAGAATACTTCTCTACCCCTCTGTAAGCGGCTGTTCTGTCTCCGTACAAAAAGGTGCTGCTAGTAATTCAGAGACATTTTTATAATCGATTTTCCTGAAGATAACAGTGCAGGAAGTGTCATTTTATTTATTTATTTTATTTTTTTGGAAGGAATAATCTAAACTTCAGTTGAAAAAAGCCCGTTCGAATTCAAGATTAACTCTTTCAGTGACTCATATAAAAATTCTGAGTTTTGCGAAACGCTTCAACCGCGCCCTCCATATTGCTCTCTTAAAATCTCTTAAAATATATTCCCTACCCCCATTCTTCGGCTCACTCATGCATGCTGCCAACAATTGAGGAAAGTGTGCGTGCTGACAGCTAGCTTCCCGGCAAAGCTTCCTTGCGCTGCACTGATAAACTGCCACAACCGCTGTCGACAATATTTCGGCAGCACATACGCAAAAGCTTTCTAATTTCTGTCATTGAAATCAATTTTTACTTTCCTTAAAACCCTGCATCAAAATCCAGTTTGTCTGCATTTAAGCCAAGTTATGTCGACAAACTTTCGGCAACTTTTCAAGCGTCGACGCATTGGAATGCGCTCAACTTCATTTCCGCATTACACACAATGCATTTGCGCTGACGAACAGTCGTAGCCAAAGGAAAAAAAAAACAGTAACAAACAATGAGAGCTAAAAGCTTGAAACGCGGGAAGTAGAAGCAAGCGGATGGAAGGGAATGGAGCGAAGAAATTGAAATTGAAAAGTTTCCTTTGCTTCGATGAATCCCTCGTGCTTTTCAGTAAATGCCAATGCGATGGCAACTTAGATAAAAAGTTTTTCCATCAAATGAAACCATAACCTTAAAATACGTGGCTGAAAATGTCTTGGAAATGTTGCTGACATGACAAACAAACTTGAGCATTTGTAATATATCCACCAGAAGCTAATACACAGTTAACTGTTGACTGGTGAGGGTTGGAGGGACGGTAGCACTTTAACCGCTGTAATGTTATGCTTTTTCGTTTACAACGTTTCCGAAATCGGAAAATGCGTCTAGCCATCGACGACGCGACTGCGAGGCAAATAAGCGTGAACGCCAAAAAGCAGACTTCAGCAATTTGAAGTGTCAATTTACCGCTGCGTAGACAGGAGCTAAGCAGGATTTTTTCCTCTTCGCTGTATCTACTTTTCATTCTTACTCACACCACTGTCTAAGCGTGCTGCCATTCCGGGGCTATTGACTCACTTCCATTTAGAGTTTTGAAGTAATATACATTTACTTGCTGATTTTATTATTTGCTGCTGATGATAGCCCATCAGGAAAGTAAATTATCGTGCGCTGCCACGGTTGCAATGTCGCACCAGACACAGTTCCCTTCTTCGCTTTAAGTCAAACCAAATTCTGCTGAGCGACCAAAAGGCGGCCACATTTCTAGCATTTCGCTGTAATGTTTGTGTTTACTAGCTTTTTGCTTTGGTATACTCGTATGCATGCCCGAAACAGCTGTCGTCTCTGAGGAACCATTCACCAAAGTAATTTTCAAGTATTTTATATTAAGAGCAAAAAAAAATTGTTTGTAATATATTTCCAAGTTGCATACTTTATGGCGTGCCAGCAAATAAACAGGTGTTCAACACCCCAACCATACAGTAAGACTCACACCCTCTAGCCTTAGCCGCAGTGAAATTTTTTCATTGATAAACTCAATTTTAAAGACAACAAGTCTAAACTGCGAGGGTTGCAACGGTGTATTAGTTTGGCAATTTTCAAATGGTGGGGGCAATTCCTTGCCCGTATTTACGTCTGCATGCTAGAATATTAAAAAATTTCTTAACAGTTGTTTCAATTATTAAAAAGTTATGAAATTTTTGAAGGAAGTGGGTAATATTTTCAATTTTGTTGCTTAGTTTTGGGGTGACAATTTGTATCACTTTCAAGTCATACTTTTTGGCTGATTTAGCTGACGTTGGGGCAGCACTGCTTTGGTGTCAATTACAAACTACGCCCATTATGCATTTTTAATGGCGACAACGCGCTCTGAAGCTCAAAAATATTACTTCTTAACAACATTAAATTCCCCCGACCATATTTAAAGGTAGAGTTTTGGGTAGTTCCGAACAAAAATTTATGAACAGCATAAAAAAACATGGGTTTGAGGAAAAATATTTATATATGTACTTGCGATATTAGATTCTTTTGCAGATACATTCTGACGACTCTCACAACATTTGTCACCTCACTTAAATTGTGCGTACTTTTAGGCGAACTAAATTTTAAGGTTTTAAGGCATTCCATAGTTAATATAAAAAAAAGGAGCAGAAGGGAACAACTTCGATATTTTCAGTACTAAAAAGGGTTTAAGTTTAGCTCAAAATAGCTTCAAAACGGTAATGGTGAAGCCTTTACTCCTCTAAAAAAAACCATTAAATTTATTAAATTTCAGTTTTTTAGAAATTAATTTCAGGGTCACTGTTTATTCGAACTTTAATGTGTAAAACTTCAATCTCAGTTTTGACCCAAAATCTCAAATCAATAAAATCGGGCGTATGTATGCATAAGGGTTTGATCAGGCCCATCCCAACCGTTTGAGAATCACAAAACCTGAGGAACAGAGAGAGAAATGACTGAAAAAACTCAACTCGTCATTTGATGATCAAATCGTTATGATTTTTGATGGGTCTATCCCTTCTCCTTTTGGTACTTACATATTTCGGTCCAAAATTAATAAACAAATTAATGTTCATGAAAGGTATACAAATTAATATAAAGCAGCTTTATTCTAGGGCAGAATTAGTTGTAAGCAAGTACCGAACTCTGCCCTAAACGTTCATTTAAAATATTAGATAATTAAATATCAGTATAGAACTAGTTGTGAATTTTTGAAAATTTTACTCGGCTAATGGATGATACATTTTCCACCTATCGGCAATGTCTTCTTTAAATTAAAATCTTAAAAATTCATTTCCGTTTCAAGTTCAAGATAAAACAGAGATATTTCATGTACTCACCGTCCTCGCTCCGTTGAATGATGATACCAACGCACCGATTTTTGCCTCAGCACTTCAGGAATTTTAACAAAACACGACAGATGTAGCGTCTGACCGTACGAGGCGGTAATACGTTTTTTCAAAACGCTCGTGTCACAAATGCCGGAAGTCTCATTGGCAACATCCTGCGGCAGGCAAACACGAAAATAAATGAGAAAGAAAGCGAGAAAAAAATTAGTGTTATTCTGCATAACAGTAAATATTGAAAAAAGTGTATTCTTCGCCAAATAAAAGAGATAAAAAAATAAACTCACTGCAAGATAATGAAAATGTAAAACCGAAATGTTGATTGAGCGGAGCGCATGTAAAAGTGTAAAAGTGTCAGGTGAAATGTTGATTTAAGCATTGAATGGCATATTTGCCTTGACACTAGCACATTTACATTTTTACAGTATTTTTTTACACTCTTTCCGCTTCTTTACATTCGCACATTCGCACTCACCTGCAGCAAACCCAGTTGATATGGCTTGCAGGTGCTCGCGTCCTTGTCCCAGCCACAATACGGATCGGCTACACAACGAAAGCACGAGTCGTAGCGGCGGGCGCACATTGCCAAATCGATTTGCTTCACACTATGCTCCATGGCTAAGTACAATGAGCCCGTCTTCTGACTCAAACCCATTTCACGTATCGGCTCATTCTCGCCCACCTCCAGTACGTCGAGGAGATTGGAGAAACGTTGACCGTAGCGTATGAATTGGACAATTTTGTAAATGAGGCCGGTGCTGGTGCCGACGAAATATACCAGATACTCTTGATTTAGTTTATCGATGCGAATTCTGTGGGTGAGATGAGATGAAGAGAAGAAAATGAAGAGTAAATAAATATGGAAGTGAAAAGTTGAAGCACTCAATGTTGTTGGCTATGAAAAACCTAAATTATTGAAGGTTGTAACTGTACTTTTTCACACCTTTTTTTTATTGTAACAACAATATAGCGTTAATTTTGCTGGTGAATTTTTTTTCTCACTGACTGCTGCATGTTGGCGCTTAATTAAAATGTTTCGCGTAAATTGTTACTCTGCAGTGACGATAAATTTTTGGCTTTGACCCAGTTCCTGGGCATAAAAGGATCGCCGTGTTTTAGCCAAATAATTTTTACTGCAGTAATTTAACTTAATTATGAACAGAGTTTAAACAATATATATATATATATACTCGTATATGCATATGTTCATGCGCTAGCGTTAAATTAAAATTATTAACAAAAACCTCACAGCTGAATGTGGCCAATTAAGTTTTTTGTGTGCCATCCTTTTTTATTCGTAAAATTCGTTTCAACAATTTTGAGCTAAAAAAATATGCCTAAAAGTATATTGCATTTACATAAAAAAATAAAACCGCAGTGTATTCGTAGGTGGTTTTTTTGTCTTTTTTCGCTCAGCACATCAAGACAATAAAATATTAAGATATCTCTCCAATTGTCTAAATTAAATTACTTTCATAGATTTTGCATACATTTCGTATTTATTTAATTTTAATGCTTTTACATTACCAATTTCTGCTTAACGGTTATTTGTGTGCGGTAAAACCAAGACTAAGATTAAAAGTAGTGCAAAGTTTGTGCTTGCCTTTTTGCTAGCCACAAAAAGTTGATAGCGATAATTAAAAAAAAACGGGAATTATGCCAGCGCGCTGTTCACAATTATAGAAGAGTCTATGACCACTAGCGAGGACATTAACAGCTTTTTAAATAATTTTTGGCAGCGTCGAAGCACTTACTTCCTTTTTTTCACATTCTACTCATACATCATGTGAGCTGTTTGCATAGGAAAGTGGCATCTTTGTATTCAACTTGTGCGGTTTTATTTTTAAACTAGTGTTTTTTCTATTTCTAGCACAACAACAACAGTATTTGCTATATACATATTTAATACTAATAAATGAAGTATGCTTAATTTTTCTTCTTAGCTTTTTTGTATTTTTCTTTTTTTTCCTTTTTGTTTTTGCCATCACTTACTTGTCCACCACCAGCTTGGTAAGTATGATATCCCTTTTATAGAATACTGGATTGCCAAACTCATGATCGACTGCTTTGTCCATTAGCGGATGTTTGCGTATGAAATTCAACACTGAATCTGGCAGCGCTGCTGTGTCGTTGATGCATGTACCCGGTCGTGGTTCGGGCACTTTGGAGTTCAGTACCGGCAACCAGGCAGAATTTGAGGTCGCTTGCTCCTTGAATTTGCCTGAAGGAAAATAGAAAAGAGAAAGGAAAAGAAGAAAAATTTAAAATATTTATAATATAGCAAAACTAAGTGCGAAAATTTAAAAATATAATAAAATAAGTCGAAAATCATTATATGTTTTAGACAAAGCTAAGTAATTGGATTTTGGTCACTTTTATTTGTTTACTGCTTTTTATAAATATTTATTTTATTTTTTCGATTATTTATTTTTACTTGTTTTTAATACCTAATTTATTAATAGTCAGTGTAATTTTTATTTATGTACTTTCAAATATTTTATTTTATTTTATTTATTTTCTTCTTAATTTTTTCATTTTATTTATTTTCCATTATTTTATTTTTGATAATAAATTATTATTTTCATAACTGCCGCCATTAATCTTTATTTCCTATTTCAACAACTTGCTGTTATTTCCCTTAATGATCATTTAATATTTTTCGCTTTAACATTCTATCCCTTGCTATTTACTTTAGCTATTTCTCGCCGACATTTATGTTGAGTTTTTAATTAATTACTGTGGTTACGTGTTTGATTTTTTTGTGGCGCCTGAGTAAATGTCCAAAAAACATTTTTGGCAGTGTTGCCAAATTGTCTGAAAATACGAAAAGCAGCAAGTTTTTACAAACACAAATAATTTCGTAGACTTTTTGGCTTCTATGTGTGTTTTTTCCACAATTTCTATAATGAATTTTAAGTGCTTCCGCGTTACAAATTATTATTTCAATCATTAATTAATTTTTTTCCGCACTGTTTTATGTGGGAAAATGGGTTTAGTGAACTTCTAATATACCTAAATATAATGAAAATATGAAATGCTGTTAGTTCTTTTTGCGAATTTTTTGTATCCAATTTTTTAGAGATTATTTTATTCTTTTCAGAATACAAGTTGAGAGAAATATTTGAATTAACTTTTTATATTAAAATACAACATATTTTTTGTTATTTAAATGATTTTATTCTTCAAATGTATGTACGTATGTATGTAGCGTCAGCTGCGTGCAAAGAAACACACTTAGCACGTGGCAAGGGTATTTATTATACAATATATTGCAACAAAAGGGTTTTTTATAGAAAAAATATACAAAATTCTAGTTCTTAGTTCATTTGAGACTTTATACAAATGCATATGTAAATTTGTTTGTATGTATGTACCAATTACAATCGCAGGCGAGCAAACAGCACGTCGTTGATGTAAACTAAACGTGACATTTGCTTACACATTTCCCAATTGTTGTTGTTGCAAATTTTTCCAAAGCCGCTTTCACGCATACTCGACACACACATACATATTAAGTTATACACATTCACACATTTGAATATGTATTTGTATTGTAAATGCGAACACTAGAAAACCGCTGCGCCGGATGTTGTTTGAATGTTGTTCATAGTTGTTGCTCTAATCGTTATTGCATGCAATGTGTGTGTATGTACACGTAGGTAGGTGTGCCTCATGACGTTTCTGCTGTATCCGTCGGCAAAGAAATAAATCTGCACTGAGTTGGTGGAAAAATCTAGCTTCACGCATACATATATTTGACATAAAGAAAATGTCTGAAAATTGAAGCAGAAAAATGCAACAAAAACGCGACGCGAGTAATAACGTAAAAGTGTGACGAAATTGTGGTGAAAATGTGACAAAGTCCGCCGGGGTGGCGCACAGTGGTATGGATGTAAGATTCTTTGGATTCAATATTTTAATATGTGAATTGATTGAATTGTGTACCTAATTAGTTGGAAATTCTTAAGCGATTAAATGAATGTCAAATTAATTTTTACATATATGATTTGATTAAAAAAAAAAAAATTAAAAATTAAAAAAATTTTGCTGCGTTATATTTTATTATTTTGCTTCCAAACGTACAAAACTGTGATCTAAATTCAAAAAAAAAAGAGGAGGAATGCGGTTAAGACTTACTCAACGGTAGTGTAAATTTTAATGTGCAAGATGTACCACCAAAACACCAACATGAAAATAGGAAAAGGATAGCAAGATTATAGCCTCCTATGAGCTGCTTCTAAGAAATCACACAATTGACTCCGATGTCTACTCTCATCAACTATGGAATTTGATAAGATATGTGAAGAAAAAGTGCGTAAAACTCTCCAAATGCAAAGAAATATTATTCCGCCATAATAACACTCGACCCTAAGCCTCTTCGATAGTCTGTCGAAAATTCTAAAATAAACTTTCTGAATTGGGAATTGGTGTCATAACAACGATATTATTCTGATTTAGGTTCAGAGCTCCCTTCGAAAAGATTTGAGCGGTAAAACTCTCGACCAGGTAAGCTCTTTACGTTCTAAATGGAAGCCTGATATTATTTTAACTGTGAAACTAATTTCTGCGCAAGAGTGGCGGAAGAGGTTAACCGGTTTTAGACCCCTAGTAAAAGAACGGAGATGTTGCAAATTCTTAGTTAAAAATGGTAAAATCGGTTTTAAATAGATTCTACTTTATAAGAGTAGATTTGATACGCCAGGCTACATAATAACATAAGAATCATAGAATTCTTCCACCATTGAAAAAAAAAATACCAAATGGTATTATATTTTTATGTAAAACGAGTGAAAGTTGGTAGTTGAGAAAATAAGTGATGAATGAAATCGGAAAATATTATGTAATAAATAATAAAATTATAATAATAATTGTAACAAATAACATAATTTGAACAAGAATCTAATATTTATCTCAATAGATATCAGAAAAGAGAGAGACAGACAGACAGAGAGAGAGAGAGACAGAGAGAGAGAGAGAGAGAGAGAGAGAGAGAGAGAGAGAGAGAGATAGAAAGTAAATTGAGAGAGTTGAATAATGAGTAAGAATTCTATTAGCAAGTTCTAATACTAATTTCTCTTGCAAAAACACACCGTGTGTAAACTGGAAAACGCAAAGTCGTTAAGAATTAGAATCAGTATTCGAAGCAACGTAGTGAAAGAAACGTATGTGAATGAAACGGAAACGGAAATGATTTCTGCAAAGTGTGCGCAAAAATTAATGCCTTATTCATTGCAGCATGTAGCGGCAAGGAGCCACGCAAATGGCTCCAATGCTACGTGGTTGTTGTTTTACAGCGTTCTTTTCTTTTTTGCCCTACAATATGCTACACAAAAGTGTTGACAAGAAATGCAATAGGAAACTCTCTCCCTAAAGATGAATGGAGGAAGTCGCAAGAATTATACAAATCACCAAGCGTGCTATTTTCCCATCAAAATGAAAAAAAAGTTCAATATTTTTCTAGGTGTTTTCTGGGTGTTTATGCGGACTCGTAATGCGTAAGAAAAATGTTGAAAGGAAGGAAATATGCGTAAAAATTGCAACAAAATGCATTTACTGCTTGTTAATACTAGGAATTCTAGTTTCTTCTTATTGTAGTTATTTTTACAACATTTCTGCAATGTTTCTGCATTTTCGACAGCGCTAAAGGCTCAAAAAATATGTCGCCTCCCTTCATTTTCCCCTCGTCACTTCAGCACAGCCGACGGCTGACTGTTTGGCGTGTCTGTCACGCACATTAAGTCACGTGAATGGAGATGCTCAGTGAATACGAAAAATGAATGTGCGGCAATAATAACACTGACAAAAAAAAGTTTCAACAACAACAGAAGTAGCTACAACATCAACTAAAATGTAACGAGCTTTTCGCTTTGCGCTTCAACGGTGACAATGTCAGCGCTCTTTACATGCTGTTTACCGTTCGTTTGGCGATTGCATGCAACAAAATATTCAGCACACGTAAAAAGAAACGAAAAGAAATTTACAAAAAAGCCGATAAAACTAATAAAAAGCCAGCAGCGGAAGATGGAGAGCATCAGAAAAACGCCTGCAAACAAGATATACATATAAATAAACAGTTACAGAACGACACAACAAACACATTACACCGCCTGTGTATGTGTGAGTGTTGAAAATTACGAAACGAAAAATTCAAATAAAGCCTTTTCACAGTATATAAATTTTTGGTTGAAAAAGAAAAGTGAAAATATAAAAATACATTTACCAAGTAAAGCATTTGGAAAATCTCGTTTTGCATTTAAAATATTTAAATTGGCAATAAAACAAGCCACAAACCGCAATGCAGCACTTTTTCCGGCTCAACTTTAGTGGTGTGAGTGAGCGCAATATATGTATGTACATACACATATGGACGTGTTGGTGCCTGCATTGGGTGCGAACGCTCGGTATTTTGAATTATTATGTTTGTATTTCGTACTGAATGTGTGTGTATGTGTGTATATTACACGCAAACAGTGAAAAAATGCTTGCAACTTGTCCTACTGCTGATATGCAATTGCTGTTATGAGATAATAATTTTCGTGTATGCATTTTTCTGTGAAAAATGTTCTCTTTCATAGCAAATATGCAAAATGGAAATATGAATTTTGCATTGACTACAGTATGTGAGAAATTGGCTATTTACAGAGATTTTTCTCTCACAACTATTTGCATTCCGATTGCATCAAATAAAACCAATTTTGTCGCATTTCCAACACAGAGAACGCACACACATGTATGCATATAAATATATATGGTATATGGGGCATGTTCATTTGCCTTACATGGCCATATTTTGTATACATATGTATATATGTACGTGTATGTATGTGCTTGTGTAAATTTTCAGTGAAATTCAGGGAGGCAGTTATTGATATGTTTTTCCATAGATGTTTTAAAAAATTTCTCTTAAGAACTACACATAAATGTAGGCTTGCAAAGCCATAATTTGAAAACCAAAACTATAATAAATTTATATAGAAAAATACACTAAATGATAAATGAAAACAACTCGGCTTCTGTTTTTTCCAACTGTGAAATGCATTTTTCGTCTACTATAAATTTTAAATTTCTTAATAAATCCTTTTTTGCTTTCAATAATTTTATAAAGTGTAAGTATATACTTGAAAGTCGTTTTAATTGTATTCGAAAGAAACGTTTTCAAATTTTATTTCCAAATATATTTTATTCATAAAACTATAAAATATTTTCAAGAAACCTTCAAGGTTGTTGATTTCTGAGCTTTGATTTGACCAATACTTCTATACTACGCATGCTTTACAAAAGAAAATAACAAATCTGATTGTATAATTAAATAGAAGAAAATTGGACTTATTGCTATATTTACAATAAAAATAAAGTGTAATTGAAAAATTAGTGTTTTTAGTTACTAAATATTTATGGGGCAATTTCAGATATTTTGGGGATTTTTGAATTCATATCGTTTATTTAGGACAAGTTTAAAATTTTTTATTTAATGTTTAATTTATTAATTATTTCAAATATTGATTGATGTTTTAAATTACAATTTGCTCTTTATACACTTGCTCTTTGATCTTGAACTTGCAATATTAAACAAAAATCAGTTTTCGTTGCATACTTTTTGCTGCTAGCATAAAAATTTGCATTCAAATGTGGGAGCATATCTTAGCTGAATTCCCTTGATGCGGAATGCACTCATTCCCATACCTCTCTGCTCTGTCGGATCTCTCACTATTTTAGTTTTGTTTTAACTACGGTTGCGGTCAGTTCATATTAGTTTTTATGCAGCGCGAATAATTAAGTTTTGATTATATAATATTATTTTTCAATTAATTGTGTGTGCTTATATGTATAACTTATTAAATTATGTATTAAAAAGGTATCAAAATATATTCGCCCGATTAAGTTAGTGTATTGTTTTGTAAATAAGTGAGTTAAAAATGTGAGTAAATGTGAAATTAAGAGAAATAGAAAGAAAAAACGTCAAAGCTGCCTTGAACAGCTGCTTTGACTATAATGCCAGCGAACTCTAAGCAAGGAATAAGTAAAGGGTGAGTCAAATTATATGTAAATATTTATTATTATACAAATTTTCTTAATTTAAAAATGATTAATGCTTTTAATTGTTACGTCAAATAATTATTTCATATTCTTGGTGGTTTAGGTGGTTTCGTGCTTGGTTATATGTGAAAATAAATTCCGACAAAGTTCAGCCCCTTAGAGTTTGCCGTTTACATATCCTTAAATGTACAAGTTTTTTTTTTTAAATTTCAATACAAAACCAATCTCTCACATTCTTACACTTATTCTATTTTTAACACAAATCTCTTTTTAATTCGCTTTGGAATCCCATCAATTTTCCTAATGCAATTTCGAGCTGATAAATTTTGTTTACACATACATATATGGTACAAAAATACGCTTGAATTCCACTGCATGCATGCGAAAAATCATATAATATATGTATGTATCTATCCTTGCATGCGAACTTCCACGCCAAAAGCTTTAATATTGTCAGCGCTTTATATACCAGCTACAAACACAGAAACACGGAAGAGTTTCCGAATGCTTTCTTACCTCCAAACGTAAAATCTCGCACACTCAAGTTTACAAACAAACCCACACGCTTCAGCGCACAACATGCCGACGCTATCAACTCAAGCGCACTGGAAAAGCAAGAATAATTGCCGGTGCAATAAATCTAAGCACAAAAAAAATAAAAAAAAAAATAACACAAAAAAAAAGGAATGAAATTGAAAATAACAAAAATTCCACAGATACTAATATGTGAAAAACGCAAAATTACTACCGGCTGTAGACACCTCATATGTCAAACCACCACAGGCGCCTGCTGTGCTTCCACACACGACTCGATTTTCATTCTTTAACTTACCTTCGAAGGCCGCATTGATGTCGCGTATATCGAAACTACACACCGCCGAACCGACAATGCCGTGCGTGTTGGTTGTAAAGGTGGCATAGAATTTGGTGTCATCATTTGGCATTTTATATACCGATTGTATTTCATTAAAGTAGAAGGGAAATTCGCTGGAGATGCTGCAATTGATGCGCGCCTTTAGATATGTCGCCCAGTTTTGACTGATCATATATTTTCCGCCGCGATCGTTCTTGCATACGCGTGCAATGCGAGAATAGATGGCTTTACCGCAATTGATATATTCGACAGCGTGTTCGCGGAAAAAGAAATACACGTACTCGCCCACATCGAAGGATCCCACGAAATTGGGTTCTGTAGAGAGAATAGGAAAGTTTTTCTTTATTAAAATGTAAAAGGATTCATAAAATTAAAACACAATTTAATATATACTTAGTAGGTACGAGTATACACATAAATTTATAATTATTTCGTTAGAGGTCTTAATAAATCTGCATATTTAGCCCCTCTGTAGTAATTTATGTAGCTAAATACTCTCTTCAGATTTTTGGCCAGATTAATCTTTGTTCCTTTATTTTCACAGAAACTTCAGAAGTGAAGGCTTCAGGCTTCAGAGGCTTCAAGAAGTGTAATAAAAATTAGATCTAGTTCTTTTAACTCCGATTTTTTACTATCATTTTCTATCTCTTTTGGAAAAAACGGACCTTTCGAACAAGCTCCATATCGATGTTTTTCCCGCCATCGAGCGATTGATTGATTTTTTTAAAGAATACATATATAATTGTCACGGCAGAAGTTTACGCAAAGAGTTCAAATTTTCTACTTGATGGCTAATCCAACCAGGGCTTGCACCTATGACACAGCGGCTTGTAGCCAGCTCAACTTTTGCAAAATATTTCATTTTTTTTATTCCAGTAATAAAACACTCCTACTTTAGTAAGCTTTCAATAACAACCTTCTGAGATTTAGTTCTCTCTTAGTAATTCTTGCTCTTCACTTCTTATGAAAACTATTAACAATTTCAACCAGATGTTCAGTTTTTATTAACAAATTTATCTCCAGCAGAGATGAAAGCTTTTATTAAAGCTTTATTTTTTGCACCATTAAATATCTAAAGAAATATCTTAACTTAAAGCTCAACTAGTTTCTCTCTCTTCTTCTCCGAAAAACACACGTGTCAATATAATGATAGACTACTAAATTACAACACGAAATGCCGCCCGTTCAAATATAACTTCTAACCCATTAAACAGGAAAGAAAAAAAGTCAAAAAGAATATGAGAAGAAATCGATTGAACATTTCTTTTTATGCTTACAAACACACAAACATTAATACTCAAATTATTTATACTCACTATCAAGCCATTTGGAATCATATTTCACGGTGCGTTTGAAGTTGTGCTCCTTCCGACCGGATGTTAAATTATACAAATCCGAGCGGAATATAACCGAATCAGCCTTGGTGAATTCAGCATTTGTGCCGGAATACTGCAATGAAAAGCGAGAAAGAAGGCAAAAGGGAAGAGAATAAAGAACAAGCGCATTAGTGCTAATACAATAGTTACTTAAGCCAAAATAAAGAGTAGAAAGAAAATTCACAAGCGCCGACGACTTGAAATGGACCGACCGCTGTCAAGGCAAAGCTGAAAAGTGTGAAATTAGCGCGCCATTTTGGCAAAATTCGAACTCAAATTCGCCATTGCGGCAATGTCAATAGTATTATTACGCTTTGGTTGATTTTATTATCCAAGAATTTGCCGCCATTTCTTGCTTTCCTTACTGATTACATAGCTTCTGCTCTGCCAACGCGTAGACGTCATGGCCACTGCCAAAACCATTCGTAGAAAAGTGTAGGTAGAAAAAAAAGAAAATGGAGGGAAAAAATTGTTGGAGAAAAAACTCCATTGGCTTTCTACCTTTTTCGCTTCCGTTCTTTGTGGGCGTATAATTTAATTCGCTCGTACGTTTCTTGACACATTTTAAAATTGTGCGGCGGCTGTAAAGCGGCGAGCGGGTGGCCGTCGGTTTGCAGGAAATGGCAGCTATTGTCACAGCTGTAAAGGACATGGCCAAAGCCGCATTTTATGTTGGCCTTCTTTAGCAAATTTTATTACAATTGAATTTTCGTTTTTTTTTTTCAAATTCTTTTTTGTTATCTTTTCTTGGTTCATTTACCCATTCTTTAACTTTAACGGCATTTTCGGATATTTTATTGTTGCTGCAATTGAAGTTGGTGGATAATCTGCTTTTACAAACTAGCGTACATATGTACATGCTCAAGTTTGTACACCAGTTTGACCTTAAAGAATTAAAATGTTTTTTTTTTCTGTTTTTCGGCAGACTTTTCGCTTCACAATTTTTTCACCTTTTGTTTTTCTTACATCTTTTATTCCTCTTATGTACTCACCAGCGCTGGTAATCCAAAAGCATTCCCTTTCTCCACATACACCGCTGTGGAGTTGTCGGCGGGATCGTAGGGACACTTGCCAATGCCTAAGCCAATGCCAGGCACGTACTCTGATCTGGGTAAATGTGTTAAGTTCGCCTGTAGGCAAAATAATATGTATACATATGGTTGTGTATATATGTGTGTGTTTGTGTGGGGTTTGGAAAAGTTTCTCGTTATATGTGTATGTATTCATTGCAGTGTCCCGTATCATCGTCATCAGCATTATCAGCGTTGTTGGGTTGTTGGCGATGAGTTTTCGTGAGGGCATTGAGCAAACGGTGGCAAAAGAAAAAATAAAGCAAATACATTAGTTTTATTTTAGATTTAAAATATAAATAAATACGAAAGAGCGAGAGAACGAGAGAGAAAGCCTTTGGGGCGAGTAGTTATCATTGTTATAGGCATTTATACTGTACAAGTTGACTTTTATGCTATTTTATGTACCATATATGCAAGAACGAGGGTAAAGGTTAGAACAACTGACAGCGGAAATTACTATATCCCTAGACAAGGAACTCACTGATGTTTCATGCGAAACTTGCTCTAAGCATGAGCTAATTGTTTTCAATACCAAGTACCCGACAGGATTATCTCACGCTAATCATGTAAATAATATTGCGTGAATTAATTGGCGCTTTGTAACCACTGAAGCGATTTTCGACCGCACTCCTCGTATAATTTGTGGTATACGGTTTGATTTTTTTCCAACAAATGGAGGGATCTACAATTAATTCCAAGCCACCTCCGCACGCACGATGGAGTTTCATGAGGAGCTTAAATTTCATGTCAGGAGTACTTGATTCAATGCAGAGGGATGGTCGTAATTAGAAAAATTAATTATCTATGACTTTGGATATTGGACGGATATAGTCCGTACGGCAAACCACGTTATAACCCCTAGTAATTCCCCAGTGAACATATTTTATATCCTAAAGAGAAAATAAATAAATTTAGCTTAGTTAACTGTAAAGCGTTAATCGCAAAATCGATGTGGCTGAATAATTAAAATTGATACCTAAGAAGGCTAAAAGAATATGAACATTGGAGAGCGAGTGAAGGAGATAATTACGATCAAAAACAATCTGTAAAGAGAAATGAAAATACAACAGATTTTATTCCGTTCTGTGGTTATTTATGGAGGAAGAACGGAACATCCAGCCTCTAAAATAGAGTAAATACCAATTTTCTAATGTACAAGAGTCACTGACCTTTTATTAATTCAAAGTGAGAGTCAACGTAATCACGATTGGAACAATGACAATTTAAGTCAGTGCCTTGGCATCGAAAGAGTAGTGCATTTAAAAGTTTGTCTCAAATGGTCATAATGATATGGGTAAAGTTTTTTACAGCTGGGCGGGCATAGACCTTTGCGTAATATCTATAACCAATCAAGATTGTTGGAGCTGATCTTCTAAAAAAAACTACTTTTATTTACCTGAATTCTTCTCTTAAATGGCGGGGAAAATATTTATTTATGTGATATATTAAGACGAAATTAGTAAAGCCTTTATCATGCTCATGCTTTATAAGACTGTTTAGAGAACAATCTTAGATGTTTCTAGTTGCTTAAGCTTCGATTCTAAGCCTACAGCTTAAGGCCAAATGCTGATTAAAAATTTCTTAAGAAGAAGGAATACACCAAAAGGATCAAACATTCCCTGCTTACTGGTTATTGCAATTAAACAAATATGTCTAGAATTCCCGATTTGGTCCTTCTAAGACTCAAAACCATGTCCTGCCTAATGGCAATACACACTGCTACCGACTCCCCCACAGTGCTTTATAATTCTTCTAATTATATTGAATCTTGAACTGTGATATGTCTTCATCGGCTACTGTGCCATTAGGCCACGGCAAATCCAAAAGATAACAAAAAAATCGTAGCAAAGTCCAAACAAATAATTTATTCGTGAATATAGTAAATATCTAGCTACCACTTTAAAAAATTGCACATAAAATATTTCCACACACTTTAGCAAACCACAGAACGAATGCCTAATCTCCACCTACGTGTATGTAAATTAAACAACCAAAACTAAAACAAAATCACAGATTTTCAACTGACCCACATTTACACATACACATGTGAGAGCATGCGCAACAAACCTTGCGATCATTAAAGAAATTAATTTACGCTCAATGCAATTAAATCGAAGACATTTGCCACATAGTGACTTTAATTTAATGCTAAATATTGCCATCGTCGTGACCGCCCAACTAATCTCAAAGCATTGCTCACACCAGCACACTCTGGCATGTGTGTGAGACCGTTGAGCTGTGAGTTCAGAGTTTGTCAGTTTAGGCATTTGTCAGTCGGTTGGAAGGCTTAAATATCTCTAAGTATATCCGTTTGTGAATGGCGTTGCTTTGTGGCGCAACAAACTAATCCAGTTTTATTTGTGCTCATTTATTACACACGTATGCATACATGTGTATATTATTTTGCCGGATATTCTATGAATAGTAGATTTGTATACATTTGTGTATAACTCTGTGTGTGTGTGTGCATTTATGTGATAAAGAATGTGTGTGGTAGTGGTGGCGTTAGGTATTTCGGTTCCACCGCATATTAGTTTTGCTAAATTGTGACCAGAATGTTGGTGTATTGACAACAACAAAAAGCTAACGGAGTATTTATTTATAGATATGTAGTTGTACGTGTGTACTTTTGTACAAATATATTGGGCAGTTGTGGCCACACAAAGTTAACTGCGAGCCTCATAAAATAGCAACAAAAGCATTTGTCCTGTATTGTATATCTTTTCACCAAAAATTTATGTATGTATCGCCGAATGTCAAGTTGTACTTGTAGTAAATTCTCCCAATAGCAACAACAACAACAATATTCATATCAACAGCATACAAGGCGATTCTCAAATTGTTTAGTTCTCTTTATTGTATTTAATATGTGTAATTGTAAACATATGTAGCTATGTATATGTATTCCTACAAATAAATAAGTGTATAGAGGCAATTTATGTTTTGTCCTATTATCTATACTCACATTTATCACGTAGTCTTTCGGATTGTGCGCATTCGTGCCGCACACGTATAAACGTGCCCCAGACTCCATCGGTTGTATAACGCGTATATGATTGCGGCATTCCACCTTCTTCAAGTAAGTTGACGGGCGTGGGTGTGTGTATGTGTGTATGTGTGCAAGTAAGCATTTGCACGCGAGTATTTAATCGAACATTAATATAAACGTTGACATTGTTTACAGTTGTTGTTTTGTTGCCATATATATTTTGTTGGATTCGCCATTGTACCAAAAATGAAAGTTAAAGAGACACACACGAAGCAAAGAAAACGTGAAAATAACAATAGCAAAAAGTATAAAACAAAAACCAAACCAAATGGGAAGAGAGATATTGATTGAGCGAGTGGGGAGAGAGAGAGAGAAAAAACACAATTGCATATTTGTTATAAATTTCTTATTAAATTTTGAATGCCAAAATGTGTAAAATTACGGTATTTGTTAGTATTGTTTAAAATTTAACGAACTTTCATTAAACCTTTTTTGTTTTTAATTAAATGTTTTTTTTTTTTTTTACTGAAAATTTGTTTATATTTCGAAACACTTGTGTTCTTTTGTTTACTTGGTTGTCAAGTGATTAAAGTGGATGGTTGGGTAATTATGAATGGTGTTCTATACATATACCTATATGGGTATATAATATATGTTGTACATGCTCTTAAATATATTTATATACATAATTGTGTTGTTGTTGTTAAGTGTTTACAAATTTTGTGTATTTTTTAATTTTTCTTTTTCACACATGCAGCTGGTAATTAATTTTTTGTGTAACATTCGCATACATACCTCTCGTTTGCCTTTGGAGACACAGCTGAGTATATCTGAACCTGATGGTTCCAATATGAGCACATCACGCTGGAAATAAGAAAAATTTATTGATGAGTTAATTTAAGGCAAAGACCGGAAACAAATTAATTATAATGATACTGTTTTTTTAATAATTTTTTGTATAAAGCAATATATTTTAACCATAAGCTAAGACGAGGACTAAGATATTCTCTATTCCTAAGATTTACGCATTTATACATAATAACTGACCAATTCACACATTCAGTTTAATTATGAGTTTTGTGAAGGTAAATCTACAATGTCCAATTTAGTGACTTCGAACTTAAAAAGACTAAAGAAAATAATTCGATAAGGTCTCTTACAAAGGGTTGTAGTTCTTGAGAAGTTTTCGTATATGGTGGTGTCCTCATGTTAGTTCCCTTTTTGTTTATTATAATCATCATTGATTCATTATTCAGTGTGTGAATCTGTTTGATCCTCAAAAAAAAAGAGATATCTATGCAATACTGGTTTTCTTAAATTTAAAAAGTTTAAATACATATTGCGGCCGCTACAGCAGAGTGGTGAGCATTGCGTACTAACATTCGGATGGTCAGGGTTCGAGTCCAATTAGACCAACATCTAAAATTATAGAAAATTATTTTTTCTAATTGAGGTCGGCCCTCACTCCCTGCTGAGGGACAAGAAAATCAAAGCTCCTCATAAAAAGCCATTGGCGAAGGCTTAGAATAAACTATAGGTATCTCCATTTACAGTCACTATTTAACTAACGTCTTTCTGGAACACGAACTATCAAGGACTTCATAGCGGCGGTCAGAGTTAAGGTCTTCCTCCTTCTTAAATTACAGACGAATTGACTTAAAATTTTGTCAAATTGTTTCTATGGTTCCTGAGAAGGTTTGCAAAACAAAACGAAACAAAATTTCGGGAAGTGGACCGGGCATTGACTTCTTCGATCAAATCGTATCTATTGTTTGATTTAGATTAACAGAAAGTGCAATTTTCTCTCCGGAAAGTGGACCAGAGACTGATCTGTTCCAAAATATCTTATTAATGTTTCGGCTTACATGAAATTCGGTACATTAGTGGTTTTTTGCTTAAATGAGTAGAAAAACTACTCTTCTCTCTGGGAAGTGGACTGGGGATTGGCCTATCCAAAAAGTTGGACTATTCCTCTTTCCGAGAAGTGGACCAATGTCAATGGTAAAACCAAAAATTTGTGTTCCCACAAATATTGAGTAAACGAAGTTCTAATAAAAAGATATCGCTTGTTTAATTTTTCATACATTCAATGAGTATGTGAGACAGCGAAGCGTTGCATGGTACAGCTTGCATTAAATAAAGTTGTAGGAAGGATATATTAATAGTCGATCCATATGTGGTATCAGCTTCAATCTCTTCAGCATTGTGGGAACACCTTAAGCCTCTGATATTGAGCACATTCAAAACAATGTTTGAAAATAATTTTTTCCACTATTGATTAAATTGATACTTCATTATTTACCTTAGCAAGAAAGTTTTACCGCTATCGTTTTCGAATTGGGACTGGCCGCTGCTTTGTGTTCACTGGACTGTTTGGCCTGAAGTTTGGCCAATAGTAAAAGAAAAGAAAGGATTATGGGTCTGGAAGAGGTCCAGATTAATCTTTCTAATCAGACCTAATCTATTAGGTAAATTTGATATTGGTATATTGAAGTTCACAAATTTATTAAAATTTTGTGTGTAAAAGCTCAAAAATAGTAATTGGACTTTATTAACTTAGCTAGGTTCGCGAAGAAATAAATTTGCACTCATTAATTCCTTAGTTAACGGGTTTTAAGCTGGATTGCACAAAAAACAAGTCTAAAAGCTTAGGAAGCTAAAAGTTTTGCTGTAGATATAGAAACTCTGTCCCGTGTATAAAGACGTAATACTGAATTTAAGATTTGTGTACTATAATTTGTTTATGGCTCGAATTAGTCAATACTTTATGCAGGAAAAATCCTTTTATTATAAAATTTATGCATAAACTAATATTATGAGGTTTTTCAATTGGTATAGAAGCCCATTTACTTTACACAAGCGTGCGGGTCTCGATTTAAGCAATTTGCTTGCAAAGTTACTACTATTCTTTCTTCAATTTCTTCACTTTCTTCTTGAACTGCAAGTATGTTATGTGTGAGTAATTTACAAAAAAAAAATCCTTCACCTAATAGCAGCAAGGAATTTAATCAAAAAATTGTGTAAATCATCATTTATAACTGAAAATTCATTTCTCACGTACCCGTACACTTGAAGTTTTATTAAGAACAGAATAGACACTCGACACACTTTCATTTGTTGTGGTAGTCAAATCTGTTGGCCCATATGTTGTCATGACTCAATAAAAACTGTAGTAGCCGCACCTACACATGCATATAAACAAGTAAATATTGGAGAAAATGCCAACGTCTTGGATGCCTTTATGTATGCCCACATGTGAATATCCACAACCGTTACACAACACATTGCCTGTTTATTCAACACTACATACATATTTGCTTACACTACTTTCTGCGCTCTTCCTCTCTCCTAATGACCTTCCGTCCAACGCTATTTGAAGTTTGCCGCAACTTGGCTACAAATGTGAATAAAGGATATATTCTCAATATAGCAGATACTCAAGTGCAATGGAGGATATCTTCTCGACGCTTCTGACGCCCTCTTCAAAACAAGCACTTCAACGGCGCATCTCAACTCAGTCGCACTTATCTCGGCTTAATACAAACTGGAGTGGTAAAAAAGTTCGAACGGAAGAAAAAAAAGAATGCAGAAATGAAAAAGTTAAGTGCTGGCAGAGAAGAAGATGGAAGACACATGCATACATTCAAACATCAGAACAGAACAGGACATAGTGAGAATAAGTCAAGAAAACCCGAATACTTTGTGTAGATGGAAGAAAAACAAGATAGCGGTAAAAAGACTGCTAGCCATTGATGTGCAGAGAGTCTTTATGGATTAGAAGGCAAGAAAAGAAAAAATCGAGTTCAAATGTGGCAAATGAAAAAGTAATAAGAGCTGAACTTGAACTAAAAACGGAAAAGGATATTGATAGTTGAAGACGAAGTCAATAGATTGTGAGGAGTGCACACAGTCACACATGTATACACACGCACTTATTATATAGGTATAAGAGCTGCATATGCATGAAAACACATTTACTTATTCACTCTTCGGTATCTTCTTCTTCTTGCCATGCCATTTTGCTCTTTCCCTTGCTTACTCTTATGCGGTAATGGTCCGTAATGGTGGGAAAAATATTACAAACCGATTGGCTTCAGCTGTCGGTCGAACACCAGCAGCAGAAACAAGAGATGAAGATTCATAATAAAATGAAATAAATAAAAGAAAATGAGCAAATGAAATGGCGACTCAATTGGTCGGCAAGCAATCGAAAATGCATAGGCGGCCAAGCGCCAAGTAATCGAATGGTCATAAAAGGCGAAAGAAAATCATGAACAGCAGACGTGAAAGAGCAACCAAGTAAATGTGTGTGCTATGAAAGCAAGATGAGAAAATATTTAATAAAAAGGTACAGAAGTGTTAAAGTATTGTCGAAGGCCCAGAGCCAGCTGAACAGTTATTTATATGCAAAAATACTTGTATGTATGTATTCATGGCGAACTGTGTTGAAGAAATGATTTCGAACAGTTGCTTGAATGCTTTTTTTTTTTGTTGAAAAACTTTCTATCGCAGTATAATTAAAGAAAAGGAGCAAAAAAAATTTTGGTTAAGAGAAAAAGTAGCAGAAGGACAGAAGTAAATTTTTTTGAGATTTTTTCAGAAAGTTTCTGAGGAAAATTTATATTATTTATTAAAAAAAAATATTATGTGACGGTCTTCTTTAGACTGAAACGGCAGCTTCATGTGGTTATTTGGGTTTTGAAAAAATATTGTTCAATAGAGTTTCTTGAGTTTCTGAATAATTTTCTTTCACGTTGTGCAAATTCCAACCAGATAATATTTTTTGCTTGCCGCTTAATTTTCTAGGGAGAACTCTGAGGGCAAAATTTAGAATTTAGTTTCTTTACCAAAAACTGTTTTGTTATCTGGGAATTTTTTTTTCGAAATTTTCAAATATTTACCTCACTTTACTAAATTAAAAATTAATCTTAAATCTCTGCCTGTCATCCAATTTGAATTTTTCAATTGGCTGGCAAATTTTTCCAACTTCACTCAGTTACCTTGCACACTTGGTTATCTTTTGTTTTTTTTTTTTTGGATTCTTCCTGTTTAGTCATCAAAGCAAAATCAATTTTCATGCTTGCGTAATAAAATTTTTCTTAAGCGCATAGACGGGAAAAAGAAAACAACATTGAAACGTGTACAAATTTCCGCACGTAGCCAGCCAATAAATAGTATTTGAAAAAAATCGACTTTTCACGGGCACACATACAATTAAAGTAGAAATAAATGTCAAATAGACACACATACAAGTGATAATGCATTTTCATAAACGAATACAATTCCAGCTATACACAAATGTATGTATATGCACAGCTTGTATATAAAAATATATACATACATATTTTTCAAACAAATTTTCGATTCACCATTTGGTATTCAATACGCTCGTGCTAAGCTACTGTCTGGTGCCGCCGAGCACAAGTCAAGTGACTCCGTCAGTGCCATGGTGAACCTCTAACTCCCGCTCTTTAAAGAAAATACAGCAATGATTTTCGGTCGCCTTGCAACGGTGTTTGGGAGAACATGGGTGGCGCAAACGAAAAATCGAATTAAATAAACAAACGTGTAACGTGAGCAAAATACCAAATGACATTTTAAATGGCGGCGCATTCAATAGCGTTCGAAGCTTTTACCAATATTTCTATACATTTTTGTTTTTCGTTTTTTAAATATTTTTCAAAATACACATTTAATTGAATATACCTACATACGAATATCTATATGAGAGCATGCTTTTGTGTTTGTTGAGACACGGGACACTTTGCTGCACACACACAGAAACCTCTTTGGATTTTCTTCCAAGCGATTATTTTTTTTCGGTCACACGCTTGTATATTTAACCATTACTTTGTTGCTTTTCTTTCATAAATTGATGTTTAGCATTTTAGAATTGTTGCTTTTGCCGCCACCCGTTGTACAAGCATGCGACAATGTCGGAAAAAATATTTCTGAAACGTATGTTTGTGTGTGAGTAGTGGAAATTGTATCACGATTTGTATAAAGGAAGGAATTTAATAAAATATTTTAAATTTTTTGGACCACTATCACGCATTTAAATACATGTGTTTATACCGTTTTGAAGAAGAAATGCAAGATGCCTCAAGTAACCGGTGTAGAGCCTTGGGTAATGACTATCGCGAAAGTAGCTTTAGTGGAGCAGTTTACGGCTTTGCATACTTAGGCTGACTAGCACCAGAAGTTTTTTCAGAATTTCGAAGCATCCCGTCGAGTCATTAGACATTTTATACAGTGATTTCTTCAACTTACTGCTGGACAAAATTATAGAGATGATCTTAATATAATTTGTCTCAGAAACGGTACTGGTCATTCTGCTTTCTCTAAATTGGACCAGGAAGAGAAGCGTATGGGTCTATCATAGAATGAGGACAAGACGAAGTGTCAAGTCTTGATTTCCACGTCATTGCTGACATAACTGACATAACTTCTTAGTTGTAGAACATTCCAACTGTCTGTGAATTAACGTTACCACTAATAATGACGTCAACTTGATATATTTAGTATGGACGATGGCACTATCAGTTGAATTCATGGTTCTTTGCGCAATGTTCATCGGATCTAATTGCGTAAGCAGTGCCTAGGCTAATTACGAAGCGGAGGACAAAAACTGAGAATATTTGATTTTAGTAATTGTTTTTTTATATTATATTACGGACATCCTAATATGCATATGCCCCTTAAATACAATTCCAAAATAAATTAAGACAAAAATCAATGCTCACTTGTCCTTACGAATTGTATATATGCATTGTTGGCTATAATAGGAGTAGCATATCTTGTCTACCAATATGAGAACACAAAGCAAACCACAGAAATCCACATGCCTTAGCCTGATAGAAGTCTGTATTTGCCTCTTTGGATTTCGAAAAATACGTATGTATAAAGGATTGTAACACATAAGATACTGCTAGAGCTAACCAGTTTGCACAGATTTGCACATTTTCGTGTGCTAGCATTTGAAAACTTGCAGTTGCCCTTTGCGGCAACATAACTCGAAAACCGAGCCAAGCATATGCTTCAAGTACACGAAACTATTGAACTCCATTGCTTTTTAGTTTCCATTTCTCTCTTTATACTGCTTTTCTGCTTGCAATCAGTTGCACTACTGTTTTCTTGCAATCCTCTCACAACAACAAGCCAGTTGCAGTGTTTGTGTGTGAGTGTGTGTGTGTGCGTGGGTGACACATGTATTTACATTTTTCCATCTTCGTATTTATATCTACTTTTTTATTTTTGTTTACTTATTTTTTGCTTCACTCGAGTGAAATGTCTTCTTTAACCGCGTTCTGCTTGATTCACTTCCTGCTGTGGCATTTCAATAGCTGTTCGGCTGCTATGATTCATTGAGCTCCACAGCAGTTGGTTTGCTTGCCTTTGGGAGCACTTTCGCAGAAATTTTTACTTTGATATTTCGCTTTCATTCGAGCAGAATAATTGCTCGTTCAGCAATTTTATATTATAGAATATATATCTTTTTATACCACTCATGTACCTGACTTGATACACGTATATCACCTTTAATGTGAAGTATGTAAGTACCAGAAGGGAACGGGCCCATCAAAATTTATACCGATCGAGTCAAAACGATGAGTTGAGTTGATTATGCCATGTCCGTCTGTCGGTTTGATTGTACCCTCAGTTTTCGAGATATTTCAAATTTGTTTCGCAGTTTCACTGGTATAATTGCATGATCAGTTGTTGGAACCAGACCACCCTAGCATATATACGACCAATTTTTCAGATTTGAGATTTTTGGTCATAAATTTGTCAAAAAAAAAGAATTTAAGAGCGTGAATTTTTCACCAAAAATGATGAATTACATATTGGTGCAGAAAACAATCGAAATCGGATGACTAACATTTAGTTCCTTTACACCGATTTTTTCAAAAATCAAAATCAGTCAGTAAGATTTTGGGTAAAAAATTCCAAAAAAAAAAAAAACAATTGAAATAACCGAAACCGGAAAATCTCAACATATAGCACCCTATAACCAAAGTTCCAGATATGGGAATTCAAATTGAATCCTAAAACGAAATAATATAAATTTTCTTTGGTTATGGAAGGTATGTACATATGTACATATGTATAAAGACTTCGCCCCGCCGACATCTTTTTTTCTTATTTTATACAATATTATTTTGTCTTGTCTGTCTTAAATTTAAGTTTTATTGCTTTTTGTACTTACCTCACAAATTGATTGACTGATATTCTGTAAATTCAATCGAAATATGCGGTCCCTGGAAAAAGAGAAAAATCTGTTAGTAATTTTTGAAAGAATAATGTAAATTAGAGAATTTTTTTTTCATATAAATTATTGCATATTCCAAAACTTCCTTCGATTTTTACCAAAATAAGCAGTAAATGTTTTTATTCCCATTTACTACCTCAAATTGGGATCAATCGATACAAAAAATTATTTTAAATTTTGCTCTTTAATGTGCTAAAATGTATAAAATATTCAAGAATACCCTAAGCGATCACCACTTTCACATTAACTGTAAATTATTTGTATTCATTTAACCTTTTACCATAAATCTAGTTTACGGTTACAGTCCAAGGTCTTCGCCTTTAATTTAAGCAATTAGCAGACTTGAACATTGATCTAACTCAACACATATCCTGTTGGGGCCAAAGAGGGCAAGGAAATGCTGAGCAATATATTACGAATAGCTAACAAGCAATAACAACAAAAATACAAAAGCTCCGAGTGTTACATAGAGAAAGAGATGGAGAGAAAAGAGGACAGGAGGAGGGTAAAGCCCAACAGCGACACTAAATAGTTGGTGGTATTGTTTTGAGAATTATTGCTGACGGTCAAGTTGAGTGCAGAAACATACATACGTATATACTTATATCTGTGCAGTGGTTTTCAATACAGAGTAAAGAATGCCGACCATAACTCACCAGCACACAAAGGATGTAATATATACACACACACACACACACACACACACACTAAAACTCACACCAACCAATTAACACCAGCATATTCTCGTATTTACCAACACAAAAGCCTAACACAATACGAATACATAGGCCAAGACCATGCCTGCCAGCCAAACGTACTGATTTATGAGCAAAAGGTTCAGTAACGGTCAAGTTGAAAACTTTTTAATTTTCAACTTTTCACTTAACAACAGCGTTGAAACGTTAGCGGCGTTAAGAAACTGTTTGCCGTAAATAAATATGTGCGTACAAAAGTACAAAAATAATAATTTATTATTTGAGGGAAAGTGCGAAAGTGCTTTGGCAAAGCTTTTACTATAAATTTTCCACAACGTTTTAAAGCGTGCTCAAAGAGAATTATTTCTAAAGCGAAATTAATTTAAATTGCTTATAAATTATTCATTAGCTTGAATTAGGAAGTATTAGTTTTTTATTTTATGATTTAGAAAGCACAGCGTCGTAAAACCTCTATTAAGTGGACTGAAGTTCCCAAAAATTAAAGTTCTACGAATATTAAATATTTAGGTAAAAAATAGATGTCAACCATGCAACACTTATAAAGAAAATTAAGCTTCAATACGAGTACATTTAACGATAACTTCGCGCCCAAGTGATAAATTTGTTATTTGCAGCACGAACGAGAGCAGCGCTTTTTGTACTACTACCTCTCCAATTTGTTTCGATTTTCCTCATCTTCTAAACTTTCATAAAATATATTTTATTTTTTGCTCTTCTTCTTTTTTTATTTTTGTCTTTCCCTTTCGCATCGCGCTGTGTGAGGACATAATGCGGTTAAATTGTTCCCCAACTGCAATCATTAATCTTCATTTCACTGATACTCTCTCCTAAAGTAGTCACTGGCATTGAAAAGTTGAATGAAGAAGTAAGAGGTTCTTGGGTGCGAGCAGATGTCATATACATATTTATATTTAGATACCTCTCTGCAATGAGTTCGGTTGTAGTAGGATATTTTTTTAAATATGTATTGAAACTGTAACCAAATCAATAGTTTTTAAAATTTGAATTTATTAAAAACGTTATCGTAGTAACAATTCATTTACATTTGAAAAATTTTTTAATAAAAACAGCGAAAGAGATTTTGGGAAAATTTACAGAGGCACAGGGACCGTACCGGCTGCCACTTCATTATCAGCAGTATGCGCAAAATTCCATAAATCTTCCGCCAAACCTTTCTCTCGAAAACTGCTAATACCGACTCATCAGCCGCATCATCCGCACCGTACAGTACAACCATAACGATGAGCGACTTCAAGAGGGTTTTATATTCATCGGTTGTGCTATTTAGTTTTTCATTTGCCTACTCAATCCAAAGTAGGATATGTTGGCAATAATCATTCTGCGTTAGATTTCAAGGCTCACATTATTATTGCGAGTAAATGTTGGTTCTAATTTAAACGAGATACAACATCGAAATTATCACTGTCAACAGTAACGTGGGAAGCTCACCTATTACAAGAAAACTAAACTAATTTTGCAGGTTTTGGGACCAATGAGTCTTATATGAATTTGTGCCTTGCCAACTCTTATTTTTTTCTTTCACATTAAGGTAAAGAAGTCACACGAACTGAAATCTCATTTGATATCCTTCTTGATGCTGAAACAGTTTCTGATGTTTTTGAGCATCGTTTTACACAGCCACATGAGTTTTGCGAGGATATTTAATTCAGACATAGCGGCAAGAATACAATTTTAAAATCTCCAAATAAGTGGTGTGTGTTGATCCTTTTTCACTCACTTACAATCGTTTCATATCTTGAAATAGTTTCCGCAATAGTTGGTTGCAATTTTTCTCTTTGCTCACACTTATGTGTATATAAGTAAATATATGTACCCAGCAGTGAAATGCTAATCTAGTATATAAAAATTCTGGTTTAATTTTGCTATCTCAAGAATAATGTTTGTGTTTTACAAATGTGTCCACCTCCATGCTGCCTCAATTCTAGAGTTTGACATTTCTTTTTTCATAACGTCAGAACGGCTCGTTTTGAATTTTTCTGCAGATTATTTTCTTTTCTTAATTTTTTATGTTGGTTGAAGCAAAAATTAGCATGTAAAAATTATCTACTAATAAGGAGGTATGGAGCTAAAGGAAAGTTGGAGACTTGAAATCTTATAGGATACTAGTTGCTTACCAGGTTAATTGATGGGAAAAAAATTAATTAAAGTAGTATTCTAGTTGACAACTAATGTCTTTCCCTACAGGGTACCTCGTAAAGCTTTATACATAATAAGGCACTTAGCAGTTTTGCTCATGCCTCAGCTTGTTTTATACCCTCGATACTTCAAATATTCGGCGCTTGTTAGGCTGCAATTAATTACTTTCTTCGATAGTTCTAAGCTCAGTGCAGACCTCCATGGAGTATAATGGTATTACATTAGCGTTGGTTTTGTTGTTGCCAATTTGAAACTGTTGTAAAAATGTTTGAGTTTGTGCACATTTTGCACAAAGTGGGCGCATATTTCATAATTTCAGTGGAGTATCGCAAGGGAAAGAGAGAGAGGGAGGCAGGGAGGTAGAGAGGGGTGACGTATGAAGTGCAGGAAAGAATTGATGAGCGGAAGGGTGTGATAAATGCTATGGTGTGCACCATTACAAAGTTTGAAATTTATTCCGTTAATGTGTAGATACATTTTGCTTTAGTTTTTGCTTTGTTCGTGTTTTTGCTTAAAATTTGTAGCTTCAGTGAGAGCATTGTCTATAATAATGAACTAAGTATTTAAAAAAATTTGAAATTTTTCATATTTTTTTCTACCATACGTAATACTGGATTCAATAATCCCCTTGTATATTCTAATAAGTACATATATGGTATTTCGGACTAACTAACTGAAAAAACAATATCTAAAATATACCTGTTCTCAAACCTACAAAAGTTTTTCACACCATAAAAAATTTGGCAATATTACTTCATAAGTTAAATTTTTTTATTGCATCTCAGAGCCAAATTGACAAATAGGCTTTATGCATATATTTATAAGAATAGTTGAAATACTTACATGGCACCCACATAGAGCGCATTATTATTTTCATCGAAATAAAATGTTTTGTAGTAAAGGAGCCCACAGCTAAAGTCTTTCATAGGATCTGAAAAGGTAAAAGTAGATAGACACATTAAAATATTGTAATATTTGTGCCATAATTTGAAAATATATTAGATTTTAATTTGAAAAAAAATATTTGACTATTTGAAATTTGTTATAATAAACAGCACTTTTCCTATTGTCCTTACGTCTATGTTGTTCATTATTATACTTGTATTGAAATAATGATTTTCATTTTGATTGTTTTATATCTTAATTTTTATCTTCACTCTGACCATCTCGTTAGGAACAATACATTTTTTCGCTAATTGTGCTGACTGCAGGCTAATTTTGTGGCATATTTCACAGGCGGACACAGTGAGTGTCCAATGGCGACACTCACACACACATTCGTATGCGCTTACGTACACACAAATTGGCATCAGTGTCACTGTCGACATAAATGCCACTTCCAAACACTTCTCCTCATCATGTTGTTGTTGTTGTTTACGTATTTATTATAGCTCATGGTGGAAAACAGTCAGTGTCTATTATCCATGACCGCGGCGGCATCATTGCCATGGTCGACAACAGGCTACATACGTGTACGTACATACATACTTACAAATGTGAATACTCGCACATGCCGAACAGACTGTGGTAGTAAACAAATTGCAAAGAGTAGGCAATTTTGCAACAATAACAACAGCAAGTCAATTTAAGTGAGAGTACAGTGGACCTTTTGGGAAGTTGTGTATGTATGCGTGCTTGTGTTTTGCAAATAAGTGAAGTGTGTTGTAAATTTTAATCACACCACGTACGCAAGTCACGTACAGTAAGTGTGTGCGTGTATGGTATGTTGATATATTTACATGACGTTAGGGACTCTCTGAGAGCCTATGCGGATACCGACACTCCCAACTCATAAGTCCAGTAGTTCAAGCCAGTATTGGACAGTGTGTGTTTAGGCATGCAAATTTATTATGATACGTGTTGTGTTTGTTGTTGTGTTGGCAGTTAGTAGCACGTGACATTTTGTGGCGCATTAACCCGTCACTTGATGACGCCCTACGAATGGCAACATGAATGAGGCAAAACAAAAAAAAAATACATGCAATTAGCTAAAGTTATTGTCATAAATTTTTAGCTACTCAACGCGAACAGAACAACAACAACAACAGCAACGGTAGAGAGATACTAATATTTTGGAAGTGAAATCAGTTACTTAAGCCTTAGCAATTACTCAGAGGCAAAAATTAGGAAAAGTACTGAGGGCAATAATAAAAAATAATAATGAGTAATAAAGTGAGCGAAAAAGAAAATAAGAAAAGTAATATAAAATAAGTTGCGCTACGTTGAATGAAACTTGTGCGAAAATCAACTAAAAGGAGACATTGTTAAAAATGGTAGGAGACAACGCGTTGACAACTCGGTCAACAAGGTACCCACGCCATAATGGGTGGAATAAATTCAAGTGCCCAAACAAGCAAATGCCTTTTATGCATGCTAATGGACACGAGTACAACACTAAACAAACAAAAACAGCGACATAAAGTAATAAATGTAGGTGGTAGGGAGGCACTGGAGAAAAACTGCGTTATAGCATCAACATAAAAGTGCGAAAAAGGCAGCATTTTCCCGGTCACTGCTCATTTTAAATTCACTAGAGGATGCTGCTTGCCAAAACCGGGCTTAAAAAAATTAGCACAAAAAGTAGATCACGAAATAAAATTAAAAACAAAAAAATCAACAATAGCATAATCTGTTAGAAGAAAGTAGCAAAGAAAATCACTTAAAACTTGACCACACCTACACAAATCTACAACAAGAAAAACAACTCAAAATGTAAAATAGCAGCAAATTGTGTCACAGCACGCCTGTAAGTATGCAATGGCTGGTTGAGCATTCTGCTGGATATACACTTATACCTACTATATACTCGTATATGGATATATTGTATAATTTCAGTAAACTGAAGGACGAAGGCAATATCTGCAGCAGTGAAATTGAAAGCGAAGCAATAAAAGAGTAAAATAGCAAGTAAACCAAGAACAAAAATAACAAATAACTAAATATATAAAAGAAAAATCAACTAAAATGACAAAAGCAAGTCTAACAAAAGTCTTTAAGAACTAGAACAGCAATAAAAAAGCTTCCAACACAATAACAAGAAAGCGCCAGCTGTAACAACATTACTTACTTACTAACTTAACTCAGCGGAGTCTGTCACCCCTCGTCGAATGGCAATAGTAGCAACAACATCATAATAATAACAATATTAGACTTAGAAGTGATTTGCATAGCAATGAATTGTAAATATATGTATGTATAAAAAGAAATAAGTAAATTCTTTAAAGGGAAGACTTGATATATTTTTTATAACTTTTTTCATAAATTCATTTGTAAGATCAGAAAAGCTCAGATAATTTCTTTAAAATACAAGTATTTCGAAAAATTATAAGAAGGATTTTAATTTAAAGTTCAATAGCTACATATAGCTACGAATAACAAAAATCTTAAAAATATATTAAAACAAAAATTATAATAATAGTTTTATTTCGTGATTTAAAAATTACACAGACAATACATTTTATTTCAAAATTCATTCTCTACAACGCGAGTACAAATCAAACCACTTTTGCAATGAACCGTATTTAAATATTTGCAAATCAATTTGTCAGCTCATTGCTGAGCCAACTGGCGTAGCAAACAAAAAAGCCAAATTACGCACACATACATTCGTCTAAGTATATACATACCTACAAAACAGTTAAGTGAAGTTGGCAGGGCGAATAGTAATGGTACATTGAAATAAAGCTAAAGTCAGCCAATTTGCCTATTTAAATATTGACCTTTATGCAAATTAGTTGCCAACTGGCCAAAATGTCACAGCACAGCACAGCACAGCAGGAAGCAGTCAACGCAGGCAGCAAACAACAGCTCATAAAAAAAAACTAGCAGAGCCAAAAATTACTAACGACCACACTAATACCATTGCAAATCAGTCGAATAATAAGGGAAAAGCTAAAAGGAAGTTAATAAAACAAAATTTTAATGTTTTATGTTGTTGTACATACACTTTATAATCGCTAAATTATACATTTTTACAAGCAATATTTATTTATCTTGTTTCACTTATTTATTTTTGTTCTTTATTTTAATGTCTATTTGGGCAACCGAGACAGGTCGGTGGCAACCTTATTTGTATGTGTGCACGCATAGTGTATAAATATGAATATATTTTATATTTGAAAGTTACATAAAAAATTTAAAATTGAAATCGTTACTGAAATGAAGAAACTTAATGGAACCTATTTTAGTTAATTTTTCGGGTATTATTGACAATAGCAATAGCTTACATAACTAAAATAAATTAAGTTAAATGGTAGAAAATATTAGTAAATCAGATAAATAGCGCTGCTGAAATAAATTAATTTCAAATAAAGTTATTTATTTTCTTCATATATTTAAATGCAAGAAAAAAGAGAGCAAAGTTTTCAAATTTAATTTTTTTTTTGCATTTTAAAATCATTCCCTTTCAAATGCTGAAGAAAACCACTCGTGCGCGTCATTCCAAATAAAGCATACACGGCGTATACGTAACCTTCGAATGACTTACCCAAACTAATGACATATGCAATTTCGGATAAATAAATAACCGAGAAAAAAATGCGCAAAATAAGATTACCTCTACTACACTAAATACATTAAATTTCCAAACACGTCTGTCAAAGCAAAAATTCACACTTTAGCTGTCAAGCTTAACATTCAATTATCCAGCCCCACTAGAAACCCACTTCAGCAAATTCACTTAAACCGTATTAGTGTTTGCTGCATACTACATACATATGCTCGCACATTGAAACATACAATTGCACACATAGCGTAACAAACGATTCTAATGTTTTCTTTTGCTCTCCTCTGGTTTTTTTTTTTTTTTTTTTTGCGGAAATATATTTGTGTTTTCTTTTTTATTTTCTATTTCTATTTCATTTTTATTATACCACTCGAGCGAAAAAAAGTGAAAATTCTCTTTTTCACACGCACATATGAACGACGTCTTTCCGCACATCACTTAATTTACACAATGCGAAATATGTATGTATGCATGTGTGTGTGAGCAAAAGAAAAACGACCGCGCGGACAAAAGGTCTTTTTCGCCTGTCAGAGCAGCAGCAAAGGAAATCGAGTGTGTTGGCCCAGAACGCAATAATATTTAGAAAAAGTAACTTTTCTGAGTTCTATAGTGAGTTTCAAACACATATACATACATAAATAGCAGTTTGGGAAGTCCAACTTTTTTGAAAGATAAAAAACTAAAAATTTTACTTCATCTATTTTTGAAACCACTATTATATGCTGAAATGGACATTTTTAATATTTCCGCATGTAACATATTTTGTCTAATCAGGGGGATAAATATTTATTAATAATTTCAAATCATTTATAGCAGGACTTATTGGGAAGAGACAGAGTTTAAGACTTGATTAATTTCCTTCGAAGGAGGTTTCCTTTGCTAAAATTTCTTTTCAGATGAAATGTCCAAAAATTAACTGCTCGCTCAATACTAACAAAGAAGAGTAAGTAAAAAAATTATACTCGAAAAAGCTTCAGAAATAAAAATTCGCTAAAAGAGAGATATTTACGTCGTTGCTGGCACAAAATCGTGACCTAGAAATGCAAATACTGAAGCTTGAATACCGAAAATTTAAATAAACTCACACAAGTTTTATTTTCACGCACAAAAGCACACACATGTGAATACACATACATATGAGCATTATGCAAAATATTCAGCTATAGCGTGCCACATAGCTCACTGACAGAAAATAAAAATGTTGTGCGCTTTAACGTCATTATTGCCTGCCAACGAATGCGTTAACATATGCTGACTATTAGCTGTATGACTGTTTGACTGGCCTGCCTGTCTCGTGCGATATTTGACAGCCAACGCAACCCAACTCAAATGTTGTTGATTGTCGTTGTTGCCCCTTTTCCGAAGCTTAAGTTGAATTTCAATGGATATTTTAGCGTTTTGCGGATACGATTTGGTACAAGCGCCTAAATGTATGCAAAATAAAGCGCACAAATATATTCGACTAAATTGAAATGTGTGCTGTCATCTGTGAGACGTAAACGTAGGTGGGCTTAAATATTTTCTGTTCTTATATTTTTGCTTTAAATTTTCTCAATACCAAAAATTGCTTCCAAAACTACAAACATAAACCAGTCGTGACTTAAATATCTAAGTTTTTTAATTTTCTATTTGAAGTTTTGAAATAAACTCTTCATTGATTCAAAGATTTCTCAGCAAGTTTAAAGCCATTTTATAGACTCTTTAAAAATGTTTAAAAAAAAATAAGTTAGCCTATCAAGCCACTCCCGACTTCCAGTGACATACAAACATCACCGCCAATCCAACACACACATTAATATATACACACACACACACAAATTGAACACTAGAAATGCGGTTTGTGTCAAACTTAAAATGCGAAGCGGAAAAATTTACGATCATTTTCAGTAGTCACTTGCTACTTCTTGCTCCGCTCGCCACCCTCCTTAACTCGCTGTGCTACTTCATCGGCAAATCGGTGAACTCTAACGCCTTCCAAACACGCCCGGCGGATGTTGCGCTACTCAATTTTTATGGGCAATTAAATTCTATAAGCTGCAAAGCGCTTTAAACCGAGGGAGTGTCTTCCTTGCCGTGCGTGCGGTTGAGTGTGTGTATGAGTGTGTGTGTGTGTGTATATGCATCTGAGTTGAGTGTGGTGCAAATGGCGTCTCGCATTTGTGCAATTTCCAGATAAAAGCGAAATGTTGATTTTTATGTATCACACCACTAAGATAATATCTTGACAAACACCGAAAATGAAAGAAGATTTAAGAAGTGTGGAAAGTGGAAAGTAGAAAGTTGAAATTTGAAACGACAACGGTTTTTAAATTTGAATAACAATAAATTGAAGCATGTTTGAATGTTACTTGGTAGTTGATAGTTGGTAGTTTTTGCTTATTTAGGCCCAGTTTTGTGCTATCAAATATCTATTTAAGTAGTAGTCTTAAGTAGCTGATGTCTTAAATTTTGCACGAAGACGTTCAATTTGATTTTGCCTGTCACATTTTTTTCGAAATGGAGTCTACTCTTATTTGCAAGCACTTCACAACTTTCTCTCGAATGAAAGAATTGTAATGGAAATGACAAATGATTTTCTCACGCTGATTGCAAACTCAAACAAGTGCCAACACAATCAAATGTCCGTAGCATATTTAAGGGCGCAAAAGCAATCACAGCAAGCTACAAGCGGAAAACAAATCAGCCCCAGGGACAAAGGTCAGACAATAATAGTTAAATATATCCCACTTACATACAAACTTTTGCACATAAATAATAAACTTATTATATGAATTTATTATAAAGAAAAAAGTTATCGAAAATGTGTTATTTATGGGCAAGGAACATGAAATTTGATTGATGCTCAAGCAACCCGGCTCTATCAAAATCGGTATTGCTTTGGTGTCACATGCCGGACGGGCAAATGACAGCTGTGCAGACACTATGTGCTGGGCATGAAAAGGTCAAGTATATAACCAGTACACAAACATACGCACGCTGGAAGCATAGAACTAAAAAATAAAAAATAAACTTTTAAAATTTTCATAGAGAAGTACTAAAGTGCGCTCGATAGGAAAAATGAGAATGATTGTAAATGTAAGAAAAAATGAACGACAGCTGAAAATAGACTGGTTGACAGCATAGAAGAATGAATTCTAAAATAATATTTTTTCTTTCCCACCAACACACTTATACTCAGATAGTATATACTGTCATCCACACGTGTACTTGCTAACCTACAATAAATTACTTACATACATATTGCTATATACTACACTGGGCGACGCAATGGTGATAAAAATTTCAAGAGCATAAAAGTAATCGAAATTTATGAATTTAAAATCGTAACGCTGGGTGTACCAGCGTTAAAAAATCATACTTTGTCTGCAACTATGTTGCGGTGTAGTCTGGGTTAGTAAAGTCAACAGCAAGTGATACGTTTCAAATGTTTTATAATGTCTGCTGGTGACAAATACGTGCGAAAATTTGGAACTCGACAGGCTTTGAATAAAAATATTGAATAATATTCAAAGAAGTAGTTAGTTATGAATGATTTAAAGGTAAAGAAAAGAATATTTGCTCTTAAAGCCAAAATGAAAATAAGGAAAAAATCTTAAGCAGATTTTCTTAGCGAGACCCATTTATGCCCAGATAGCTATGGTATTGACCCATGATAAGTTTCTATAGAAACCCAAGTCAAGTAAGCCTCAAGATGTACTGAAATGAAGTAGTTTGTAGGGCTTTAATAGTACTTTAAAAAGATTTCATACTTAAAGCAAAGAAAAATTGTAATAAAATAATTATAAATATTATGTTTTATTTCATTCCTAGAGATATTGTCGCACAGAACATTCTCTCCCATCATTTTTAAGGATTCTTCTGTAGATGTTTTCATTTGATTTCATTTCAGTGCACATGTTATTGATAACTTCCATTTAAAGTAATACTAAAAGATTTTTTTTTTGTTTTACGTTATGATATTTTCGGAGTACCTACATACATTTTGGTTAATTTAAATTTCTATAATCGCATATGTTATATATAAAGGAAATACAAGGTTTTTCCAGCTAAATGAAAGATGCTCCTCCAATATGTGATGTGCGTCTTCGTATTTTTCCCAACAAATGGAGGGAACTACAATTTATTCAATGCCAGCTCCCAATGGTAGAAGGACTTTTAAGAGGAGCGACCATATTATCCGAGGAGATAGAATTGCCTAATAACATTTTGAAGGCCATAGTTCAAGTCCTGGTTTGACAAACATTCAAAGGAATTATAGAAAACTAATTTCTTTAATTGTGACCACCCCTCGGCAGAGTGTATTTCTGTCATGGAACAGAAGCTTCTTATAAAAATCCATCGGTCGTTAGAGCTCATTGCTTATTAGACATTATGTCTATCCTTCTCACTTGTTTGTGATATGAATAAATATATACATAATAAATAAATAAATATCATGTATTTTTTGAGATCTCGCACTCGGAATCAATTTATACTTTCCAATATGTGTATTTACTCTCAATCAATCATTGTGAAATAATCAATCAATAAGGCATTAATTAAAAATACAAAAATACAAATCTGGGTGTAAATTGCCTGTAACTTACACCACTAATTATGTTTAAAACATGACACATGATAACTGACACAAGCGGACAGAATAAAATCACATGTTAAGCAACGCATTTAAATTTAAAATAAATAACTAAAATCAGAAACACAATAAGATTTTGCCACTCGGCTATGGAATTCATTATTTTAATGTGCCATGAAGTATGCGAGACTTTCCGGCAGGTGGCCAAAGACAAAGGTAAATGGAAAACTGATGGGGGAAAACATAATGATAATAATTACACCGAAATCAGGTCAATCTACTGACCGATAACAACACATATATACTCTGTCACATAAATACACAACAATTGTAACACATAAATTCAAATGATTTATAAACGAGAGTGTGTGCAGCGTCTGTACACCAAGCAGAGCTGTTATTGCCTATTGTAATATCAACTTGCAACATGTGTGTGCCACTTTATATAATTGTAATTATTATCATGTCAGACTAAAAGTTGATACAAATGTTGTACATTCACTAGTTGTGTAGTATTAGCTGTACAAGTGTGCACATATATAAATATGTACAATAAGCACAAGTATAATAATAATATATCACGTATACGCCATGGCTCCACGAAATATTATATGCTGATGGAGAAGAAAATGCTCCTCTGAAGTCATTGTAATTAGAAAGCGTACATATATTATATTATGATATGTTAGTAAGTGTGCTAATATGTTGCTTGATTTGCTGCAGTTGCATTTATTTATGACAAGCGACAAAGACTTATGCAACAGTGCGTGGTGTTTGGTGATTGAAAATAAGACATGATGTATGCTATTGTCGTCCTGCTCACACTCTCGATTCAACCAAATAACACTTTGTGAATTCTTTGGTATGCATGTAAACATATATATAATTTTCTGTATGTACTGCACAATATGCTTTGAGGAAGTATCTCGTAAACACATTGCCCAACATTTAAATCCGATAACATCTGCCATAAAACATACTTGCTTGCCTGTGGCCTAAATTATCTAACACAGTTAGGAGTTTATATATGTATATGCGTGTGTATGCGGCAACGTATAAATGTATGTGTGTACGTGTGTATAGTTAGCAATAGTGATTGCAAAATCATATGTCGACTATCTTATGCGTGGCATCTGCTTGACCGACTTTGAAGGCAGCTTTGATTATGCTCAATTTATAACTGGAAAATATGCTAATATAAATATCTGCTTGCAACTTGATCATGCTGTGCACAGCAGAGAATGTATTTACAGAACATGATGGTAGCATTATGTACCATATTTCTATGCCAATCTAGAATCAGATTTTGCAGTTTCTTAGTAAAAACTCAAATGCATTTTATGCCGCCTGTAGTGCTTGCACTGTTGTTGATGTAGTGGTTATTTCGTTGGAAAATGTATTACAAATTGAAGTAGTAAGTTTGAAGCTTAAACATAATTATTTCTATGTCTTACAAACTTGTCATAAAGTAATCATTTGTTACATACAAAATTATGTTATTTCTTCGAATAAAATATTCGTAGCATAGTTGGCTCAACCACAAAATATGCCAGAAACATTTTCCATTTAATTTCTATATTCCATGCGGCTTAAGCTGGCTGTAATAAATAATTGCGCAATTTGCTTGCTATTTTTTTTAATTTTTTTACCTCTTCTGTATTACCCTTCAAAAACAAAAAACTTTTAAAAGAAACAAAATCTACTTATTTGCTTATACAAACAAAAGCAATTGCACGCCCATTTATCTTAATAAATAAAAGAGCAATCAAAAATTATTCATTACAACATCATCATAGCCACTCACAGGCTTTCTCGACTAAATTTTTCAAACATATATCTCTGCCTGCGCATACAACGCTCAGCTACTTCAGATTTACATTTTACTTAATATTTGCATACTCGAAAAAGATAAAAAAAAAACAACAAAAAATGCTAGAAATACAACAATAAGAGATGAAAAGCGAACATCTGACCGACCGCTTCTCAACTGTCAGCAATTGTTGGCAAAGCTAAGTGGCTGGCGTTAGAGGTCACCATTAAACCGATTATCCGAGCGAATAATGGTTTTCGGTGAGCGGTTGACTGGCAGGTGAAGTGGCTACGCGTGGCTGATGAAATTGCTGGAAAAACAGAAGTGAATAATGCCATGGCAAAAATAATGTAGGTAGAAGAGAAGAAGAGGTAAAAAGCGAAGTTGGAAAGAAACATGAAAAATAGGAAAATTCAGCCACTTAGGAAAGGACAGAAAACTAAAAAAAAAATTATTTAATTCAAAATAAAAAATACTAATGAAATAAATAAGAAAAGTACTAGCAAATTTTTTTAAAGCAACTACAATATTACAGATGAAATTTTAATAAAAAAAGGTTTTAATCCTAGAATCTTAGAAAATAATATAATATAAGAATCTAAAAAAAAGTAATTTTAATTTTGAAACGTTTTTAAAATAATTCTTTAAATTCAAAAAAAATTTGAAGCATGTTTTTCATAACTTATAAAGCCACAATTAAACTAAATAAAAAAATTAAATTATCTTAAAGTTGTGTAAAAGTATCTCCAAATTTTAAAAACCCCATATTAATTTTATAACTATTTTAAATAAAATGTTGAATGTACATTAAAAAATCACAACCAAAACCTGCGCCATTCAGTTCTGTTGGCCACCAAGGTAGGGTGGAAAGTTAAACTGAGCGAATGAGAAATTGAGGCTTTTACAAAAAATTAAATCTCGTAAATCCATTTAAGCGAATTTTTCAAGCATTAAATTTGTGCTTTTTCGTATTTTCACCACTCAGCGCGCACAACTACATAAATGTGCTTTCTCGGCAAACTAAGTTTAGGCGATATAAATATGTATAGTATGTATGTATGTATGTATGGTATGTAAGTGTGTGAAATGAAATAAAGATACTGGCTAAGTTAAAATTTTCTGCTTACACAGCCATCCAGAGAGGGGCTGGTTACCTTATCAATTCTACCTTGTGCTGAAGCTTGCGAAAGTCTTGGAGAGGAAAGATGGTGAGTGGAGGTAGACAACAGCTGGGCACAGGTAGGAAAATGAATTTGCATCATTTGTTTCACGGCGTTGCCCCAACCAACAGCCCATGGCTAACATCCCCCTGCCTCGCAGCAGTGCCAGTGTTGTCTTCTTGCGCCAACTTCTCACCAGACAACAGGGGCAGGCATTGGCGTGGAAATGGAATGCTTTGAGCACCACTTAAAGCACTCAGTGGAACTTATGAAACATGCATGGTGGTGGCTGTGGGTTGTAGCGATAATAATTCAAGGAATGGTCCGCCACTCACACATCGAAAAAAGCACTTGGCTTTTGTTCGCAAGCGGCTGCCGAAGTAGGCATTTGTGGATGTGTACAATTGCGAACAGATAATGCCCATATATATATATATTTTTTTTATATATGTGTATATTTATATATATATAGAAGCATGTATGTTTCCGCATGTATTGGTATGTAGCAGCACCAGCTGCTTTATTGCGGTGGCAAGCAAAAAAAAGGGAGAATTGTATTGAATTGCCAACATTTAAAGCTGCAATACGCGTCCATATGCCATTTATTTATATCAACTGCGCCCTCCCGACCGCTCTTCATGCCACAGCTACAATACAATGCTAACCACATACGTTTTTATTTCATTTGCCCTTTCTTCTTCTTCTTCAATATCATCTACCTCTGCTTCATCTCCCCCAGCCTGTGCTTTCACCATTTTCAATTTGTTTATACACGCTTATTGTATTCTTCGCTTATTCATTTTATTTGCTTGTTTATTTGTAGTTACCGTTAGTTGGAGTTGAATTGCGCGTACATATGTTTGGGTTATGTATGTATGTGTGTTGGTATGCTCATGTATTTCATTTATGTGTGGTAGCGGCTTTTCTTATCTTTCTTTTGCATACGAGCTTTTGGTGAGTTTGTTTCCACAATTCCGATACATTCACATACACATACACATACACACACACTCATGCACTCACGTGCACACAAACTTAAGCACCTCGAACTCAGTCGAACAAAACATTGACTCTTTTGTGGCTTAAATACAAAAAATGTGAGGTGCTCTTTCATTTCCATTATGTACTTATATTTGTGTGTGTGTGTGATAATTTGAAGTCTTTTTTGTTTTAATTTAATTTTGCAATATACATATATTTCTTATTTTAGTCCGCTCCGTGCAGTTTTTTGAGTAGCGTTCTTTTTGTTGGCGTGCTGATGTGTGTGTAATTACCAAAGAGATGGCACTTAAACATATATATGTATGTGCATACATATATGTATAGACTATAATTAATTACTTTATATTGAGCTTGTTGAATACAGTTACTATTTAACCATATCCTTAATGAACAGGTTTCTTATTTACAGAATTTAAATTGACCCAAATATTTTGTGTTAATCTGGATTAAAACGTGAAAGTTGCCGGGATTATTTGTGGTCCTTTAGCAATTCCCGGAAAGAGATAATGTTTCTTACCTCCTCCTTATTTATGGATGCCCAAATATCGACCACTTTTTGCAGCAATATTCTCTTCCATTGCGTCAACCACAAAAATTAGTCCAGCGGTGTTGAATCGCCTGATCTCGAAGTTTACGTCTCAGACTCACGACTCAAGAAATGTGCTCATCAAAAGTTTCTTTAAATGCTTCGTATGGCATGTAGTGCCGGCTTGTGTGAACCAAAGGCCGCCCACATTAACATCTTCCAATGCAGACCCGAAAAATATGAGCCGATGAATCCCTCTGCTTGTAGAACAAACAACGTTTTTTTGAAGATGTAACGTCGTCTCGCCTTTGCGACGCCTTTGTTTATCACGCACCTATTCAACCAAAAGTTAGCTTCATCGCTAAACAAAATTTTCTTCTGAAAATCAGCATCGATGGCTATATCACTTTGGGCCCATTCATCGAATGTGCCATGAGCTTGATATCACCAGACTTCAATTCGTGCACGAACAGGATATTTTTAAGGCCGTAAATCTTTCTGCGAAATCTTCCACTGAATTCGGGTCTTCTTCGATACTCTGCTCCTTGGTGGCAATAACGTCTTCGGTGCGCAATGTAGGCCGTCTCTGAGGATGCTCAATATCTACTTGAATAAAGGTGGTGCGGAACCGATCCATGCTGAATTACCGACTCTGTTAGGTCATTATGTCGACTGAATATTGGAAGCAATGCGTACCGCGCACCTACCCTTTGTTTTGGTAATAAATTTGCACGATTTGCAAACGATTTTCCGAATTAAATCTGGTCTTTATGAAATGCCAAAGCTAAACTGAGTTTAGATGCTTTTTCAGGTCATTGTTATGTTGAATTGTTTTTGGGTTTTCGTTTAAATGGAACTGTTTCAGACCATATATTTTTTGGAAATAGTGAAAAAATTACAACAATAGTTTTGGACGGTAGAAGTTATAGCTGCTATTTAGGAAACCACCACGTTTCCTTATCAGACTTCTTTTTCCAGACATCTTTTGTTCGAATGAAATTCGAACTTGGAATGCCCACAGCGCGAGCCAATGGTAATCTCATTAAGCTACATGTGTGTCGGTGGTGTTAAAACGACCAGCCCCGAAAAAAGTACTGCCTCAATGAAAACTATAAGACTAAAAATGAGCACCCATTACCTCCAGCCATATTTTATTAAATAAAAATTATCTACAAAATACAAAACAATAATAACATAACAACAATTAAGGGACCCGATATCTTCTGAATCTCTTAAATTTCAATAAATACACGCTGAATCTTGAGAAAACTGTGTTTTCTATTTGGAATGCATCAAATTTACCCAGCGCCGTATAAAGGTCTAGTTGGTTTAATCTTGACCGTGGCAGTGACTATGAATGGACTTTTCCTATTCTAATCGCTTTGAAGGTCAAGTTATCCTTCAGCACGTTCTGAGTGACTCTTAGTAAAAGTCACACTTTTGGAAAAAACAGAGGTTTAGAAATGTGAAAGCAAAGCTACGCAGTGCATGAAAACATTAAGTATACACAACAGCTTAAGAAGTTTAAATAAATAGAAAATAATATTTTAAGACATAAGAAGGAAATTCCAAAGCTAGCATCTGCACTTGGACACAGGAATGTATGGAATTGCAAGTATCTTTGGTAAAGAATATACTGATCTTCTCACTTATGTGTATGTAATTGCCTCTGACTGCGGGAAATTTTGTGTTAAAAGCTAACACAGCCAGTGGCTTAGAGCCAGATGAGCGTGCGCTAGCAAGGACATGGCGTGCTGGATGCTGTAAATGTGCACACATAAATATATATATATGGACATACTCGTACACAAGCAAACAGCATGATTTACCGCCAAGCATTTGCTATAAATGCAATCAGAACGCTGAAGAGGTGACAATGAAATAATAACTTCAGGTGTTTATGCCAGGTTTTGTAGCAAACTTCTCAGAGAATCTCGGCGCTATTTTCTTAGCTTTAATTCTTGCAATACTCGGCTCTGGATATAAGCCAAGTGGGAGCACTTTGTGTTCAGAGAGAACAAGAAATGAGCCAATGGTGTAGAGGAAAATAAGAATGTAGCAGGTATGCGCGTATAAATGGAGGAAAAAAGCTTAAAAGAGAAGAGAGTTGATAAACAGATGGGGCAGAATCACTTGAAGAACAAGAGCAAGCGGCTTGAGGAGTGCATCAAAGTGTCGCAAAGTTAGTGTAGCCGAAGAATAGCAGGCGACAACTTTAATGCTGATTTAAAAAGCATACCAAGCAGCAGTAATGGCGGAAGAACAAGAATATGAGTGCAACACTCGGTAACGGCAGCAAGCGCTGGGCGAGACTTAGCGCACAAGCGTTCCCATGAAGGACGCAACTTATTGAGACAAATGGCGTAGCGCGCGCAGACGATAACTAAAAAACAACAAGCTTTCCCTAGAAACTTTTTCTACAAAAGTCAGGCAACTCCAAATCTCAGTGAGTCTTGCGAAATGCAGGCAGCAGCCGCACAACAGAATCAACCATCGCCAACTAGTCTTGGAGTGCAAGACAGTAACTAGAGAATTCTTTAGGGATTTAACGAGCGTTAAGGCAAACCACGACTATTGACCCAAATGCGTTTGGGCTTCTGCGTTTTCAACCCCCACAAATGAGGTGTGGGAATGAATGCAGCAAACTTTTTACTTAGTACATCAACTTCTTATAAAGACTCAAATACAGCAACAACAACGGGAGTAAATCTCAAAACTGTGAGAAACCCGGTAAAGTTTGAAAATAATGAAAAAGTAATAAACGAACGGTAAATATTAATGGAGCCAAAGAGAAGGCAAGAAGAGCGTAGAGAGCAGTTGAGACTCAAGGGCGTTGGCTGGTGACATACGACATAATGACAACAGACATTGCCACAAGTATGCGTGAAAACAGTGCTTCGATGAAAAATACTTAAAGGTGAAAAGCTTCGTCGGTCGCTTTATGTCACTTTCATTACAGCATAAAGGCGGACGCCAAACAAAAACAACAATAATCATAAATATTAAAAACTGAAACATTTTACCGGCCTGTTCATCACCAAATACACCACACCCCACCCCACCCAAAAATTATAAATTTTAAATACTTTGTTTACAAGCAACAAATTTTCTCCTCAAACATAATATATGTATAAGCGCAAAAGCAACAAAAAATGAGAAAAAACGCGAAAAGCATACAATCGCAGCTGCGGCGCTGTCGCTTTTCTAAAATGAGAAATGTTCGCCGAAATCTCATTTAATTTGCGTGCAAATGGCGCCGCCTGCGACAAATAAAACCAAAGCCAAACTGCTTGTCGGCCCAATGTGTAATAACTAATTCACCAGCCGAAAAACGTGTAAGGAGAATCAAGAAAAGCAGCGAACAGCGCGAAAGCAAACAAGAAGAACAAATTTCTGTTTGTAGTAGATTAAAAAATGCTTTGTTTTAAATTTGTCATCGCATTCGCAGACAAATGAGCAAATAAGCTTTAATGTACATTTTGAGCTGCGCTACGGCTGGTGCTGCTGAGTATGAATGCGAATGCATATTAAATGCGGATTTAGTTGAGATTTTCCAAGGACAAATATTAAACATAATCTCACGGAAAATTTTTATGTTATTTATGTAATGGAATTTTTCAATTTTTTATATGAAATTATTTGAAATTAAAATGTTGTGTCGACAAAGGAGATTTTTTAGCGACAAGAAATAAAAGTTTGGAGGAAAATCAGTTAAAAAATAAATAAATTTCTTTCCACAAAATCAATAATAATTATTATTTTATTAGATATTCTCTGTAAGAAATAAAATTTGTCCTCTTTGTGGACATTTTTATTAGCTTGAAAATTAGAGATTCGTAACTGTTTTAATAATTTTTCAAAAATATATTTTTTTTTAATCCTGGTAGGCGAATAAATGACTGGGAAGCCGAACGCAAGTAAAACAATTAGACAAAAAAGACGACGTACTTGAGGGAAATTCACCATTACTTTTCTCAAACCCTGCAATCTGTTCAAATGTTGTATGCAGTGTGGAAACACTTCCAACGTAAGACCAACGTACCAATAAATTATTGTGAGGTAACTTGGCTGAGGGCGGAGCAAGCAGAGAAGGTGACAAAGCATTACCTTTGAGAGGGTCAGCCCTATAGCCGATTGAAACGTCACAACCTCAAACATGCTCTTTGCTCCAGCCTTGCGGAGCTGGTTAGGCATTACTGAAATAAACTAAAACAATTTATAAAAGCGAGCGAACCAATCACAACTCGATGGTCTAGTTGCGGACGCTTTCGGACAGGTACCCAATCTTTCCTTTCAACCAACCAACCATTTCATCTTTGTTTTAATTTTTATTAATTACAATTAAATAAATATATGTAAGGTATTTTTGTTTTTTTTTATCTTGTTTTTTTTTTTTTTTTTTTTTTTAATGAACAAAATCAAAATATTAGAGAATGTAGAACTTTTAGTTTAAATTTTTTTCGAAAATTTTATGTATCCAACAGTAATAATATAACGGGCGTTTGGTAACGATTTCGGCCGGGCTTCTCATCCAATTTGTGGTGTATTTTTTGATATTTTACTATTAAATTAAGAGACCTACAGCTTACTCTAAGCGGCCTTTGAACGGCCGATATCTTTTTATAAGGTCACTTTATTTTATATTGGAAACTCACTGGAGAGGCTTTACAGCCCTGGAAAACTTTAGTTATTTTATTTTATTTAAACTTTTTTTTTCTTGGGTTTGGGCGCTGGTCGGACCTGGACTTTTAACCAAGACTTCCGAGTGGTAGTTTACGCTGCTAAGGAGTAATTATTAGATCCTTTATTCCTGCATCAGATTTTGATTACAGCTCTGCTGCTTGTAAGGTTATACCTGAGGTGTTTGGCGGATAATCGTTTTCTATGTATGAAAAAAGTATGAAAATTGGGTTTCTAACAAGGGACGTTGCAAAAAAATTACATACAAATGTAGTTGAATATAAATTGAGCCGAGCGTTTAGTTGTTCATACTACTACGGTTAAGGCTAGGGTTTCGAAACTTGATCAGAACAATATTCAGTCTCAGAGGTAATCAATATTAAATCAATTATTGTAGGCACGGAATGACAACCCGTTCTACTGACATTTAATAAGTAAATCCTCAGAAAACCATAAACCGTTCGGAGGTAGCTTGAAATAAATTGTAGGTCGCTCTTTATATTTATTATAACTTCCGAATTTGGCCAAGATACGCCAAAAGTAAAGTTAGTAAAACAACATATTATTTACGAAATATTTAATTGCAAAAATTGTCGGCTGGTACGGAGCGCTAATTAGTTGTTATATTAAAAAAGCAAGAAATTCTAAAGAATTTCCCTTTTCGACTCTTTCCTTGATAAGCACTTAATTTGGCATTCTTCAAATCTAATTTCGTAAGCGTCTTCCGACATTTCCACAAGCCACTTGCTCAGCAACTGCATTTCTTTTCTATTGCTGCTATTAGCCTGACATTGTCTGATTCAATTAGAGCGAAAGTGCAAATGTACTACTATTTTAATGACTCTACGGATTCTCCGACATTTTTTCTCTTCTGCTTCCTTATTATTTTACTTTCTGCTTCGCCGTTGCTTATGCTTGCTTGCAACGTTGGCAGAGTTGACTGCTTGGCTGCCTCGCCAGTTGGTGTGTTGTAATTTAACGAATTTGGGAAAATTAAATAGAATTTAATTTAAATTGCATTAGACAAAGCGCTCTTGCTGGCAAATAAATATAGATGCAAGCACATCGTTGTTGTTTTTGGTTTGGCGAGTTAGCTGCAGTGCCAGCGACAGCCAACTAAATTAAGTTGTCAGCGAATACCAGCTAGCGGAGACAATATTGCAAATGCAATGCATACAATAACAAACAGCAGCTACAAAAATAGCAATAACATCAACAACATAGTTAGTATAACAACAATTTAGTTGGCATTTGGTGTTAAGCTTTGTTGGAATGTCTAAGCCAGCAATGACAAGCGGATGAACAGAAGTAGCAACTGAGCGTCAACTTGTTACACTATACATAAATATAAATATATATTTATGTACATATATACGCAGAGTAGATTTCTCCATGCAAAATGTCGCACGTCATGTGTTGGCGTAAATTTAATTGGTACTCATTGCCAGAGACGGTCCCAAGTGGAGCGTTTGCGGAATTTGACAGGCCAACAATCGAGCACTGACTGCGACAATTGGCCGAACGTTAAGTGGTGACTGTGATTGACGTAAATTAGAGGCCAGTATGGGCAATGAAAAGAATCGGAATACATTCAAATAGAGAATGTTTATGTATGTACTTATACATATAAATGGCAAAAGAATTTAATGTACCTACTTTGCGCCTAAAATTATATTCAATCAATCCATCGACATATTAAAATTAAAATGTCAAGGCAAAAGTATATAGCAAGCTCTTTTTTATGAAAGTAAAATGTAAGAAGTTATCAATTTCATGGGCTATACTTTAACTCATTTGTCAAAACAATTATGTTTTATTTTGGAAGAGAATCAGGCAATTACATTGGCTGCAGATACTCGTTTTGTTCAACCCACCCCAAATATCGGTACTATAAGTGAAAATGTAGCAGAAAACTCAAAAGCGCATAGTTCTCGACGTTCTCTAGAGCTGAGACTTTCCTACGGCACTTTGTGGCGAATTTTGCATATTGACTTATAGCTTCATCCACATAAAGTCCAGCTGACAAAGCAAGTGAAGCCATCTGCGGGAAAAATTTCCAGAGGTGTGATTGGGCCTTAATTCTTTGAAAACGATAACGGCGAGCCAAGCACAGCCAGTTCAAAGCGTCATGGTCGTACGATAACCGCCTGCAATAAACAAAATTCCTTAGGTTTTAACAAAATTTGGGACACATGCCACACCACACCAGAAAATAATGTCTTATTTCGAAAGTGATTCTCTTATCTTAGCGAGCACAATTGGCCACCGAGATCGTCCGATTTGACACCGTCGGATGTGTTTTTTTTTTTTTTTTGTTGATGTACTTGATGCTTGAGCACGTGAAAACCAAAATTCCTGAAGTTATGGTTGAGATTCCAACCAATTTGTGCCAAAAAGTGGTCGAAAATTACCTCAAACACTTTGAAGTTTGCAACAATTCGCGAGACGGTCATTTGAATGTTGTAGGGTTTTACATATAACGCCAAGGTTGAAACTTTAAAAGAAATTTTTAAGGAAATTTCATGAAAAAAAATCATTTTCATTACGTTAATTTTTGAAACCGAAAAGTAGATAATCCTGAATTTAAAAATTTCAAGCAAATTTTACATAAAATTGCACGCTCGCAGCATTTTCATATGTAATTCGCTTCATATATACCTACATCCCGCTAAATTATTTATCTAAAATATTTGCCAAAAATAAATGAATAGGTGAAGCGTGCAATTCCCAAAGCGTACGCAAAATTAAATCAAGAAACCAACGAAGAATTTATTTTCTATTTCAAATTTGGCTTTAGCTTCTTTTAATTTTTTGTGGGTTTCTTTTTCCCAGCAGCGAAATAAATTTCGTTGCTTCATAGAAAGGTCTATTGGAATGCCTGTCAAATGGCAGCAATTCTCGAGGGTGGCAAAGAAGCATTAGCGTAGCAGCATACGAGTTTCTAAACAAAATCCACACTCTCACACACACTCCCTAATGCACATATGTGTTGCATGTAGAAAGGCACATACATACTTGTGGGCTCATCAATGCCATCGTCTATGGCAGGTGTACTAATTTCCCTATAGACCAACTGCCATTCATCTGTGTTTTTGTTTTCGTTTTGGTTTATTTTTATTTTCGTTATTTTGGAGTTTTTCGGCTTATTCGTACCTTTAAAAAAAAAAAAAAATGTTGGTGGCTATTCATGCTACATGCTAGTGTTTTTGTTTCTGTTGTAATTATTTCTCTTTGTATTTTCGTTTAAAAACTTCGTACAGTGTATGTATAGGTATATGCAGACAGGGTCGTCGTATCGAAAATGTACGACATTAGAGAGTGGAGTACTTAAGATACATCGAAAGGATGTAGAATCATGGAGAAATCAGATCACTCAGTTATAATCTGAATACTTTCTCCTGTTATTGGGCGCACATATTTATTGTCATCGACTTTGTAAGATGAATTTTTCGTGACATTTTTAGCGGTGCTATTATTTGCTACTTACAACTCTAGGTTCAGGATTGTGTTCAAGAAAACCACTGTACTGAAACAATTGAGTATTTAAATTTATATTTTAATTAAATTTATCAAAAATGTATAAATTTTTTTGGAAAACTAAATAGATTAATTCAAAGAACCACTGAAATTACTTCGAGCTGTGGCAAGATAGCCCCTTGAAACTCATGTACTTGGAGAAGACTAACGTAAAATTGCTTAACGGTATGATATATAATATGAACAGTGTCTATAACTATACTATTATACAATTTTATGAGCTTTGTGGCTGTCATCAGAATAATGTTTTAAGATTTTTTTGCGCATTTGATCGAATATTAGATTTTTTACTATCTCCATTTGAATTTTGCATCATATTAAGCCTTCAGTTGGAATTTCAAGCATACCTGGAAAGAGAAGAAGCAAAAAAGTTGATTATTAATTTTGCCATATTTTAACTGTTATTTAAAAAAAATAACATATATAATTTTCTAGATTTATTTAAAGCTAATTTCAATTCATTTAATTTCTTTAATTAACTTTAAAAAAAATTTGATTATTTTTTCACTCAACACATCAACAAAGATTTGCCAGTGCAGCGTTTAACGCTTATAAAAAAAAACAGTAAACTAAAACAAAATAGAATAACAAGCTCGTAAACCAATCTATACAATTACCTACACTTTCAATAAACACACATATCCACACATACAAACACTTAAACACTGCATTGGCTTTCATCCCATAAGTATGCTATTTCTATTTCAAGCGCTTTTGTTTGGTGCTGCTGCTGCTGCTGCTTAGGTCGTTGGTGAACGCCTGTTTATCCATTCAACATTTTGATCGACATCAATGCGGCCATCACCTTTACCACAGCTATTGCTATGGCAAGCATAGATATATACATATACATATATACATACAGACCATAAGTATCCGTATACTGAAAGCTCAAGCCGCAGTGCGGACCCAGTCGGCCAACTAACGGTGCTCTGCTGGTGGCTTTTGTATGCCAACAGCAATGAGCTCCTTTAGTCTCTATTTTATTCTCTCCACCACATTTATTTTTATTCCTTCTTTTTTTACCATTCAGCTTATGTTGCTTCGACTTCTACCAGCTATTTTCTGTTTATTTATTTATTTATTTATATACATATATATTTTGTTTTACATTCTCCTCTCCATTGTTGCCGGATATACTGTTGTTGTTTTTGTAGTGCTTTGTTATTATATGCTTACCTGGGATTTAATCAAATATTTAAGATAGCTACCCGATTGCTACGGAATGAATGACGCTTCGCCGGTCGGACGTTTGGTTGGTCAGTTGAATTGCACACATACATACATTCACACACATATACATACACAGCTATAAACGGTCATTAGATAAATAGACATGAAACGGTTGTTGAATAGGTCAACATAATGTGGCACTGGGCGGCACTCGGCAGCGCAACGGTGCACATAAAATGGCGAACGGTGCTTTGCTGTATATAGATATATGTATGTGTGTAAATGGCTGGTGGAGTGCATTGCATTGAACAGACGAGTCCATCGCATGGCAGCTAGTTAAAGTCAGTGGGGCTATAACCACTGAAATGGGGACAATGGAAAGTGTAAAAAGAGGAATAATAAAAAATATGTATATTCGCAGGCGAATATTATTGTTTTTTCACTGAACATTATTTTTATCTACATTGCACTACTATTGTTTTAAGATCACGTAGTTGGGTTAAACGGTTAATCCACCATTTCATTAAGATTTTGATAAAAAGAGAGCTCTAAAATTGCTTTAAACTGTCTCTTATGACATTTCAATAACAACTACCAGATATCACAGATACGAACCGAAAGTTATCAGATAAAAATACCAGATAATGGATGTCAGATAAAAGATAAAAAAATATTAGATATAAAAAATACCGAACAAAAAATGGAGATAACAGATAAGGAATATCAGATGAAAGCTACCAGATAATACCACATAAAATCTATCGGACCAAATATACCAGAAAAGGAATAAAACAGAAAAGATATACACGATATTTGAAGACGGATACCACATTTTAGGTGAAAACAATTGAAAAAAGACATTACACAATGACAGCAAATGAAAAATACAAGTTAGAAAATACCATAAAGCGCTCCTAGATAAAAAAAATATCAGATAATAGGTACAAGATAATTTATTCTAAATATAAGATAAAAAGTGAGATATATACAGATACATACCTATACAAAAACAAAAACAGATACAGCTGTAGACCACAAAATTCTCAAGAATCTAAATAAATATATAAATAAATGTTTAAATATATATTCTACAACTCTTTTTAGTAAACTTCTGTGGGTTTTATCTGGTACGATTGTTGCAAGTATGTAATTGACATCTTGTACTGCATTCTTTGCACTACACCTGCTCTTATTATTGTTGTGTGCACACTCTGTTATTGCAATGGAATTGTTTTCTTGTCGCTATCTTTCCTCCACCTCGCGCTCGCTCTCTCCCTCTCCCTTTTATCCTTCATGAAAAGCTACTTCACTTTTGTTTACTTCTCAATTTTTTTCTTTTCGCCCATGACTTGTGTAACTTTTATTTTCTGCATTTGTGATGTTTTATTGCTTTTCTTGCATCATTTTTATGAAGTCCTGCTGCCGGCAACACCTGTGTGCTGTGCCACTATCCTGTCAGGTCGAATGTAATTGCTTTTGTTTTTATTGTTGTTGTTGGCTAGCGTAGCAAATGCTGTTTATAACTTCATTTCTCTCAGTTGCAATATGAGAAAAATAGAAATTTTTATTGGAGTTTGCAATTGTTTTTATTTTTTTTTTCTGTTTTTTTTTGTTTTTTTTTTTTTTGGTAAACTTTTTTTATTATTATTTTTTCTCTTGCACTTGTTTTTTGAACAGCTGCTATGTGTGTTATTTTTAAAACGCAATTCTTTTGCGTAAAAGTAGAGAGCAGAAAATAAGTATGAAATAAAATAAAGTGAAATTGTTTCTGCAGCTTTTGGCTCGACTGTCATTCCTGGAATTTGTTGAGCTTCCAGTTGTAGGCGTCTGTCCCACCTCCATCCTCTTGCTAACGGTTTATGTAGCTTCAGTAGCTAGAGTAAATCCTCACCTAAGTTGTAAACGTGCTCAACACAAATTCTAAGCGCTTAACATGCGCCATAAGGACTTTGCTTGTGTGTGCTCCTCGACTGCGGCCTCCTTGGACGACCTACAGCACTTCTTTTTTGTCCTTTAGGACTTTTTTGTTTTTCTTATAAATTTTGTATTGTTGTTTCACCTAAATTTTTGTAAACTCTCGGTTTTGCTGGTACATAACATTTGGTTTGCCTAAGGCAACTAGCAAAAGCACTGGTTTTTAGGACATGCTGAAGAGCGCAGATACACCCGGGTATAGGTATACAAAAGTGTGCGAAGACCAACACAAGCTAAATAACTGGAATGTGTAGGGCATATTTTTTTATTTACTCCGTTAAATGGAAATAAGGGCAAAGTAAAATATTCACTTTTATAAATATCTAAAGTTTGAATCTTAATTTTGTTTCATAAAGTTCAATAACTACTTTCGAATAAGTTTTAAATGAAAAGTATGAAAGCATTTTTCTAGTTATAGAATTATTTTAAACATATTAACCTCGCTGCTGGTAATTTATTATTTATCATAAGCGCCTAATTGTAGTAGCATTGCCTACATTTAGGATGATATCGGCTGGTTAAAGAAGCAATTCGTTAACGAAGTCATGGAAGTAAAACTTTTTGGTTCACTGGGTAACTTTAATGCGTGCAATCACTATATTTGGCAGTACAATTTTCAGTTGCGTAGGTTAGTGTAGCAGTTTCTTATACCTAACTAACACTAACACAATTTTCTCCACAACTATATGCATACATAAGGTGGCTTAATGTGAAATACCCATAGCTTTTGTGTTGTTTGAAGAACTTAAAGTTTTCCCTGTAATTTAAAATGAAGTAATGTTCCATTACATGAATCTCCTCGGAAGTAATTCACTCGAGCATAGGAAAAAACGAAGAAAAAACACAAAGTGAAAAAATAGAGCAGAAAAAGTACAAAAAGCGCAAAAGTTGTAAAAAGAGCATTAGCAAAGAGTAGCAGGAAATATGGAAATGTGTTGAACTACTTCTGCTCCTGCTACAGACACATAAACTGACCGACAACAAACACTACCAGTAACCTGATAAAATTGCATGCAAAAACGAAAACAAAAACAAATACTTTTGCTGCCGTTACTGCTAGTCTTCTGCTGTTGGCATTCTACTGACTTTGCTGCTTCTTTCATTTACTGCAGCTGTTTTCAAATGTTAAATATTGGACATTCATTTCGGGATAAACCCAGCTTAAGGCAGCACATAGCTTACACAAGCGCCAGCACGCACAAACCTACATACATTTAAATACAGCAACAAACACACATATGTATACACACTTACTTAAAGCACGTGTGCTGAAACAATAGCAAATAAAAAAGCCCAGAAAAATTACGCTCACATGAAAGTCAAATAGGATTTCCTTACAAAATGTGCACAGCAGAGAAAAGAATGTGAAAAAGCTCTAAGCACTAAGTCGGTTAAGGCACACACAAAGGTACATGGCATACTAAGAAATGTATATGGTCAACTGAGATAAGTTTGCTGAGCTGCAAACTAGCTTTAGCTGACGATTTTACTATTTGTTTCTTCACTGCAGCCTAAGTGTCTAAGTTATCGCCTGTGCTCCGTTAGTCAAAGAGACATTCATTTTTCAACTGTTTTCGCTTTGTTGATTTTCTTATAATATCATGCATTTTTTCATGTCATTCCGCTTTGCTATCATTAAAGAGACACTACCCAAACTATACCTATATATAAGTAAACTAAAATTAAAGCTACAAAAGTTCCATAATCAGTCTTAATACCCGTTAATAAAGCAAACTAGAAATTGGTATGGAAACTTCAGCATTAGTAGTTCTCTTTAACATATTCTTATTTTTCAAGCCGAAAAGGTTATAAAATGATTGTCAAAACCGAAAATAAAAATAAACCATATCGATTATGCCAACACTTTTCTAATATGAGGAAACAAGATCTTTTAGTGCATAGAGTAATATAGAGAGCCGTAGAAATCATGTATTTAAAAAAAATACAAAAAAAAAACAAATTACGAAAATTCAAAGTTTTTTTTTTTAAATATTTTTAAATAAAAAAAAGTATTTAATTGTCTTTTTTTATGAAATCAAAAAAAGACTGTACTTCACATTACTTCAAAGTCTTAATTTGATTGGAATGTGCTCAAGACGTTTGTTATTTTCACAAACAGCACATAAAAAATGGAGATAAAGCAGTAAAAGGTCTCCCCAAGCGGAGATCGCAAATGTGTTCTGCGGACGAAATCAGTTTGCGGTAATCAGGATTAATTTAACAGTTTCTTACTGAAGTACAATTATGACTCTTAGACCCAAACATTAATTTAAATTTTTCTAAATTTGATTTAAAAAAATTTAATTATGCCATTTAGCAAATTAATTCCAACAAACACAAAATTTACCAAATAAATTTAAGATCAAGAACCATTTTGTTACCAAACACACACAAGCATTTTCATATATTAACACACTTCCATTTGGATTGAGTTTCAAATAAAAGCAAAAATCAAATCCAGGAAGTAAATTGTAAAAAAAAAAACTTGTAACGGAACTGCAAAGAGATTTAGTTCCATTTGATGATTTTACAGCAATGTAAAGGACGTTGCAGAACATTTCCATTTGTGTGCAAAAAAAGAAGGAAATGCAGACGAAAATCTTAAGAATACTCAGGCGATAAGCTTGATATGAAAAGTGAGTTGAAAGACGTAGTTATGTGTGTGCGAGCACTCACTGTTGGCGAGACTTAACTGCGTGCCCGACGCTCCGACGCTGACGCATACATTTTCACGCGTCTGATTTTTAAGCTAAAAGAGGCTAAGACGACAAGCGGTCGGCTAGCAAAGCGAACAGAGTGTCAGTTGGAGATGAAGAAGTTGGCAGGAAACATTAGAGTGTCTAGACACCTACATCACACTGAATCCAAAAGACCAGAAGCTGGAAGGGGCAGCGGTTGCAAATAGATGTGGCGAAAATAAAAAAATTATTGTACCGCCAAAAAGCAGCTGCCAAAGCAAAAAATACTCTGTTAGCACAGCAGCGACGTACTGCGAAAGCGTTGCCACATATTTGAAAAAGAAATAAAATTTTCAAAAACCATTTTGCATTTTTTTATTATTTTTATTTCTCTTGGATTTATTTCAGTTTGCATTTTTATTTATTTTCCACTTTGCCTTCTTTAGCGAAATTCCTTCTGCCAGCTCTCACATACACGTAAATGGCATTGGCATTGTGAAAAGGACCACACCAGCAGCCGAGATTCTGTCAGCCAAATGCGACTTTCAACAGCTTTTCAATGCTGGTTCCTTTTTGCTCAGAGTATACCTAACCTTTGAACTGCTTAATATGCTGAAAATTTCCTTTTTACAAATATGCAATGATGTCACTTCCGCCACTTTAGGGTTGCAACAAAAATTACAACATCTCAAGACCTAAAAAATGTATTTGGTCGCCGCTCGTTCACGAATTTGGTTACAGCATTTCTATACGCATCACTGCATACTTATACATACGTAAATTTTAAACTCTTTTCTCTGAGCAACCGAAGAATGACAGCAAGCAAGCGATGAAAGACTTGCCAAACTGACTTGTCAGAAACCCAATGTAGGAAAAGTAAGTAAAGGCAAGCATCGCCGCCACATTCCGCTCCGACGAGTGACAAACTTTGCTGCCAACAGCAAATACATAATTTTAGAGATGTAGATCAAGCAAGCTCACAAATATTTATCATGCTTGTGCATGTTTAAGTGGGAGAAGTGTTGTTTTGAAAGATTTATGTTCGGCTTTTAAGTTGACATACGTGGCTGAAGTGAGTGGAGCAGAGTGTGAAACGAGAGTCTATGTGAAAACCGAATAGTAGAAAAATAAAGAATATTAGAAAAACTTGGGTAACCGTAGTAACAACAAATTAAATTAAAACCAAATAAAATAAAATAAAATATAATAAAATAAAATAAAATTAGATAAAATAAAATTAAATAAAATTTAATTAAATTAAATAAAATAAAATAAAAAAAAAAATGAAATTAAATTAATAAAATAAAATAAAGTAAATAAAATAAATAAAATAAAATAATATAAATCAAAATAAAAGTTAAAAAATAAAATTAAATAACTTATAAAATTAAATTAACTGAAATTAAATTAAATAATAATGAAATTAAATAAATAAAATGAAAAGAAATGAAATAAAGTGAAGTGAAATGAAATGAAATGAAATGAAATGAAATGAAATGAAATGAAATGAAATGAAATGAAATGAAATGAAATGAAATGAAATGAAGTGAAGTGAAGTGAAATGAAAAAAAATTAAATGAGGTGAAATAAATTAAAATATAATAAAATAAAAAACAAAATAAAATGAAAAATATATAAGCACATATAATAATAAATAGAAAAAGAAATTTAAAAATATTAAGTAAAATTATATAAACTAAAATTATGTTATGTTAATATATAACACAAAATAAAATGAATTGTATTAAAATAAACTAAGGTATTTGAAAAAATAAAATGAAAAAACAAAGTAAAATAAATTAAATTAAATTAAACATATTAATTTTGTATCACATTATATTTGATTATAAATTGAAAAAGAAGAATAAATACAATAAAACTAGTTTTAATGTAAATAATTTAAGTTAAATAATGCCATTAAATGTAGTGGGTTGCCAAATAAAATTTAAATAAAATATATAGTATGTATGTAAACATACAACTAATTTCTAATGCATATAAACTTACCGTCTACCAGATACATGCAAATTTATACATTTTTCCAAGACTGGCTCTCCACAGACTGGCTAGTTTCGTTTACTACAGTATCGGTATGTGTACGACTATTTTTTTATGTATACATATGATTTACCATTATTTCCCTTACCTGTGAAGGCAGGTAAGAAATTGAATGTCAGTTTAAGTTGACAGTTTCACTTGCCAAGCAAAGACATTTAAATATTTTATATTGAAATATTTCATATGCACGCCATCATTGCCAGCACACAGACATTTTACCTATTTTCTATGGCACACAATTTTGAACACTTCAAGAAAATTTCATTTGCAGAGACATAACTACACGAGATGCTACACACACACATAGTTAAGATTTCAAACATCAATACACCTTCAACGTCATATACTCGTATATACAAGGATATGCTCCGATATAATACCCGCTACACCTGCATGCACATAACATATTTAAAAGTCAAACAGCTGAGCGAGTGATAAATTGAAAGTTTAGCTCACATGAAATAGCAACAAATTGGGCAAGTTGAATATCTGCAAATAGTAATATGGGTACAGTAACAACAACAACAAACTTATAAAATAATCAATCCTCCCAACAACAATAATGGCATACACGTATACTCAGCTCACCTGCTGTTTACATTGACACCCCACAAATTGGAGTAAATCAAGCATTTTATGCTTAAATAAAATCTTATGCCAATAGTTGACTGACTGACAGCTTATAGATGACTACATATGAGCGTGTACCAAGTGTCCATGTGTGTGTTTGAATGAATGAAAATGTAATAAGACCACACAGTAGCAGATGCTTTTATGCTGCCAAAACTGTGTCAAATTTGATTTATTGATTGTGCTAATGCTGGCAGTTCTAGTTTGAGGTAGCTATGTACATATAAAAAAAAATTTACACAATTTATGTTATTTAGTTGAACGATGGGTAATTCGTTCAAAGAATTTTTATTTATAATGGAATTTAATTTTGTTAAATTGCTAAACATTTAAAGAAAAATATGAAATATAAAAGTTTAAAGAGGAGTACATAAATTTTTATAGAAAGCTTTTATTTCGGGTGGATCTTTTTATATTAGTTGTATTAGTTGTGATATTGCATATCAGTTTTTTTATATTTACAACATGATCTTCTAATTATTTTTCAAACTTGTACTTGTATTTTTTTGGAAGATGGATTATAATTATCTTTCATTGAACAACTAGTTTTCCTTAATCAACGATGAACTTTGCTAGTCCTCTTGAGTACTATTTCATCAGAAAAGTAGTGTCTATATTTTATATTTTCCAAACATGGATTTTCTAAAAAGATTTTATATATTTTTTTTTTTTTTTTTTTTTGAGAATAATTGTTATTAATTTTTATGCAAGTTTACTCACTTCATTTCGAAAAAAAAGCGAATTATGCAAAAATAATTGAATTTATACTCGCCTAAAAAACTTCCCAACCTTTTATCATACACACGCCTGATAGTTGCGAAGCCATGCCCTATATACATCAGTTCATTTCTACTAATTTATTCATCAAAACACAATGTGATGTGAAGAAATATCTGTTATCCGATTGACAGCATACAAAATTCCAATTCAATCAGCATTTATTTGAACAGAGCTGTCAAATATTGACATGTTGCGCTTCAAATTCGTTCTTTAGCGAGGGAAATTAAGCAAATCATGTGTCATTTTTCGATTTGAGTTCAATCAGATTAGGGCTAAAGTTGAAGGAGTGAAAAATTTTACTTGAAAACAAAAGGAAGGCATAGAAAACGTAGCTGAAGGCCAGACGCTGATTAATCAATGAAACAAATTTTTAATTTACGTGTAAATTAACCAGACAATTAATTAGAAGAAGTTTTTAATGAATTCATACTCACAAATTAATTTACTACAATATAAACGAGAGACACAAATTAAAATCCAATACATTTTTTTATAAATATTCCAGTGCTTTAACCAGATTTCGTCAGCTTAAAGCTTTTGAAAATTAATTCCAATTCGCGAAATGCTTCTTCCGCTGCAGTTATTTTATGCTTTATCCACTTACTTAATTTATGCTCCAACACATGAAAAATAAAAATTCCCAGTTTTGCATAATCTTAATGAAAATCTAATATCATACGACACAAAAAACCAATATTTGTTTGCTTTACACTGTCGTCTCGTTCTGTGAAATTCGAGTCAAAACTAAAAACGCTAGTTTAACATTCATGAATTTTTAATACAACAAATTTATGCATATTACTTTTACTTGTGCCAAGGAAAACATGCGAAGTGATAGAGCAAAATATAAGCAAAAAATAAAAAATAAAAATTGACAAAAAGTGAAAAATGAAAAAAATCACACACAGACATATGTACGTGTATGTTAGTAAAGTGAAAAGCAAGCGTGTATGGCAGCAAATTCTACAGAATGAGCACTAAGTTCATTTAGTTTTGAGAACTGGCAACGGAAAAGATGCACGAAACCAACACCAAAGCACTTGCAAAAGCCATGTGGGTGAGACTAAAGCGCACACTAATACCCACAGTTAACAGCACTTATGCACAGGCACATAAAGACACACACTTTGCTTTACCTGCTTCATTCGTCTCCCCCGCCCCCTTGCCTCCTTTTGAAAGAGTCCTTTGCTCCTCCTCCTTTCGCCGCAGATTTCAACTATCTGCTTCGCCTATTCTGTTGATGTTTCGCAGCTCGCTTCAATGCAGCTTGCGCCGCCTTTCCCTTTACCGTTATTTTGCTTTACATTTGTACAGCTCACATGTGATAAAGGAAATTTTCGTTTTTTCCAATTACGACCAACCAAATTTACATACACATGCATATGCAAGTGAAATTTATTAACTGACATTGTAGCAGCATAGCATTGACAACAACAACAACAACGTATGGCCAAAAGCAAATGCAAACTAACTAAATGCCAACTACAGCATAAAAACTGTGAGCGATAGGAGCGGATAAAAGCGAACGATGAATATCCTGCACGAGTATGTGTGTATGTGCATGTGTAAAGGATGGATGACAGGATAACTGTGCATGAAGGTGAAATAAAAGAATAAAAAGCAACTCAACAAAAGCAGAAAAATTGAAATGAAGTTGCATATTCAGTATGCCAACTCAGCAGCAAATCAAGTCAGCCAGTTTATGCCGGTTGCAGGTTTCTGGTGTAGTCAAGCGTTGCAGCTTTTTAGTTGATATCCACCATGTAGTCCACCTGGATTTATGCTTTACCTATGCTTATATACTCGTATCTGCAGAGCGACTAACTGGCGATTTGCGTGTGTGCTTTCTCGGTAAGCTTCGCTCTTTGTGCATGTATGTATGAGTGTGTGTGTGCTTATAGTTGTCACAGCGATTTGTAATTGCCCCCATTGACTGTGACTATTTTTAGGTGCCCATTTTTTGCATACAGTCAAAGAAAATCCGTATGATTTATCTAACAAATTATTTTTCTATCTCAAGTTATTGGCAAATAGAAAGTTAAGCTGATGAATAAAAGAGAAAGAATTGCTTCCGACTCGGGAGAACAATTTCATTTAGCCAGACAATTTATCTTCGGAAACTCTCGTAAATAATATAGTGAAAACCAACAACTGACATATAACAGATGAGTTTTTTCTGCAATAAAAAAATAAAGTTGAAGTATATTTATAATATACAATACTTAAAAGCTATGAGTAAAAATTTCCAAGCCTCGAGCAATAGTTTCTTAAAACTATATCGCAGTGCAACGTTCTTACCAAGTTGTCGAGTAGATCACTCTCTCCCTCTCCCGCAGTATGTATGACCAAGAAATTTACACAAGAAAAACTGGCAACAGTGTTAAGAAAATGCATAATTCAATTTACTTATTCAAATAACATTCGTAGATAAATTTGAAAAACAAACAAATATTTGAAATATTTTCTTTCCAAAACCATAAACAATGATTCTGGCAGAGAAAATCGGCAACAGTGATACCCGACGAAAATTGGCAATAGCGCTAAAAGTGCAAGTAGAGAGAATGAAACCTCTCCTCTACAAGAGTTTATGAATTTTTATATTATTATGCGATCGCTAGCACAAATTTTTAACTTATTATACATTTTTTTATTTTTCTCCCCTTCCAAATATAAAATTGTTCCCTCAACGCTTCTTAATAAAAATAAAAAAATAACTATATGAGATCATAACACAAAATATTTTCGCCTTAAATTTATATTGGCACATTTTCGTAGAGAAAATATTTTTGAAGAAATTGACTGCCAACTATCATCACATGTACACACACATACCATCCAAGAAGCAAATAAATGCTAATGTGTATATAAAAGGTAATATATAATATACACACATTTGATAAGCATCTATTTGCCAGTAAATATGGGTGATGTTGCCATCGAGAAGACTCAATTTTTTCCGCAACACATCAGGGATATGTGTCTGTTGTCGTCGTGGCAGAAATTGCCAACGTGTCGCTGTGCACGTGACATTGACAAAAGCTGGCAAATTGCAAGAAAATAAAGCGAAAATTCAGTGAAAACACAGCAAGGTAAAATTGTTTGAAAATTTTTTTTTGTTTTTTTTTTTGTTTTGCTGCTTGAATGCTCGCTCGATGCCATGTCTCGGTTAACGCTATTACTGCCAAACATTTCAGCTTCAGATGCATAGTCCCAGTAGCTTCCGCTGACGCTAAACATTGACTCACTGACTGACTTGCCGTAACATGGCGCATCTGACAGCCATGTGCACACACATACACAACTTGTAGCTCACACACAAGCACGTTCAGCGTAGAAGTTAGACAGCTGTCTTTGACTTTTGTCGCGATTTTGCGATTACCAACATCACCGCCGCTTACAGAAGCTGCATACATGCTTGTATTTAGTAGCTAGTAAACGTATATACTACATATACATATATACAATACAAACAAACATTGATGAACCATATGTGAAATAAGTGCAGGGTTTGTGCTTTGCTACTCTCGTTCATACTCGTATTCACACATAATGACTTTCTAAACTAACCGAACATAACTAAATTTTTGTTATTGTTGGCATTTCCTTTCGCTCTATCGGCATTGCTTCTGTTATGCCTGAGCGTTCGTTTTATGTAGTTGCATACTTTCTTTTTTCAAAATATATGCGCTGATTTGTTAGTGTTGCTGGGTCGAAGGGAAATTGTGTCATAGGAATTTGAAATGAGCAGCATTGGCATTTAAATGGCATGAATGCATGCATAGCTCGTCGTCGGCTGTTGAGGGCAAAGTAACAGACAGACAACCCGACTGGCGCTGTGCAACGTTTAAAGCAGAGAAGGCCTAAGTACAACAACAAGCTACTTGCTATTTGCTACCCACTTGAAAATATGTAGCTCTGCTTTTTCAAAATTATAGTGTGATTTTAGGCGCTCAATGGAATATTCAATTATACGCCTTCGTGCAGTGGCAAACAGCAATTCTGCATTCACTCGCCTTCTCAATGGCATATAGGTATTTACAATATTTTACGTGCGCGTCCGCGACAATTGCAAATTTCGAAATCGAATTGCGAGTCGCAGAGAGATAGAAAAGGGTTTGAATGAAGATTCTTTGAAAGCAATTCTTCACTTATCTCCATAAAAAACAGCCGATGTAGAAATAGATCTGAATGGTAGTGGTAAAGTGGAGCGTGAGTATTTAATGTGGCAGGCTTAAAGAAAAATTGTAATTTTCTTGTGAAAAAGAGACAACAACAACAATAGTATTATGACATTATAAAATCTTCTTTTCAAGAATAATTCTAAATGTGAAGGAAATTTGCAATATTACTTAGAAATCTACCAGAGCTGGTGTCTCCGCCAAATAACAGGTAAGGGTTTCTAGGTAGAAAACACACCGGAATAAATAATTAAAATTTACAGCATACCAGTTTGATTCCCAAATGAAGCTCCTATTTGAAATTCGTGAAAATAATCATCGAGATAGATATAAATATTGCTGTCTACCAAAAGTCTCCTGAATATGTATAAAAACGTTATTCAAAATAAAAAACATAAAACTTTCCACGCAAATTATTTTTAATTTTTTATGTATTCATCAACCTTCTGCACCGATGCATGTTTGCTTGGGAGGCAGAAAAAAAAATAATAATAAAATATAAATACGTAAAAAATATAAAAATAAATCCCATTCACTTTTCAAATCCTAAGTAAACAAACTTAGATTGCACAGCCGTCTGCGCCCTAACCTTTACATGACTGACTAACTAATTAGGTGCGCATATGTTAGCCTCAGAGCTTGTTAAGTGATTTATGTGCCAACAACCTTCAGCGCTCCCTTGCGCAGATCCCCAAACCCCCACGCAGCGCGGCAAGCAAGACGAAGCTGTTTTAATTCGCTTTTAGTCCCGGTAGTGCATGTTTTTGTTGTTGTTCTGTTGCCGTTAAACACGCAACGGTGTTGCCATTTATTGGATTAACATATTTTCTAAATGACTTGAGGGGAGCAATAACCGTAGAAGGGTGCGAAGGAAAAGTAATAAGAAAAAAGGTAGAGAAGAAATAAAGAGCAAAAGCAAAAGTGCAAATAAAATAAAATGCCAAAAAGTAAAAATAAATAAATGAAAAGCAACTGAGTTTGCCCACACACACATACTTATATACGAAATATATATAAATAAATGCAAAGTCAACGTGGGTTTTTGAGACAATATTGTTTGAGTGACGCGTCATAGCCAACAGCGGCGGCTCGTCATGCTTTCCCCCGCGTAGCGCTTATGTGTGCCTTCGGCAACAAAAAAAAAATAAATATATAAAATAAAACAAAGACAACCACATTTTGCCACACTGTCTACCAGAGTGTCTATTTTTTCCGGTTGTCTGCCTAGTCGAGTGGTCGGATAGACGTGCAATGACCTCGGCGGGTGGGAGAGATAAATAAATAAATATAAAAATAAGTAAATTCATGCACTCACATACATACGTGTATATACATATATGAATTTACATATTTCGTTTCGTTTGTGTTGTTTACTTATTTATCATTGTGTGTTTATGTATTTGTAAATAAATGTCAACAAACACATGAATACTTTGGTATAGACACAATTGCAGTCAGGCTGAATGGAGTGCACTCGGGGGAGGCATTCACTCAAATGAAAACGACGTAAAAAAAAAAAAACAAAAATAAATAAAAACAGATAAAATAAATACGCAGAAATAAATCTCATACTAAAAGCAGAGCAAAGCAAAAAAAAACAAGGAATTGTGCAATATTCCACAAGTTGACTAAGAAAATAGTCCGTCTGAGCGTAGAAAAATAGCCAATGTCATTATTAGCATTTAAATGAGTTTGACCAGGTTTGTTGTGCTGCCCAGGGCATCACTCGTTTTCCTTCAGTTATTTTAGCTTAATCGTCACTCCTCGCCTACACCTCGCCCACACTCGCAGTGTTGAATGTTGCGCAAATTTAGTGTCGCCTCCTGCTAACAAACTGCCTTAATCTATCTTGTCTACTTGTAGCCACTGCCAAGCCAATTCATCTCTTGCATTTCAACAACGCCCCTCTCACTCACTCACCCAACGCCTGCCTATCCCTGGCTTGGCTGAGTTACTTAACAAATTTACGGACTACCATTTCGTGCGCCTACACTCAACGACTTTGTCGCATTTATATCCAAAGCTGATTGCCTCCACAAACTTTCACTGTCATCTGGCGCTTTGTGTCGCTTTGTGTTTGTGTCCAGTTGTCGCACAACACTTTGTGACACATTCAAAGAGGCAGGCCGTAGTTGTGGTGTGGAAGTCTTTCAGCCAAATCAACTACCTTCGGATGGATATTCTCTTTTCATTTTTCTTTCACAATAAATTTATTTTCTGTTGTTTTCGTGCCTTCAGCAAACTGTCTCGATTATTGCTTTGACTCAGTATCAGTGCTTTTGTTGTTGTTGTTAAGAGAAAGAATTGCGTTCATTGCTTTGTGTTTTTAGTCTTTTAATTTTAGTTATTCTTACTATGCATATACTCCTTCAGAATCGTCCTTGCTGTCTCTCTCTCTCTCTCACCTTTGTACCTTGTTAAATTTCCTATTTGATTTATTCTGACGAATTTTTTTTAACTGTCTTCTCGTCTTCGCACTTTAACTTTCCTTGTTATTTTCCTATTTAATTAATGATGGCCGGAATTCGAAATTCATTGCCTACCATTTTTGACTTTTACTTCATTTTATAGTTGTTGTTAACATTATTGTTGTGTGTCTGGTTTTGACAAGCACTTTTCTGTATATATATACATAAGTACATTCGTATATGTGCGTGTGTGTGTGTGTGTATGTGTGTGTTGTGTTTCGTGTGGTTTTATCGCACATTAAGCATTGTGTGTTTATTTTAGTTCATTATTATGATTTGAAGATTGCGTCTACAGCCGGACGATTAATTACAACCAGAAACGCAATAGTTTGGATGGCGCAGAAAAATGTTAATATAGAAAAAAGTGTGCGAGAAAAAAGTAAGAGTGAAATCGAACCTAACGAATTCATATACAAAAAGGACCCAAAGTAGACTTATTATCAAAATTCAGGAATTTAATGGAAATTTGCTAGGAGCTCAAAATATTTAAAAAAATTTGTAGTAAATTTAAATTTATTTATTTAATAACTTTGTATAAATCAGTCCAGACTTGTTTAAGATGCACACAGCCCTTGACCAGGCCCAGAAAATATGTATATAAAAAAATCACAGCAAAATATTTCATAGAACATTTTAACTGACTAATTTCCCTCATCTGGGAGTTTTGACCATAAATTTAAAAGTTTTAATTTATTTATTATTCTTCCTCATATTTTATCAAATCACTTCTCAGAGAAAATCTTCATTCGAAGAACCTTAAAGTTCTTAGTAAATAGAAATAAAAACTTCCCACCGAAATATGAAAGTTTATTGACTAAAGCTGTGTATTAAGTTTGAAAGCTAGTGAGCGATATAAAGTCTTCAAAATAATTCGGAGGACTTTGTTACTGCACGTGCGTACGTACGAAAACTCTTGGCTAAATAAAGTCCGGTTCAACTCCAGTGGTTAAAACCCGTTATGGTGAAGGTTTGATATTCTTAGAGTCCGATATAATTCCTTGAAATTCAACATTTTGAGGTAGAGAGGAGCCTGAATTTAAGAAAGATAGGTGTAGAATATCTTACATTGCTGTCCCGCTTCTACTTTCACTTTCACTTTCCTAAAATCCATACTTTCATACGAATGACGTAATATGGCACATACCAATGCACCCCAAACTCTACATTTTTACTTCAAGTCAAATTATAGAAAGACTTTAAAGAAGCAATTGTTTGCAATTACCGAAACAATGACATTTAAGGACGAATATATTCAATGAAACCTCTCACACATATACTACTGCAACATTAAACTATGAAATGTATCATCAGCAAAATAAAAATAAAAAATATCTCTTTTAATGAAAATAATGAAAATGAGCTACAGCAACAACAACAACAACAACAAGTAAAAATAATGTGGTTGAAAGTGATTGTACGAAAATAGCATAATTTTATGTTGAAAGGATGTAAAAAATAATACAATGCAAAAGTAAAATTAAAGTAGTGCCATGGGAAATGTGCACAGAAGGCAACTAAAAATATAATATACATATGTAAAGAAAAAATGGGTAAAAAAGTTAGAGATAAAAACTTTAAGTGAAACAATATCCTTTGTAAGCTCATTAAGTGTACTTCATATTCAAATTTAATTACACATACGCACGGTTGACATATGTTTGTACGTGAGGGTATGAAATTATAGACATACAACACAACATAAAAATATTATAATAAAAAAAATTCTTTAAAGAAATACTTATTTTTTTTTTAACAAGAATGAAGTATTTTAAAAAATTGCAATGATAAAAGCAAAAGTAGAGGTAGAGGTAACATACAAAATATTAATACTTGGAGCGTGTAGCTTTCCTACAAGGCTCGAGCTTAAATTAATTATTGCGGCGAAAAGAAATAAATAAAGGCGCGAATTTATCTGCATTGTGAATTGAATACTGTGCAAAGTAGATTGCAGCTGTGTAAAAAGTTCTTTAAAAAATTGCAAATAAATAAAAAAAAATGGCTCAGAGTATGCTTGCATATGTAACTGTAGCTGTCAAGCTGCTTAACAGCATGCATGTGTGCTAAGTCTTCACTTTATGGAGCTTGCACTACAGTCAGTATATGTTTTTATTCCATACATATGTTCAGGCATATTTAAATATATTCATGCGAAAAGTGATTTTTATACCATATACATAAGTACATATATGGGAAATTTCAACCTTTCGTACAATGGGAAGCAACGCTGTTATGTGCTCGTTAAGAAACGAAAGTAAACAGCTTATGGTTGGCTAAATCAATGACTGAAGGCATTTAAATTTTTTAATTTAAAATTTGTGTTCTCTTCTTTTTATGGAGTTTTTACTGTAAACAGTGTACAGGGTGAGTCAAGTTCTGATTGCATACAACATCGCAGTCGAAAACTTAAGAGCTCCTTTGATTTCGTAAATTTTGGTATGATACTATAATTTACTTTGCAAATTATCACAATTTCGCGTTAGTCTACGAGTACATATAAAGTATACATAACTGACAGAAAGTAGTTTAAAATTAAATTAATTTTTTTTTGTAACTTTAATTTATACTTAACCAGTTTTCCTTTTGTGGAAAACAACAGTTTGAAATAAATTATAAAAAATAATTTTTAAATAAAACAAATGTTCATCCTTTTTTCCATTTATTAATTATTATTTCCCACAATCATTTGAAGTAATTTATGTTAATAAAAAAGCGCACATGTAGCTCAAAATGCGCAATTGTGGATGGAAGTAAAAGAAAAGCACAAAAAACAAACACAACACAAGGAGAACAGTAATAAAAAAGCATCAAACTTTTTGCTGCCGGCAATCAACATGCGGACAAGTGGAAAAGTCGACGTCATTCGTTCACTTAACACCCAGCAGAGGCAACTGTAACAATTACATTCTAGCGCACTAAAAACTGAGCTAAAAAGGGAAGCATTAAATGGATATATCTACGAAAGTGGGTAGAAAGTAGGTCAGCAGTAATACGCAGGACGATTGAATGATAGGCAACAATGAGCTGCAACAAAAGGCAAGTAAGTTGCCTGACATAACTGTAATGAAATCAAGCAACAAAATGCCAAAGTTTAGCGAAAACATTATCGGCGATATTCATAACTTCATATTATATATTGCACAAGTGAGCCACTTGATCGCACCAACGAAGGATATTGCAAGGGTTCGTCGCACTCCTGCCAAGCAGTGAATGAGGAAACTTTAAATAGTTGCAGGCAGAAACTAAAGTGCATTTAAATTTGTTGAGAAGCGAAAAAAGTCAGAGGGTTGATAAATGCAAGAAAATCGCATATAGAATACGCGGGAACTTGAATTTAAATGAAAAGCGAAGAGAGCAAAAGTCTTCACATAATAAATGTGTGGCAATTAAAGTTTCTTAAATGTGTGCATGTGTGCGTGTGTGCGTGTGCGTATTTGTAGAAAATGCCAGGTAAGCCATTGCCTACTTTCACTCTTCTGCCCGAAACCCCAAGCAGTCACCGTTATTTGTCTTCAACTGTGCAAATAACATGTCGGTTGACGGTAATTAAAATTGTTACTGCTTAAGTTGTAATTTTCTACGCAAATATACATAAGTAGTATTTTAATTACCCACTTGCCAAGGGGCTTATTATGCCAACAAAAGCCACACATCACGCACTTACATAAGTATACCTAAGACTTTATATAAAAATTATGCGTAAATTTACCTACGATTGTATGTACAACTTTTGCTTGCGCGCCGATGTCACTCATACGCAGTGGCGTCAAAGCAACCTCGACCCATACCCCTAAGCTACTTATATTTATTTGCAGTTATCATATATACACGTACAAGTGTGTGTGCACATATGTATTGTGTTGGTAAAGTTCTATATCCCAACGTGCAGTTAAAGTCGTTACGTTGTAAGCCTGTGTGTTTGTTTGCATGTGTGCGAGCGGTGGCGAGCAGCGTTTGCGTAATGGTTTACCTGAGGCGTCTTTATGTGGCAATGTGCAAATACAAATATTAGTACAATTTAATTGGCATAGGAAATTTATAAAAAGAATAGTTAAATAAATATGAGGAAATGAAGGGAAGTGGGACCCTTAATTGGGAAAAATTCGTATTTCACGTTTTTCTTGTGAATGATGTAAACTACACAAATATTGTAAATCCTTCTATCAATCACTAGCCTTTGGCCGGTGGAACTTATTTGGTAGCAGCCTGAACCACATTTCATATTATTTATAATATTGTATATTAAAATACAAAATCTCCTTATTTTTTTCGAAACTTTTACAGATCTAATTTCTAGACACATAAAATTTCTTTGTATAAATATTTTGCCTAAAAAAAATAATATTTTCGGAAACAAAAATTATTAAAACAAAAAGAAGAACCCTTTTAAGTGCAAACTAACATACGAAATCGTGAAATCCTATAGTATACTCTTTACATGTTTTTTAATATATATTTTAAATGCTTTTCTAAGCAATTAAGAAAGTTCTGTTTAATGTTATATAGGAACCATTTAGTAAAATATATTAATCTTATACACAAATATTAATTTCTTTATGATGTTTTTTTGGTATTTGAGAGCATGAACAAACAATAAATGTCTAATGAATATTACAAAGAGTTGTATTTTAAAAATTTAATTAAAGATCCCTTAATTACTTTCAAGAACTGTTTCCTCTTCCTTATTTTTAATTGGTGTATTATCTAATTTTGAGTAAAAAGTAAATCATTATTTTAAATTAAATTGAAGGTTTTACCAATAGTAACATTTATCCGATTTGTATCAAATATGCACCGTTTGCTCCATATTATTTTGCCCTTTTGAAGGTAATAAAATTAGGCCCCTCTCTTAGAAACCTAGGGTCGCAAACAAATATTACAATCGATATTTACAGGCTTCTCCTGAGGTCAATTATTCACTAGTCAAATCATTCTCCATAGACAGGAACAGATGGTAATCACTAAGTGCGGGTTTTGCACTGTAATGTGGATGCATAAGAACTACCTCCTGGTGAGTCAGGGAGTGAAGTAATCAACACTTCTCCCGCCATCTTTTTTAGCAGAAAATATCATCTTTCTAACGCCATCTATCGCAGTCCAATTGCATGGATGGCTTCTTACCTCACCTAATATGTTACTGATCTCAATTTTTTCTGGAGGTTTAGTTTCAGGCCACCCACAGATTACAGATTAAAAGCTGAGGCAAGCTTAAAGCTGAGGCAAGCTTAAAGCTGTAAGTAAAACTAACCTATGTGGAAAACCCAGCTTTGAAAAATTTCCGAACTCTCCCTTGCCCGTTTGTCAGTAGTTTGACTTAAAACTATGAAAATAACTGAATGTATTAGCAATTTCGATAGGATTTTTTCGAGAATATAATGAAAATCTTCGGACTTGATTCATTTAAAAGTATTTTCGGAGCCTTTCTCAAGTCTTCAGTATCATTCAGTTTCAAATATTGATCAGCTATAATCGGAATCAGCTTTACGCTCGGCTCAGCTTTCACTATGCACCCTTGTTTTTATTTTTATCTCACCTTTAGTTTTTATTAGATATTATTATAATAAAACTCATGCCCTCATAATCCCTATCCTTCACTTGCTCTAGACCACAATATGCTTTTATGGTTTCCTTTATAGTAGCACTTTTTTTGAATTTCCTTCCCATCCTGTTTCATTAAAGTCTAAAGACGGGTACATGATTCCTCTAACACTCGCTTTCGGAAAGTGCTTTACATAATTGTAAGCAATATTAATACTCAGTATATAAGATATATATAACTAAAGGGTGGTTAAATTGTAAGGGCCGATGTTGAATGTGAACCACACCTAAACGCCAAGTCTTTTTCCGATTTAATTTGACATTTCTCTATTTCAGACTTACTCAATTTGAACCATGGAGAGATACACAATCTAACAACGTGTTAAAGTTATCCAGACTTATTATGAAAATTTTCGAAGAAAATCATCTTCAGTGATGACGCACATTTTCACCTCAGTGGATTCGTCAATAAACAGAATTGCCGCATTTGGGCGAATGAGAATCCAAGAGTGATTGTCGAAAAACCAATTCACTCACAAAGAGTGACTGTTTGGTGCGGTTTATGGGCTGGCGGCATCATCGGGCCGTATTTTTTCCAAAATGAGGCCGGTCAGGCAGTTACTGTGAATGGTGTTCGCTATCGTGAGATGATAACGAATTTTTTATGGCCACAATTGGAAGATATGGATGTGGACGATATGTGGTTTCAGCAGGACGGTGCCACTTGCCACACAGCTAACGAAACAATGGCTCTTTTGCGCAACAAATTCAATGGCCGTGTTATCTCACGTAATGGCGATGTCAATTGGCCCCCAAGATCATGTGATTTGACACCGTTGGACTTTTATCTCTGGGGTTATTTGAAAGAAAAGGTGTACGTCGATAAGCCAGCAACAATTCAAGAGCTAAAAGATGAGATAATTCGGCACATTAACGGCATAGAAACTCCATTATGCCTCAGCGTCATCGAAAATTTGGACCATCGTATGGAGGTGTGCCGCCGAGGTCGCGGCACTCATTTGGCCGATATTTTGTTACATACATAATTGAGTAATACCAATATATCATAATAAAATAAAATTTCTTTAATTTCCCAAATAGTTTGTGTTTTATTCAAAATCAACGTTGGCCCTTGAAAATTTAACCACCCTTTATCATGACACCCGCAATCTTCATAAACTTTGTTATTCTGATAATTTCCTTACTATCTAATCATGTTACATACCTATTTAAAACAACATTTCTGTCAGAGTACACTCCTTTTCCCACTCACTTATTAGTTTTCTTTCATTTTTTAGTATTCTTTCATGCGTTTTTATTATTCAGTAATTCTTTTATTACTAGAAGACAGGCACCTACATACACAAACGCGTACATTTGCACCTTCTGTCGCATCATAAAAAGCAATTTCAGCGTTTAATTTCATTTTTTTATATGAATAGACAAACTTTATGTTGCCTAATTTCAGGCGTCCACCATCAGCTGTCATGCTATCAGCACAACTACCACTTTTCTTTACATTTTTTACACTTAACCGTTTAGTTTGGTGCTTCGCTTGCATGTGGACTGATTTATGGCAGCGTGTATTCTTCACATACACAACTATTTCTACTTATATTTAAAATAAAAACACAGATATGTAAACATTCGTATATGCTTATTGTATGGTCTGTCCTGCAGTAGCACGACGGTATGTATGTCTCGTGTCGTCTGTCGACAGCTTGAGAGCTTGAGAGCTCGTCGCAATTATGTTGGGTGTGTTGTTACATAAGTGATTTTTTATGATTGCGCTAAATGTGATGTTGTGGCCACGCGGCAGGGTGGAGCCGGCGTTGCGTGTGTCATAAATTTTAGGTTTATTAGCCAGACAATAAATAGTTATAAAACATACGTGTGATTTTTTCACAGTTTAAGGTGAACAAATTGGAAAATTCAAAAAAAATTTTATTATGACGTGAAAATTGAAAGCGGAATGAAAGTAAATCTTAAATTTTTAAATAAGTTACAACGTAATTGACACAAGGTAAAATTTCAATAAATTCATAATTTTTGTTTTATTTAAATAAAAGAGTAAGCCCACTTTATTTCTTTTAAACTCAGGCTTAAATGTGTATATAATAAGTTCCAAGGTAGCTTTAATCATTCAAGGACATTTCTTACTACTTTTGAAGCCAATTAGAGCATAGTTTTGTTGAAATAAAATTGTAAATTTTTTTTGCTTTGAAAAAAGTTGCAAGGGCAAATTGAGCTGCTCTAATTCCATCCTATTCATTTGGAGAAAAAAACCTCAATTTAATTTCGCTGCATACAAGAAATTTCTGAGCACGTAATACCGTCTTTCATATGAGTAAAATTGTGCATGTATGTACGTGTATATATTCAATGCTTGTACAATACATGTATGTCTGTCACTTTTAAAAACTTGAATTTCTCAGATGTCTGCTGCTCCTTAATTTTATACACGTCTCACAGTTTTCTTGTCTCTCTTACAACGTAAAAGTTGTCAAATTGAAACGTATAGAAAGTAGAAAGCTGAGAAAATGCGTCAGAGCGAAAAGGACTGGTTTAACGTGAACTATTATCAGTTTTTTATTTGATATGAATTCTTCAACTGCCTTCCGTAAAAGCAAAATAAATGTAAAATGAATTAAAGCAAACTAAATTTTATTCAACAAATCAAAGGAATTCTACAAAATGCTACATTTAAATTTAATTAAATTAAATTAAAATATACAAAAAAAAAGAAAACAAAATTAAATAACAAAATTAAATTTAAGCAAAATTAAAAATTAAAGGAGTTCTACAAAGTCTGAGAAAGCCTTAGTTCTGTCTTCCATTCAGCAATAAAAGGGAAATAATTTACTGAATTCACCCAACCAATCTACAACCAGTATATTTGGCTTTCAACAATTTTGCGCTTAAAGTTTTGTGTCAGAATTTCGTGACAAAAGGCAACTTTAAGTATTCTTCAAGGATATAAACATACATACTCGTATATACACGTACATACATAATCCCGCATTGGCCCTAACTTGGCATTTACTTCTTCATTCATGCATGGTTATAAACAAATTTACATTCATGTGCCTTCACATACGTGTATGTATATATTCGTCTGTGCATACGTATAAGTTTGTAAACATGTGGAAATATGTCTTATCTTAGTCTATAGTTATTTCAACTTTTTCTTTTATGTATGCTTCAGGCCTACAGCCAGACATTCCGTGGAGTTTGGGCTAAACTTTCGCCTTGCTTAAATATCTCGCTGCTTAGTAAAAGCTAAGAATGTATTTACACCTAAAAATATGCTAACGTTTTGCTGCACGCACATTTCTGCTACGATTATGTATACATAAGGGAAGACGAGGAATAGTTGGAAAATAAAGTGAGCTATTTTTAGTGTACACTGAAAAATATTAAATGTAAAATATTCCATCAAATACACTAAACTTTTTGAAAATTGTATACCCAGGCGACTTTTAAAAAATCTATCCAAAATAACCAGCAAAATATGACGAATTAGATTACGTTTAAAATTTGTTCCACAGGAATTTTGGTGTTTGTGTAAACATTCTTTCAGAAAAAAAATTATTGGCGATTCGGCTTCAAAATAGTTTTTTAATTATCTATGCTTCAAACTTAAGTTAGCAATTTCTCTTTGGCAACTCACCTACACTGTTCTTTTTTTCCGAACTTTCTGTACTTTTTAGCATGTACGTTATTACGTTAGTATTTACAAACATATATTGACATAAATTTTATCTGCTTGTATGTACATAGAGTCTTTTGATAAGCATTTGCCTACAAAGCGAAAGCTTTTCCATGGCATACATTTAGGCGTATAAGCTTAAAAGTTAGCTGGTGCGTGCGTGTCATATCTGCAGCGGTGCGAACAAAATCCTTCAACACACGACAAACTACAGTTGCTGCTCCAGTGAGTAGCAAGCAGTTCGTGAAGTGGCATGGCATAAAGAAGAAACACAAATGAAAAGAGAAAAAATCCAAAAAAAACATACATATGTACATACTAGAATAAAAGACTTATACATAGTTTCGAGAGTTATCGAAGCGGGTGAGAGTATAATAATCGAGACGAGATATGCCGGCGCTCAGGTGAAGCGGCGGACGTTGGCGCTTCTATAGCAGCTGAGCGTAAGTCGATTGTTCAAGTGTGGCAGCGTGCTGACGGTACGGTTTGCTGCCGCCGGAAATGTGGTGTACCTTTAGGAGCCGTAGACACGCACTCGGAAAGCCAAACGCAATTCAAGTGTCGACAAGAATTTAACTCAGCAAATACATGCCTACACACACACACAATCGCATTACTTTTGCTTTTCAGCGAAGAAATAAAAGTGGAAAGAACATGTTTGTTTGTAACTCTTCTTCTTCTTACAATTTCCTCCCCTCTCGTCTTCGTCTCACTTATTATGCTGGCACATTTAATTCAGCTTTCCTTTGTTGCAATGACAACTCGATGCGTACATATGCGTGCGTACAAGAGTGGGAATAAACAATCTTAAAGATATTTTCTGGTTTTACTAAGCGAAAAATGTGCGTGGAATTTTATTAAAGTTTCCGTTTTCGTGTCAACAGACTTAGGAAGAAAAATTGTGGGAGCGTTAAATGAAAATGCGGATTAGTTGCGTACAAAAGAGCCAAAAATAAGTGCTTGTATGGCAGTTGGTGGTGGTGAGCAAGGTGCTACTGATGAAAACGAAATTTTTATAGATTCTTAAAATAACTCATTTATTATAGATTTGTAGCAAAAGCTTAAAGCTTTAATATGTACTGATTTGTTTGTATTGAAATATATTTTTCAGCGAAAATTCCAATTCGATCCAATGAATACAGTTGAGCAGGTTTTAAGTCCTTGGCTTGCTGATTGTGTGAAAATTAGATTTACTAGAGGAAGATATGAGCTCTGATAAGCTTATACTATATGTAGGTCTCGCTTTTTAAATCAGAATCGATGGTATCTATTATTTTTCATTCTATTTGAACCCAAAAGTTCTAATCGGAGTAATATTCTTTACTGTAGGGATCCACTTTAACATTTGTAACTTACTATTTTCAACTTTTCAATTTATACCTATGTTACTGAATTTTCAACTTCAAATATTTCCATTTTCTGAATTATTATAAATTTCGTTTTCAAACAAACAAGAAGTTATACATAAAGAATTATATTAAAAAATAAAATGTTATCTTCATTTATATATGCAAATATAGATTCATTTATGTATCTATATTTACATTAATTAAATCTCTATCAAAATTAAAATTGACTCAAGAATAAAATTTAACCCATGAAATGCTCCGCATATTTTTATTTTCTTCCTAAGAAACTTCAACTAATTTTTTAAACTAGCGTCATTATTTAGGGTGTCATATTTTTACCGTCCACACTTCCGGTAACGTTTATATTTCCTGTTTGACTAAATATCCGCCATAGAGACAAACAAAGTGGCCTTACTTAGAAGACACGAACAAATTTATTTGTGTGTTCCTGTAAGTGACTGAGTGTTAAAGAATGCGAGCCCAGTCTAGCGGAAATTCGTTTAAAATTTTATAAATTTATTTTTCCATTTTTCCACTTTTCTTCCGCCCGGTCGGAGTGCTCCAACCACTCGCTCATTGTGGCGCGTCATTCTAGAATATGTATGTTTAATGTAAATTTATGCATATATATGTACATATATATATATTTATGCATGTATTTGTCATAACACTGCCTATAAAAGTTCAACACCCAGTGTTGGCATCTTGGCTTATTGCACATGGTCGCTGGGAAGAGACAAAAAAGGGTGCATAAATTAAGGCGCATGGGCAAGCCGGAAGGGAGCGTTCAGAAAATGGCCACAGCAAGCACATGCTATTGATTGATAGCGGGTCACAGGCTGACTGACGGCCTCTAAAATTGCTACTCGTTTGATTTTGAGCTTTAAGACTTTAAGCGACACTTACAAAGATTTTGGCGGTCAGATTTTAAATGGTTCTGCAACATGTGCATTTAATGGTGATATGTAGCTATGCAGGTGAACTACCCTCAAAAATACATTTTAGAAAGAATACAGCGCCTCAAATTACTCTTTCAAATTAAAGCTTAGCCGTAAACATTTTGAATTATATTTCTCTCAAGCTGTTGCACAGCTTAATATAAAACTTTTAAAAAAAGATTTACAAATATACACTATTGCACGTCAACTGCTACTATTTTCTTTTTTCAAATTTGGGGTAACCCAACAAAGATTAAAGCGTATCATATGTGATATATTATAAGACATTGGAAGCCCTTAGTATCACATTGCAGCTCTGAATGCATGCTTTTCTCTAGCGCCCTTTACCTTAATTCCTTTGCATTCTTAATGCCGAATTTTTCATTTCCAAATTTGTAGTTCTATGTGCAATTTGGCATTACTACAATAACACACTGTATTACATAAGCAGAACACAGCGTTCTTATGTGTGTATGCAACAGTGAATTGTTTTATTGGTTTAAAGTGGGCAAGTTCTTCTTCTACAAATCTAATCCCTTTAGTCACCCTCTCCAAGATAATCTTCCTCATTCTATCCATTTACTACAATGCTACTGTAACGAATTTTATTGCATAATTTTAGTAGTCATTACAATTTAATGCCCACAAAACATGTGGCTTTATGTGCAATTTCATACGTCACTGTTTCTTTCCGCATAACTGACTGCCTACCATGGTGAAATGTGAGCAGTTTACAGGCCCCAGTTGGTATAGAAAATATTTCAAATATCTTAAAATTGTAAAGCGTAGCAAATTTAGCTTAGACTTGTGCAAATGTACATGTATAAGCAAGTATCTATGTATTTATACTGGCAGCGAGTGCATTTAATGTTACTTTCTAATCAAGTTACTCTGTTTATTATTTCATGCCTGCTTTTGGGCGTTACAAATTGCACTGCATTTATGCGCATATTTTGTGACATTTTTCATATAACCTCACACCTTATATACCATATATGTGAGTATGTATGACACATTATACAGGCATTCGAAGCAGTATACAAGATTTTACGGGCATTTCGTAAACAGCTTAAAGTACGCTGTACGTGTAAGTAAATAAAAATATTGCAATATATGGGTGAGTTACCTAAAAATACCACGGCATATTTTATTTCATTTTTTTTTTATTTTATTTTTTTTTTTATTATTTTCTTTTTTTTAAAATTTTTTTATTTTATTTAGTTTTTTTCTATTTTATTTTGTTTTTTTTTTATATTTTATTTTATTTTATATTTTTTATTTTATTTTATTTTATTTTATTTGTTTTACTATATTTTTTTATATTTTATTTTGTTTTTTTATATTTTATTTTATTTCATTTTATTTTATTTTATTTTATTTTATTTTATTTTATTTTATTTTATTTTATTTTATTTTATTTTATTTTATTTTATATTTTATTTTGTTTTTTTATATATTATTTTATTTCATTTTATTTTATTTTATTTTATTTTATTTTGTTTTACTTTATTTTATTTTATTTTATTGTATTTTATTTTATTTTATTTTATTTTATTTTATTTTATTTTATTTTATTGTATTTTATTTTATTTTATATTTTATTTTGTTTTTTTATATATTATTTTATTTCATTTTATTTTATTTTATTTTATTTTATTTTATTTTGTTTTACTTTATTTTATTTTATTTTATTTTATTTTATTTTATTTTATTTTATTTTATTTTATTTTATTTTATTTTATTTTATTTTATTTTATTTTATTTTATTTTATTTTATTTTATTTTATTTTATTTTATTTTATTTTATTTTATTTTATTTTATTTTATTTTATTTTATTTTATTTTATTTTATTTTATTTTATTTTATTTTATTTTATTTTATTTTATTTTATTTTATTTTATTTTATTTTATTTTATTTTATTTTATTTTATTTTATTTTATTTTATTTTATTTTATTTTATTTTATTTTATTTTGTTTTATTTTATTTTATTTTATTTTATTTTATTTTATTTTATTTTATTTTATTTTATTTTATTTTATTTTATTTTATTTTATTTTATTTTATTTTATTTTATTTTATTTTATTTTATTTTATTTTATTTTATTTTATTTTATTTTATTTTATTTTATTTTATTTTATTTTATTTTATTTTATTTTATTTTATTTTATTTTATTTTAGTTTGGTTTAGTTTAATTTATGTTAGTTTGTTTTTTTATTAATCTTATTCACCCACTCTGTCCAAAATTGTGCTTTGGATTTGAACACCTATTGTATGAAATTCTAGTACTCACGTGTTAGGCGATTTTCTGAGAGCCTCCACTAAAAACACTGTAATTGTTACTCAAATCGCTTGCTTACCTGTGAATAAAAAACAATAATAAATATTTTATTAGTGAATAAATAATTCATTTTAGTCGATATTATTTGAAACTAAATGCGTAGGTATGCATACATATAAATAAGAAAGCAACGATTTGCACTCATCCTCAACCCTCTGCTATAAACCAGTTATTTCGTGTACAGGAATGTGTTTAGTGTTATGTTTCTTGCTAAAATTGAATGAAATACCCAACACAGCACACAATTGAATTCATGAAAATTTCATGTTAAATACATATGAATCCTTACAAGTATTTACGTCAATAATTCTTCTTCGAAAATGTCTTGCACATACTTTCATACGTGTAAGTCACTGTATACTGAATTATTCATGCTCTATCAGCGCGATTGGCATGATTCATATTTTATTAGCGCATTATCCAAATAAAATACCGTTAGTGTATACACACGTGTATATAAAATATTGTCTGTGGCAATAGTTTCAATGGCTTTCCAATAGTTTTATTTGTTTCACAAAATATCTTCGCTATGTATATATATATTATTATTTTTATCAAAAGTTTTGTACTCAAATATTTACCTTTTGACTCGGAAAATAAGTGTAGACAGAAAACAATGTAAAACTGATTTTAATAAGTTCTTATATTTCTCTCTCTCTCTCTCTCTCTGAATTTATTACCTTAGCTGAGACTCTGGGGAGGCATAATTGTTAAAGTCCAACAAGTTAGGTATTTTTATTTTAGAGAAGTCTGAAAGTAGCAAGAAGCTGTTTTCAAAGCTTCAAAGATATTTCATCCCGATTTTAAGACAATCCCATGCCTTATAAAACGTATTTCCAAAGTTTCTTGTTAACAATTATTGATGTTGAAGTATTTTCAAGGTTTAATTTGGGAGAGTATTTCCAAGAATCTTTCTCCCAGTAATTGTATTGAATGAATTCTTTTATAACAAAATCTTTGGTTATTGTTCTTTTGGTTTAAAATCTTCTAGTCGCTTCAAATAGCTAGCTTAAAAAGTTTCTAATCAAATACTGGGAGGAAAAGCGCTGTATTTATGAAAATTTTATTGTTATTAGATACATATTTGAATATGCATGTGACTGAGTAGAGCTAAGAAGACACTCAGTCGTAACATAAAATTCACGAGAACTAGTTAAATGAATAATAGATACGCAAACTTTTCTAACATTAACACATCATTTGGCACTTAAAGGGAGGAAACAAGAATAGAAAGAAAGAGAACAGAAATATATAGAAACACTATAATTTACTTGGGAGCTTTAATATTAATGGAAATCGTTTGTGGGCCGTCAATGAACCACACCTTCAATAAGGTGCCACCTAATTTTGGTTTGGGAAAAGAAATGCTTACATATATACAATGAATGTACGAGTGTACATACACTAGTGAAATTCTATATATAGGAACTAATTTATATGTGCGTAGGTGTGATCACTTATCCACCTCATTTGTTGTCATTCCTTCATTCACTGAATTCCACACATTTGTGGCACGTGTAGCAGAGAATTCATAATATATATTTATACATATATGAGTAGTATCATATACTCACACCCAACTAACCACAAACACTCTCACTCCATTGAGTAATATGCACATTTTTTGAATACACCACAATGGTTTTGAATGGTCAAAGGTATTGGAGAAAATCGATTGACCCGATTTCTGTATAAAAACTTTGCTTCCCCTCGCTCCCTGTTGACTACACTCCGCCACGCTTTTGTTATGGGAATTCTCGGCTTTGATTGTTTTAGTTGATTTACTCTTTTGCCCTTTTAGCTTACTGTGGCAGCAAATTATACTTTCATTCTCTTTATCCTTTGTTCTTTTTTCCTGCCTTTGCACATTTGGACTTGCCGAGAGAAAAGACCGTCGCTACTGGCATTAATTTTATTAAATAGCAAATGAATAAGATGTCTGTTTGCTCACATGTGAATATATATGTATGTAAATATTTGTTTCTGTATGCGGCATTGCCAAAGTTCGAAGTAGAGATGTTGGAGCCTACAAGTAAATAATTCGATAGCCTGCGCAAAGGATTCTGATCGTAGAGCTCATATATATGTACATGTACACAAAGAGTTGATCTAAGCTAAGCATAAATTTACAGGGATGCGTTACTTGGGTGTGTGCGTGTGTGTGTGTGTGAGTATAGGCTCAATTGTTCTTAGTAGAATAAAAACGGCTAAAGTAGAAATTCATTTATAATAAATAATAAACGGCTAAACAAAAGGTCATCTTTGTATGTGTTAATGAATGTTGGCAAACAAAAAAAAAGTGGAAACAAAAGAGAAAATTCAACAGAAGCATCTGGACTCTGTTTGTTTGCCAAGTGTGTTTATATTTTCATTCCCTAATATATGTGTTAATATGGCAACTGGGCAGCAGGCAAAGACAAGAAAGATGTCGGCACTAATTTCTATACTTTTCTCAAGCAAATTGAAGCAGCAACGCTCTTCTTTGCTCATAAACCCGCTAACATGTTTGCAGACATGTGAACAAACACTAGCAGACATACATAAACATTTTAAATATATGTGAGAAAAGTACTGTTAAAGATATATAGTATATGAAAGACACATAAATACAGTGGAGGAAAAAAAATAAATATTGCTAAATTCAAGCATTATTGGACCAAGAATTAAAAATAAATTTGTTTAGCCATTTTTCGTACTAAATCCAAAGCTTTTGCCTTTTTATTTTTAGTTTTTTTATTTCTTTTATTTTCAGAAAATTTTGGAGTATCTAGTAAACCATTTATGAGTTTTTGTAATAACAGAAAATTTTTTAAAAAATTACAAGTAAAGGTATTGTATTTAACATAAATAGTGCTACTTGTTGAAGTTTCATAAAATATGTTTAAATATTAAAAAATTACCTACTATTTAAATTAAGACTTTTCATCAAAAGTGTTGGTTAATTTGTTGTGTTTTGCTTTTGTTTTTTTTTTTCTTCAATGGCCAGGCGCGTCTATAACAAAAGTTATGGTATGTAGATATGATATTCGCTACCCTTCATCACAACTACAACCTTTTTGCCGCAAACATTGACTTGACTTAAGCATGTGTTATTAAATTGCAAGTTGTTGTTGTTATTGGCTAGTGTTACTACCTACAACAACACTTATTGATTCACTTTACCTTTTTTACTCTTTTTTTTTGTAGTTGTGCTAACAATAAAGTGAAAATACTCGTATATTTGTAAGCTTAAACAACTACTGCCTTAATTCAACAACAAGTTCTTCTAATATATGCACATGCATACGAACGTATAAGTTAACGTTTGTGTGCCGCAGTAAGTATGTACGAGTATGTAAGTGCTTCTCGTCGACTAGCATGTATCGACTTTTCTACCTTAACTTCTTTGCCTTTTAGCTAGGGCACTGGTGTTATAAGCGGCCATTGGCTTTCTAAAGTACACACAAACATACATACACACGTCTGTGTTTAATAAATAAAAGTTTTGTTTGGGATATGTACTGTGAGATTTGTTGCTTTTTATGTGCCTTAACATCCCATATTCCTTTTATAGTTTGACTACATATATACAATATGTATATATAAGCGGCTTCAGTAAAACGATTGTACATACATAAGTGTAAATGCGATGTACTCGTATGTTAGTAGATATATTGAAAAAGTTTGAACTTTTATTTATGGTAATTGGCGGCTTTTATGGTTTTTATTTTCTTTAATATTTAATAGTATTTTTAATCTAACATTTTTTTTTATTTATGAATTATGGAATTACGTTTTTACTCTTCTGTAAGCTCATCAACAATTTTCAGAAATTATGTAAATTGGAAGATAACTAATTTATTAGAAATGAAAGCAAAAAATTTACTACACTCAGCGCTTTAAAGTGTAGAAAATTTCAAAGATTCTACGGTTTCAGACGAAAAAAATTGTCAAATGAACATTTATTTTATCTTGAAAATTTTTCAGTTTTTAATAAATAAATGCAAGATATTTATTTTGTTTCTATTGTCCTGTACCTATTATTATTACCTTTTAAATTAATTTTTAAAAGTTCGTAGCATTCATATTTTATTTGTAAATTTATATACATATATATCGATATAATTATTTTCTTAAATTTTAAATTAGCATTAACATCTCAATTTTATTAATTCATTGCGTTTATTTTTATTTATTTCAGTGAGTCTCAAATTCTCTCAGGCCATATTTCATGCAGCAAATAACAGGTATATCACTTAATTTATTGTAAAAGTGCGTTAATTATAACCATATAAACACAATCAGCTGCATTTAAATAATAAAATCTCATTATTTCGATTTTTATTGGAGCAAATGCACATTAATTAATTTATAAAAACATCTGCAAGTTTAATATTATTGTTAAGTGATATGAATATACATATTAGTTTATACCTCTTCTATAAATATGTAAGGGTTATTCTCGCTGTCAACCAATCAGATTAATATTATTAATTTTTTCCCATATGAAAATCTCTTATTTGCTTACATATAAACAAATTTATAAACAGTAAATAAAGAAGTTTGATTTATTGAATGCTATAAATTATTTAACTATTTACCTCAAAAAACTATACGCTTGTGTTCTTAAAACAACTCCGAAATGTTAAATTTATATTAACATTTTTTATTCTCTTGTTTAATGAAATATATATGAACATTGCATATCGCCTAGTTATCACTTATCAAATTTCGTTTGATAAAATTTTTTATAGTTAAATTATTTTCCCTCTTATTAACCCACTATTTTTTCTCCTGCCATAACTTATTTGTGTCAAAATTGTCATAATTTTTTGTGAATTTTTTCACACTTCCAACCCAGAGTTTTTACGTTTCAATGTACCTATTAAAGCGAAAAATAACTGTTTTTAGCTCACATTTACGGGAAGTTTTTTCACCATCTCTACAAACCTAATGGCTCCTTTCCAACTTTTAATTAAACTCAGTACAGTCTTTGTAAGAAAAAAAATACTATTTGAACAACTCAGCTATCCATATGGATTTTGATCGGAACGATTGATTGTTTAGTGAATATTTTGAACTCACACATTGGAATAAAAATTGTATAAAATATGGCTGTGAATGATTATGGTGAATAACTAAAATTTAAATATTTATATTTACTAACTCAAATACAAACTAAAATAAAATTAATTAAAAACTTCATTTAAATAAAATTGAATAATAAAACCAAAAAATAAGAAAATACAAATAAGAATATCAAACAAACTAAGCCGGAAAAAAACGTAGAAAATTAAAATAAAAAAAATAACATAAAATAAAATGATATAAAAAATTAAATTAAATTTAATTGTTTATATTAATATATTTTAAAATAAAAAATACATTAATATAAAATAAAATAAAATTCAACAAAAAATAAAATAAAATTAAATTAAATTAAATAATTAAAATTAAGTTAAATTAAATTATTAAACTAAATTAAATTCAATTCAATTAAAATCAATTCAATTGTATTAAATTAAGTTAAATTAAATTAAATTACATTAAATTAATTAAATTAAATTAAATTACATTAAATTAATTAAATTAATTAAAATGAAATAAACTAATAAATAAAAGAAAATGAAAAAAACGAAATGAAATAAAATAAACTAAAATAAAAAAATAAATATTATTAATTTAAATTAAATTGCATTACATTAAATTCAATTCAATTCAATACAGTTCAAATCAATTCAATTCAATTAAAATATATTAAATAAATTAAATTAAATTATTTTAAATTAAATAAATTAAAATGAAATAAAATAAAATAAAGCAAAACAAAATAACATAAAATTAATTGATTTAAAAGAATTAATTTTAATTAATATATTTATATTAAAAAATTATAAAATAAAAAACTAAATGAAACAAATTAAAATAAAAAAATAAAACAAAATAAAATAAAAAAAATTAAATTAACTTACATTAAATTAAATAATATTAAATTAAATTAAATAATTAATTAAAAATAAAAGAAAATAAAGCAAAATAAAAAAATAAATAAAAAATAAAATTAAATTAATTTACATTAAATTAAATTAAATTAAATTAATTTAAATTAAATTAAATTAAATTAAATTCGATTCAATTCAATAAAATAAAATTAAATTAAAATAAAAGAAATTAAATTATTAAATTAAATTAAATTATTAAAATGTAACAATAAAATAAAAAATAAATAAAAACATAAAATTAAATTAACTTACATTAAATTAAATTAAATTCAAATAATTTGAACTAAGTTAAATTAAATTAAATTCAATTCAATTCAATTCAATAAAATAAAAATAATTAAATTAAAATAAATTAAATTATTAAATTAAATTAAATTAAATTAAATTAACTTAAAAATTAATTAAACTATTAAATTAAATTAAATTAAATTAAATTAAATTATTAAATTAATCATATTAAATGAAATTAAATTAAATAAAATGGAATGAAATAAAAGAAAATAATACATTGAATTAAATTAAATTCAATATGTAAAAAAAAAAGAACTGAATAATATTTAGTATAAATAAAAAAATATAATACATCATAATATAAAATACTTTTGTATAATAAAATAAAATAAATTTTTTTAATTTGACGTAAAATTAGAAAAGTGTATTAAATCAATAGCAATGTCAGGAAATTTAAATATATACTAAAAAAATTATTTTTGAGTCCATGATAATTCTTCTGTACTTTCTGCCGTTCGCATTTTTTCAACCAATGTGTCGTCATAATGAAAGGTGAAAAAATAATAGTTTTTCAAGCAAACTATTCGCATTTTCTGTAGCCATAAAATTAAAATCCTTCACACGTTTCCCTTTTCCTCGCCCTTTCAGCTTTTAATTTTATATTTAACAGGTAATTTCTATGCAAGACCACAACTCAGGTACTAAATTTAGGAAAAGTGCTACATTCGCTCCCCAGCAAACAAAACACATCTCTACATATTTTTGTAATGAAAATATCTCAACCTTAGCAACCGAGCCCACAAATTGCATTTATTGCAATACGTTTCGTGTCATTCCCCCCCAACAAAAACCGGGTATACGAAAAATAAACCGAAAGAAATGAAAAATACCAAAAAATTAACTATAGTGGTACACGACAGTTCGGAGAGGGTGACTATAATTGTACCTTCATCTGCTCATGTCTGTACGCATGAATAGTTCTGTTACCAATGTCGATTGTCGATTGTAGTGACGAAAAACGCATAAAATTCAACATACCAATTTAACTTTCGCAATCTGCTTCAAATTATTCATACCCTGCACGTAAACTAAATAACAAAAACAAAAAAAAACAAAAAAAAATTATATATAAAGAACATAAACACAACAACTGAAAATAAATAAATACTCGTATGTGTATATATGTATATATGTGTATATATTTATGTGTGCTTGCATCAACGCTGTACGCGTACGTATAACGCAGGATATGCCGACCAACTCACCATAATCAAAATGCAACCCTCACAGAGTGGCTAAGCGCTGCTCTGCTAACAGTGTCTTTCAGCAGCTTAAGCGCAAGGCGCTGCATGCCACACATCGCGCTCCACATACCAGCCAAATATTTTATAAATCAATTTTTTTCTTACCGGATATACATAAGCACATACTTATACACTTACGAGGAACTAAAGTATTTATGCAGTAGAAATCAAATGGTCAGTCAGTGCAGTGCGTCCGGTCGACAGTGGGTCCGGCGTGTGGCCAAAGTATTTGGAAAACAATTCGTAAAATGCGCCAACATAAATGGAATAAGTGAATAAGTAATGGTAAAATGGTTGAAGGGATTTATGCTGTTTATACCTATAGGTATACACACACACATGCACACATCTACGAGTATGTTTCTCTGTTTCTATGGTATGCATGCATTCAAACTAATTTATGTCTGGTCAATGGTATGCTCTAAATAAGGAAGTAATGAAAATATTCGACGGGCAGTTATGGAGAAACCCAATTTAACAACTTTGACCATGTATTTGTGTATGTGTGTGTGTGTGGGTGGTATTTATTATCGATATTGGAAAACTCTAATTCACTCATTCACTTTCCTTTGTGTAAACCTTTTATGTGTGAACATTCATGTTTGAGAAGTATTAAGAAGATACGCGAACTACTTTCCGGTCAGCCTACAACCCAGTGAACCAAATTAAGGGAGGACCTAACGCATTGCAAATTTTTTAATGAAAGTACCGATATTAAATTTCTGACCTAATGGAAAAAAGCAGAAAGAGAAGCTGTTACCAAAAATCTCACGTTATTAGAGTTCCTCCTTAAAATCTTTTAGAAGAACACCGCTCCATGTTCATTTCGGCTGCTTATTGGGTATAATCAGCACATGTGCTTTACGTCTACGAACAGGGAAATGTGTTCATTTAATTTTTGAAGCACTCAACCACAACCACACAATAAGGCAATTGAATTGAACTCGCAGGCTGAAATTCGAACGAACATCGAACATATTTTCTTGTCGAATTGCCAGTCATTATAGCGAGAAAACACGCAATAGAAGGGGAAGACCTCCCTTGTGTGACTCCTTTGATCTGCGGCAACAACAACAACAACGAACTAGGAAACTTCTATCTGCCCAAGTTATTTTCCTTTAATTTGCTCAAGTAGTTTTTTGAGCTCAGCAACAACAGTAAACAGTTTGCCCCCAAAATTTCTTGCTTCACCAGCAACCACGTACAGAACGTTCTTGCTTGCTTGCAAGGGGAGTGTCGGTTTGCCTCTGTTCGATCTCCCTCTCTAAATACTACTGCATTGCCGGCTTATTGATGTATGTAATACACTGCTCAAGTTAAGAAAATGAGTGCTCTTATTTTTGTGGGTGTGTGTGTGTGTATGTGCAGCTGTAAGTTTGAAGGTATGTGAAATTGAGAGTTTTCTCTTGGGGTCGCTAATGTTTTGACTAGCATTGACTCGCCTTTTTCGACTGGCGGTGAATGCGCCCTCTTTGTTTGCTGTAATTTTTCTTCAAATTTCTTTTTCAATATTTTTTGTTTGTTTATTTCTTCGCAAATTTGCTACACTTTTGTGTGCTCATTTTAATAGCTATTTTTACATGCGCATAAACGCCCACCCGCTCTCGGCAGTAATTCATTCAAATGCATTTATAATAAATGGCATTCTTCTACATGCTTGACGCCGACATTTTCATTCACTTCCGCTTGTCAACGTTAACGCAGTCGTCGCTATTGTTGTTGTTGGCTGCTTAAATAGTTTCATTTAATATTAACATTGTTACTGTTAAGGTGTATTTGCGGTATTATAGTTGTTGTTGTTGTTGTACTTTGTTTATTCACGCTGTTTGCATGGCTTTCAGCTTGTTTGTTTATTTGCATGTTGTATTTGTTGCTTGTTTGTGTTGCGCTTGTTGTTATTGTTGTTATGTGTTATGTGTAAATGCAATCATGAAATATTAACTGATAATTGAATTAACTATGTATTGCAATAATGCATTATATAGCATACTTACAGGCGCTTCCGCTCGCTTGCTCTTCAGCTCTTCGCATATACATTAATGAGTTGTTTATAGCTGACCACAGCACTTTAACGCGCTGATGTTAATGACACAGATAAGCTACACAGTCACCTTCGACGTAACCATGCATACGCAGACACACACACACTTACATTTGCGCATAAGAACAAAAGCTTTCACTTGCCATCGCTTGCATTGTTTTCCGCTACGCTTTAAGTCATCCGTCAACTCTCACTGATTTCTGACATTTAAACTTTAAAGTGATTTTAAATCTGTATCTCGTTGCAAGTGAAATATTTATTTACACAAATACATACAAATTAGGGTGGTTTGTATATGTATTTATCGCCAAAGAAAATTATAAATGTTTTGATTTTTTTTTTTTTAATTTCTTGCTGCCACCAAAAAATAAAACTGATTTAAGACAGAGCTTTTTTCAACATTTATAAGGAACGTTCATTCACAGAAAGTAAAAAATATATATCTTACTGCTTATTTACCTTATATTTTTCATTATTCTTTTCGTCAATCCTGATGTTTTTACCCACGTTCTTATTACATTATTATTAAATATTTATAAATATTCATTAATTATCCTGCGAACATACGTGTATGTATGTCTTTCGGAAGTCAATGTTTGTTAAATATTTATGCGAGCTGTTGTAAAATTATGTTTGTTTAGCATTGCAAATTATATGTTTGTAATTGATTCAACAATATAATGTACATGCATACATATTTATATACTCGTACATATGCATTTATTTTTATTCATGCATATTGAAACTTTCACATGCGATCTCTGATTGCAATTCTCCAGCTCAATGAAGACATTATTTTCATGTTCTCACAAGCTAACAATGTTGTTGTTGTGCGGTCAAACGTTGTTATCGCTGCCTTTAATATCTCAGCAAAAGAACGCATGGAATACATACTCGTATATGTAATTGTTGGCTATTTGGTTTCAGTGCACGCAATACCGTTATTAATAATGAACTATTTGTACTTAACTTTTACTTATTTGATTAAATGTTTTACTTTTATTTATTAACAAGCCGGAAAAGGCACGATATTACTTTTTATTTATTTATTTGTGGTAATGAAAAATTTACTTTACTTAAATTAAGTAATCGATACTGTTATTTCATAAAGGTGATCACGAAGTGAAATAAACTCTATACTAGTATATATTTAGTATACCGTCAGAGGTGATAAACTTTATACATACATGTTGTTAAAAATGCTTTGCTTCAAAAATTGATGCTTCCAAATTGTTTTGTCCTAAAAAGGGTGTTGCAAATTGTTTCTCAAATTTCTATTCAAATATTTTATCTTAAAAGGTTTTTGCTCCCGGACACATTCCCGAAATATTTGCCAAAATTTCCAAAATTGTGTTGTCAAAACCTTTTATTCAAATTTTGTTATAAAAACTACGTTTCATGGGCCAAGTTACTTTGTCCCAAAAATTTTATGTGCCACACTTTTCTGCACAAATATTTTTTGTTCCAAATATATGCCCCAAAATAATTGAAAAAATCCTCAACATTTTTTGTTTTTTCTTTTTGTCCCAAGGAGTATTTTCCATAGTTGTTTGTCTCAAACTACCTTTAAAATTTTTGTCAAAATTTTTTTAGCGATTTATGCGCAAAAGACATTAACATTTTACGAAACCCCCGAAACTTCTTTGTCAAAATATTTTTGTCCAAAAAGTGTTTCATTTCAAAATTCAAAACTTTCCCAAATGTTCCATATTGTAAGCTTTAAATTTTAAGAGATCTTTTTCTCTAATCGCCTTTTAAAATATTGCTTTCAACAAAAACTTCCGGCAGGTGCTTGTTACTATGCGAACTTATAAATTGCTTATAAATTTGTATTAACCTTGTAAACATTTTTTAAGCGTTCATTTTCATATATGAATGATTTCTTTTAATAGCTCTTTTCAATAATTTTTACATTGTCTGATGTTCCAAATTTTTATTTATAACAATTTTTTTGTATATTCGCCTGAATACAGGACGGTTTTTTTCAATGTTTTTCCTTATGCCTTACCTTGATTTTCTTCCACTGCCTTTTTCTTTGTTTATTTGTTTTGCCTTACCATCGAAAAACTTCCCTTCTTCCCAACGCGCTTTGCTATTTTTGTCACCAGATTGTTATTGCTTCTTATCAGCTTTTTTATTGTAGGCGCTTTGTACATTTTGATAAGCAAACAAGCGTTCATATTAATATGTACGTCTAAAAAATACCTTTATATATGTATATACGAGTAAGAATTTATTTGTGTCTATCTCGTTGCAGGAAAGTCTGTTGAAGAATGTTTAAAGCTTTAAGCAGCCTACGTTTAGAGAATAATCGTTTAGCCTGATTTAGTACCACAAATGTGTATGCGCCTAAAAATTGGCTACCATTTTTGTGCGTGTTAGAATTTCTTAAGCAGAGTACATACAGCAAATGATAATACTCAAGTAAAAATTCCTTACAGAACATCACTTTTCAACTGTTTTCTATACATTCTTTATACATACCTATATAGTATTGTATTAAACAGTATGTGTTGGTGCACAACCTTCGTCTTTTGTACATCACGTGGAAAATTGACAATTTCTTTGCCATTCTATTTAAATAACACATGCTTACCTGCAAATTTATATGAGCTTATGACACACACACGTAGCAAATAGTATGAATGAAACATACTTCAATTCAAATATAATTTATATACTGACTTTTATAAATATATATGTACGTAAATAAAGAAATGTGTGTAACATAAAAGCCTTTTGCGTTCCCTTCAACTTACAAGTATCAGCTTTGTATTCACCTCTTCCATCTGTGTATTTAACGACACGCAGAAAAAGTCTGCTCTTGTGTGTTGGGAATATATATGTATGTGTGGCGTATATTGTCGTCTGTTTTGTTGCCTCGTTTACCTGCTACACCACCTGAAGTCATAGGTGATTGTGCGCCTAAGTGTCTCTTGACTGCGTACTTGCCGTGAGCTTAGACTTGCGTCACCTTTCTTTTTTATAATTTCTTCTGTTATTCATATTTTATTATGTTTCTATGTTTCTTTCACTTCCGTTATTATGTTTCTTTGTACAAGGCTTAAAAGAGTTTAAATAAAATACTTTTACGCATTTTTTCACAGTTTTCAAGGTCGAATAAAAAATATAAAGTGTTTGAGAATCAAATGATTTGTAAAAGAGGAAAACCAGGATTGCCATTTGCGTATTATAAAGTGTTATTTGATTTCTTACTTACTACATTACAAAAAAACAATCTAGAATTGCATTATCTCTTACAGATACAAAATAAAGCATTGCTGTTCACGTCTAAATTGTTTGTATAAGAATGTTATTTTAGTAAAAAATGTTTTTCGTTAGTAGACGAATTCAAAAATGATAGAATCAGCAAAAATTGGCTTTTAAAATTAAAGATATCATATTGATCAAAATTTAAAATAATTTTTCGTAAATACGCATGAAAATCTTACATAAATTTTCAAAATCCGTTAGCTAAAACCGCGTATAAATTAAATTGAGATTCTAGGATATACGAGTATATAAAAGTTGCCATCGAGCCATCTATCCACCATATTAATTTTCGAGTTTAAAAATTTGGTTTATTTTTCTAATAATTTTTTCGTCACATAGGACATTTTTACGTGCACAAATATTTCAAAACTAAAGTACATTTTTCTTACAAAAAAAAGTAAATTTAAATTTTTATCCTAAAATTTAATTATCGCTGGATATATAGTTTTCTATTGCCGAATTTCCGATGGATTTATATGATTTTTATTAGTTGTTCTACAAATAATTGCTTATAAATACGTGTAAAACCATTTTTTAAGCAAAAATTCGAATGCATTATCGTTAATAATATGTATTGCCCCGAAGCAGGGCTGCCACATTTACCCAAATTAATTTAAATAGATTGGTGTTCTGGATTCTAAGTCTGCAAGGCAAAAACCTAAACAATTTCCTTGATTTATGTGGAAACGAATTTTAACTGAAATTTAATCTTGTGTGGTTCTGCTTCCAAACATGGAAAACTTACATGAAAATATTATAGAACTTAATTTTTACTTTATTTCTGCAGCATAATTAGCTGCCAAGGTCGTTCCATTTTGAACAGTTTTGCAAAAAAAAAATAAAAAAAACTTTTTTGCTTGTCTTATGACCTACTTTCCTTTCAAGGTGATAAAATACAAATCAATAGACATAATATTACAACCCAAGTGACCCTACTCGCCTCGGTATGCATACCACATGCCCATATGTCTTAGTATGTGTTCAGCAGTATACTCCTTCTCTCGCTCACCCTGCTTTTGTGGTGGTATTTAGCTTAGTGGCAGGCGCGTTAATGTGCTACCAAACCAACATAATTCAGCCATTTGCCTAGCACACCTACATTACTAAAGCATGCGTTGAATTCCATACACAGCAGCATTTGCACGTTCCGATAGAACACACGCATACATTCATAACATATGAGCATACATAAAGAAAACCGGCTATGCATTTCAGTTTATATATTTATTATCAGCACATTTGCACATTATGGCAATAATATTTCTTCATTATATAAAGTCAACAAACGCACGCATACATGCATACGTTACGCACTTGTGTGCGTATTGGTGTATGTACATTTATAATCAACATCCTTTGGCAGCTGTTGATACCGTGTCTGTAGACATATTCAGCATGCGGGGTCACATGCTGAGTAATAATTTGGCCATATGTTGTGAATCATATATGCACACATACATGCGCACGTACACAAATACATGCAGGAGCACATTTAGATTTGTGGCAAATACAATCAGTGCAAATAAATTGCGGTTAATGTCTTTACACACGCTTTCTATCAGGCACGGACCGAGCGCCTAAATGTATGTAAACATATGGTGTGTGGGTGATTGTTGCTGTTTTCGTTGTTTCATTGCATTAACAATGTTGTTTATAAAAAAGCCGTTTAATACTGACGGCGCTCAAGGCGAAAAATACACCAAAGGTCTTTTCTAATGACTTTCTATTCTTGGCATTTCCTTAGCAACACAAATGGCATTTAAGATAAGCGTAAATAATCCACTGGCTATTCTCACTTTAACGCTTGCTAAACGCTCATCTTACCTCGAGGCGTGCGTGAAAGTGATATATTTGTAGAAGTTAGCAAAAAAGGAGGAGGATTGAAGACAAATGCTATATTTAATTAATGAAAACAAATACGTTAGGTAGTTAATTCAGTTTGACACGTCCGCGTAGGGTTGATATTTGGAAGGAGTTTTCATATAAGTAAAGAAACACAGAAATAATAATTTGGCGATCTTTTTAACTTAAAAATATGGTATGACAAAGCATTTTGTATAGACCCAATTTGTAGCCGTGTGGATAGCTAGCTGCATACCAGCATTCGGAAGGGTCGAGTCCCGAACTAACTGCGGTCCTCCCTCGGCAAGCAGTGTATTTCTGCTATGAAATAAAAGCCGCTCATAAAAATTCACCGATCGTTCCGAGAGGGTTTAGGGTAAATTGTAGGTTCCTCCATTTTTTGGGTAACATCAAGACGCAAAACCACAAATTGGCGGAAGAGATCGGCTGAAAATCGCTTCAGCGGTTACAGAGCGTCAATTATTGGAAATATAGGAAAATGTAGACACTTCCGAAAGCAGTATTATTTCAATAAAATAAAAACTTGTTTAAACACAAAGGATTGGACGGAATTCATTTGTGCACCCAAATTTTAAACAAAAACCATCTTTTTAAACCATTTTGGTCATTTTTTTTATACATATGGTTTAATAGAAAATTATAAAGAGGTACAACTTCATAAAATTTTCTTTCTTTGGGATTAGATTCATTTTAATATTCTAAGCAAAGGGCAGTTTATCTTGAGTTTTTTGATTAACCCAACATATCCAATATGCCCCTGAAGCTATACGCTACCTTATTGCTAATGTTTTGTCAAACTAAAATATGTTGGTCCAAGTCTTCTAAGTATCCAATCGTACTAGTTCCGACCATAAATTAATGCATTTTATTTTTAATGGAAAGACAGGGTAAGACAGGATAAGGCAGGGTCGAATTTCAAAGGCAAGTAGTTACTACAGTATTTTTTAGAATTTTTGAATCTTTAATAAATAATTTAATCAGAAATTAATTCAAGAACAGACTAAATAAGTAGCAACATAAACATTAGTAACAAGCAACATACCAACAAACAAGATACATCTTCTACTAATTTCCTCAACACTTAATTGCCTTGTCGGTATTTGTGTTAATTACACACGCCCTTTTGTGTGGCCCCGACAGTAAATTAAGAAACCCGAAAATATCTACAGCAAGGCAACTAAGTAAACAACAACAACAGAAACGATATGCTATCAGACAACCCAAACCCGACAAGTAAAAAATAAACAACCAATGTTGGCTAATATTGGTTAAATAAAATTAAAAATGAGGAAAACACGATGAAAGAAAGTTGCACTAACGAAAAACGGAAATAGCTCCCTCGGCGCGGTTGACCCAACACTGAGGTGGGAACACAGCGGGTAAGAAAATTGAAGAAAATTGAAGAAAGTTGCGCAAGTGGCTGAGGTATATACATTTGTATATGTTTTTGTGTATGGATGTGTTTATTAAGGAAAATGTTGGTCGAAAATAACACCGCAAGACAAACCAAAACCAAACAGCTGACCAAAAACAACAACAAAACATAAAATAATGAAACGAAAATATATGAATATATGCTGCTCAAAAAACAAATTGTGACGGACAAGGAAAACGGCAAATCCCCCGAGCAGGAAATTTTTCAAAATATAAAACAAAGCAAAAAAGTATTATTTGAGTTGTGAGTCGGAGAACTGAAATTGAGAGCCACATTTTGGTGTAAGATTATTTTAAATAAAATTACTAAAGCAACAACAAACTGTTTCCATGAAAATAATCCAAGCACAAATGCGTTAAAAACAACCCAAAACATTGAATTGTGTCTTTAAAGCTTAAAAGGAATGTCCGAAGGCAATATAATCTCTTCAAGCGTTGAAAAGGAGGAAAGAAGCAAGAAATACTTAAATGTTTACGCTGTTAATTAAAGAAAAACAAGGAAAAAGTTTAATGGCCACTATTATGGTTGGGCCAGGCGGTCACCAACACCGCCGTCATAATAATAAACAACAACAATATGAGAAAAAACTGCATATAAAAAGGAACCCAAAAAAAAGAGTAAAGAAAACGCCAAAAAAAAGGCGCGAACAATGTATGAGACCTTCAGACCCCACCCACCAATAGGGCGGCCGAGAAACCAAGCGACCGACGAAGCCGCCGACCGAACAAACAAAACAAATTCAACAAACAAAGTGGAAACCTTGAAACAATAACGGTGGTGAAGTGTTGCTGCGTAGGGACATAAAACTTAGTAAGCGCTACTGCAAAGAGGGATAAAAACTTTTTCCCAACACAAACAAACGCATACACACATGTTCGGTTAACATGTATTTCGTCAATGTTTCGCTGAGGCTGAGGCTGACGTCGAGGCACGCACTCGGCATAACTATAAATGCATACAATACATACACAATGTATTGCCAGCAACGGCAAAAACAAAATTAACAGCAACAACAAAAGAAGCAAAACATAACAAATGTAACAAGAAACACAGGCAACAAAAACAACAAGGTGATATCGTTATTTTAAAATTGCTGTACAACGGGTGCGAGAAAGATAAACTTAAGACAAATGTTTGGCTTTCAACTTAGGTATTGTATACTCGTATACATGTATGTATTGAAATATTTGTGTACCTGCACAGACAATTGGTAGCGATGAAGGTACTCAAATTGCGAGCGTAGGCAAAAATAGAATAAGAGCGGCACACAAACAAGCAAACGTTTATTAGTATTTGAATTTGGCTCAGGAAAGGATCCAATCCGAAGTAGTGCTGGGAACTCAAACTTTTTGCCCTTCAGATTAGTCCTTCAATCCTTATGCGAATAGCTTAATCTGTTGGGCTTTCTAGGTTACGTATACAGCATTCTGCAGAGATAGCTGGGAAGGACTGATGGATTTTTCTAAGAAACTTTTTATTTCAGGTACGAAAATCTTTCGAAGAACTACCCATTGCTTTTTCTTTATATACGTAAGAGTGCGCAATGCCACGAAAGTCGTTTCTTTTTTCTCTCTTCAGCGTAAATTGACTCCAAGCGGAGCCAGGTCCTTTCTACTTGGTTTCTTAGTTAGTTCAATTATAATTATAAGGTAATAAGCACTTGATCGCCCCATCAGAATGGAGGTTTGTGTCTTAGAATTTATTCAACAAACTTTTTTAGTCTATATTAAAGCAAATTGTCCCACTGTACTGCCGTGGAAGAATACGAACAGTTTCACATGCGACTTGGGGCTTGCAATTTCATTACTAAATGCTTGTGTAAGTCACGTCTCTACAGCCACCGAACAACCAGTCACTACGCTGTTGTGTGAGTTAACCGAAAAACTTATAAAAAATAATACCAAAAGAGAGTTAACTACCAGCAGCAAGCAACAGCAGCAGCAAATGAAAAACCGAAGTTAAAAAGTTTTCAATAAAAACTTTTACCTGCCGCGGACAATGACGACCAGCTGCAGGTGCTGGTAGACAGACTGCTGATGCTTGCTGCGCGCATGCTGCCTTTCCGAGTAAGTGGCAATGTAACTAACCAGCTCCCTCTCTTCCCATCCCTTGTCCATGGTTGGTAGTTGTGTTGGGTGTATAGGTGCGTGCCACCACATACAAAAGCGGATGACGTAGCTAGCGAATGTGTATGAGTATTTACTGGAAGGTTGGCGTGTTTACAGGCGTCGCTACTAGAGCACTTCCCCCTCCGCGTTAGCATGTAGGTATTTACTTTTTTGTTGCTACACCAAGAGCAATTAAACCAGCCAACGAAACATGGCGGTATCAGCAGCAGCAACAACTACAACACCGTCAGCCGGTGAATGAAGCGACCGCCGAACGCAGCAAACTTCAGCAACGAACCGCAAATACTAACACAAGAAAAAGAGAACAAACGCATACACATACACGTATACATACAACAAAATAGTTTAACGCCAGCATATCTGGGGGTGTGTGTGTGTGTGTGGCGTTCACAAGTGGAGCATACCAAAAAGCAGCTGAAAAGGAAATGAAAAAGAAAACAAAAAACCGCCAAAGTGTAGCAAATAAAATATGAGAAGAAGAAGAAAACACACACACACACACACCCAAATTCAACGGGTGAAATAAACGAGAGCGCGTAATTAACCAACAATTTAAGCTGTAATTGCACTGAAAAGTCGCATAAAAAGCTGAAGTTTGTCCAAGTTTTGATGCGCCAGCCAGCCAGCGCGAGCATAGCGTGCCAGCGTGTACTCACATTAGTAGTGCTCCTAGCATACATACATATATGTGTTTGTGTTTTTGTGTGTATGTAAGCACAAGTAGTTAATGTAAGCGCTTATTACGCCAACAGCCAAGCACCTGCGAACGCCAAACAGCGCTCAATTTTTTCGCTCCACTATCCATTGCAGTCGAGTGCTGCTTCGTATTTTATTTTTGTTGTAATTTTAATTTACTGCTTTTTTAATTTTTAATTTCTTTTATTTTTTTTTACACATACTTATATAATTTTTTCTTCTTCATTTTTCAATTCTCTAGGGCGTCTGCCAAATCGACATGCATCCATTATTGTATGTATGTACGTATGTCTTCTGCTTCTATGCTGCTTAGTAGAGTCATTTATTTTCTATCTGCATATATTTTCATATTATCATTTTATGTTTTTTGTGCTCTTTTCCATCGCTCGCAGTTAGTTTTTCGCATTTATTGAGGTGATTAACATCTGCTATGCGAAAGTTTTGCTCGCGCTCCAGTTTAGCACACCTGTATACCTCTAATTTGTGGCGCAAGTAGCGTTAACAGGACTGCAGCACAGGAGCGCACACACATATACCTTTACTTATATGTATATGTGGAATAACTATTCGCAATTAATTATGGCTTTAAAATATTTGTAATTTTTTGCCCATAATTTTGCTGTATTCATTACGGCGCTCTCGGGGGGAAAAGTTTGTGCTACATATTAAGGATAATACTGAAATATATTTTATTTTATTTTATTTTATTTTATTTCATTTTATTTTATATTATATTTTATTTTATTTTACTTTATTTTATTTTATTTTATTTTATTTTATTTTATTTTATTTTATTTTATTTTATTTTATTTTATTTTATTTTATTTTATTTTATTTTATTTTATTTTATTTTATTTTATTTTATTTTATTTTATTTTATTTTATTTTATTTTATTTTATTTTATTTTATTTTATTTTATTTTATTTTATTTTATTTTATTTTATTTTATTTTATTTTATTTTATTTTATTTTATTTTATTTTATTTTATTTTATTTTATTTTATTTTATTTTATTTTATTTTATTTTATTTTATTTTATTTTATTTTATTTTATTTTATTTTATTTTATTTTATTTTATTTTATTTTATTTTATTTTATTTTATTTTATTTTATTTTATTTTATTTTATTTTATTTTATTTTATTTTATTTTATTTTATTTTATTTTATTTTATTTTATTTTATTTTATTTTATTTTATTTTATTTTATTTTATTTTATTTTATTTTATTTTATTTTATTTTATTTTATTTTATTTTATTTTATTTTATTTTATTTTATTTTATTTTATTTTATTTTATTTTATTTTATTTTATTTTATTTTATTTTATTTTATTTTATTTTATTTTTATTTTATTTTATTTTATTTTATTTTATTTTATTTTATTTTATTTTATTTTATTTTATTTTATTTTATTTTATTTTATATTATTTTATATTATTTAAATTATTTTATTTTATTTTATTTTATTTTATTTTATTTTATTTTATTTTATTTTATTTTATATTATTTTATTTTATTTTAT